>JAVYIG010001676.1:0-309459 GCA_035222895.1 Strongylocentrotus droebachiensis | reverse complement strand
GAAGAGTCGAATAGTTTAGATATATGAGTGCAGATAGGATTATTATGATATTTTAAATTAATACTCATTGATCGGTAACATGAAATTTATTTTAAAAAACATGAAAAATAAACATGACCTCTATGTTTACGTAATAACGAATAAAAGGCTATAATTCATGATTGGTATAGTTGAAGATCCAGGATTTTCAGGCCGAGGGATGGGGTGAGCCCAAAACAGCTTTTGAAGGCAAATAATGTACAAAAAAGGGGCTGGCATTAATGCTGGAGACACAATCAAGAGTTTTATTCGTATTTTGTATGTATATCGTGTACTTAAAGGTATTACAAAGTTTTGGTATGGGGTCATGAATTTGGTTCAAATTAACATATTGGAAGCGTATGTGTTCCTACAATATTCATTGATCGTTGTCGCGGTTGAAATCGAGTCTAAATTATGAAATTGTAAATAATAAACTTCTTATGTCGTATAGCTCCCTCTCAAGGTCAAGATATTAATTAAGCTATAAAACAATGTTTTTTGACTAAAATCGAACGATTAGCTATTCCCATTTGGAAATTATATCACAACTACATATTATGAGATTTTCATGGTCGCAGCTACCATTGTACGGCCATAGGCGCTATTTGAAATTTATCAAAATTTACCGGGAGCACCGGTAAATTTTTATATTCAATTTTCTCGAAAACAGAAGTGTTTTAGGGGCTAATTTTTTTAGTGCTTATAATACATCCACAGGGGCATCCAAGTATATCAAAATTGTAAAGATTCACTATCCACCCAATTTTCAAAATTTCCCAAAACTTTGTATTACCTTTAAGCTACGTGATATTTGGCTTTGATGGGGGCATCCGCACCCCCGCACTCCTCCCCCCCCCCCCCACCCCCGCCCTAAATCCGCAACGGTATAAGAAACCATGGTATCTTAAATGTAAAGCCAAGTTGAGGCATACGCTTACTTGGGGAAGAAAGGAAAATATCATTAACTTTTATATGAGATGATAATCATACAAATTATCAAAGAACACAAAACATAATATTTGTTATTTCGTTTTCTTTTTATCACTCTATTCATGCTATTAACAAAATTAGTGGCTATTGCGAATATCATCTTTATACAATAACCTATGCTATGCTCTGTATTGCTTTAACAAATCTACTTTAGTATTTGTGTTTTATCGATTGATTTCTTCAAATATGATATATTTTGATGGCCAGTTGAAAGAAAAGGAGCCGCGAGTGCCGTGCATAATGTGTGTGTAGATTAACCATTAATTGGAACGCGCAGGGTAAATCATGATACCCAGTTAGTCAAGTCAACTGTTCACGAAAATTGAGCTTCCAGAGGTTTCTTTTAGAAAATCAACAAACTAACAAAAATTCATTGGAAAACAAGAAAAGGATGTAAATTAATTTAAGATACTAAACTTACAGACCTATTGCTACTCATGAAATTGATATGACACCAAATTCAACAAGATTCATTACAATTTCATTTTCGTTACCAAAACATATTATCACCTTTAAGAAGTCACGAATTCAACATTCGTGTAATTAAAAGCAGACACATGGTTGCTTTCAGCATTCAGTGGAATGTTATTTTCTTTAAATTCCTTCTTGTAGCAGTTTGCAAATGGTATCTCATATTACTTTACATGTTGAACATTTTCAAGCTCGACTTCAGAAAATATCCTAAGGTAACCTCCCACAAGTTGGTATCTTAAGCAGTAGCAGTGTAAGTGAGTCACGTTTGCGACAAAGTTCGGTTTGAAAAACAGCAATAATATAAATATCTAAAAAACGAGGGCGACCAGCTTTAAAGACAAAGTAGGTTTTTTGTCATGTGATTCCCTTGTGAAAGAAAATGTATTGTATTGTATTGGTTTACTGAGATATAAATAATAAAACCTGTAGCTAATACTAGCTGAAATTGTCCAATTTACAGAATAAAAAGTACATGGCATAAAATTAAATGGATAACATATCAAAAGATAAAGAAACCAAAACAAATATTGCGTATATTTAAATACGATTTACAAGTTTCATTGATAATATAACATTTCGATTTGTTTTAATGTGTGGAAGCATTTGAGAATTATTGATTATCCTGATTATATACATAGTATAAAAGAATCGATATGGTGAAGCATTCGAAAGGTTGAAATTTTCGATCTACACAGAAATTTGTATTTGGAACCACGCAAAACAATGGCATGAAAGTTTGGTCCATCCTCCCCCCCCCCAAGCTATTTCTCGCCATAATTATTTCGAATATGGGGGTATTTGAAGGGCAATCCTTTGAAGGGGACATTTCTAAGTTGCTGTTCATACAAAATATACTGAAAAGGCTCACAAAATATTTCTCAGCTTTACCACAACCCCGGCCCCCCCCCCACTCAGTGTTATTTAGGGTACGCATATGCTCGTACCCTCTTTTTGAAAGCACCCCCTATCTGAGGACTGCCAACATTTCGAACCCCCCTTTCGCGGGGCTTTTCGCGGGCTTTTCCTGCCTTGGAGACCCCCCTAAATCAGGAAAAATGCTCAATGTACCCCCCTAAATTCGGAATAATTTCTCAGGAGTCCAAAGAGATGAGGGGAAAAAAGAAAAACACCCCCTTTTTAAAGAAATCTCCGGGTGAAAGTCAAATACACCCCTTTTTTTACAATTCTCGGGCCGGACTTTGTCGCACGAAAAGTACCCCTTTACCGGACATTTTGGCAACACGCATGCGGTCATTTCGACCTCTGAGTGGGGGGGCCGGGACCACAACTCAACCCTCTCTTTAAAGTCGTTCCATGCACGGCGTTTGGCAAAGAGCCACTTCTCTGAAATGGGAACAATTCGCTTGACAGTTATATAAACACGTCTTGAAACATCGGAAATCATGTTTAGATTACCTGGGAGAGTTCCCCTGAGATTCAGGAAAGATGTACAGGTTTTTCCTTCGAAGAGGAATGGTGAAACTTGTATTCTTTATTTGTTCATTTCTTAAAGACAGTGTAGATAATTGGGAGAAGTTCTTTGACTATCTTTAACAAAAAAATTAATGTGATATAATAAAAACAATATAAACATATCCATCTTTGGCACTATTAGCCCAGAAACATCAGCCTTACACCTGAAAATAATCAATCGAAAGAAATATAGGCATGGAACATAATTGTCTAACTCCAAGTGGATTATAAGCAGGATATGTCTTTATATTTGAGGTGGTGAGTGGAAAACCTTTGGTTCCCAGTTCGGACTCCATTGACATGATGAAGTGTAATTAAAGTCTGCAAGTCAACTTAGGCCCTGAAGTTATAGATTCACTTTCAAATTCGAAATTTGCCCCCCCCCCCCCTCCATTTTCATCTTTGCTTTCTTTGTACATTCTTAGATTGGGGACGTACAATAACTTTTGGTAGCGTTCCTTCTTATGAATACAAAGTAATGAAATAGTCTACTTTAATTTGCAGGGGGAATTCATAGCCCAACTGTTGGATGTTGAATAAAATCAATGTTTTGGGGAAGCTGAACAGTGCTGTAAAGTTGATAACACCCAATGCAAGCCCGTACAAGTTTTTTTTTTAAGTGGGAGTTCTTAGGGTTGCAACTTTGAGCCAGAGGTGAGAGTGAGACACATTGCGAGGAGTGACCGAGCCCGAGGAATATTTAGCGCGGCGAATAATCGGGTGGGGGGGGGGGGGGGGGGGGGGGGGGGGGGGGGGAGGGGGTATAGAGCAAAATCAACATCCCCCTCTTAATAAAAAATATGTTTTCTTTCTAGGGGGGGGGGGGGGGGGTTCGCGCGAAACCCCCCCCCCCCCCCCCCCCCGAACCCCTAGTTTGTACGGGCCTGCAATGTGTTATCCTTTGATATGGATTAAAATATACCATAGGTCATGTCGTTAACCGTGCAGATTATGAACAAGGTGTGGAACACTTTTGAAATTATGCCAGTCGAAATGACGAAAGGGGTATGGCACCGTTAATTACCTTTAATTCTCAGACACATGCTTCTTAAAGATAGTACTTCTGTTCAATTTAAGCAGGATAGCATTATAATACCTATACGTGTTTCAATGCAAATTCAATTTCTTTGAGAGAACGTTGAAAATCGCCATTATGTCATTATGTGGTGTTCGAACAAATCGATATTGACTTTATGTATCTTTTTTTCATAGTGAAGCAACACGTTTATGTTGTTAAGGCTCCATTGCTGATACAAATCGAAGTGACTCCATAATAAATAAAACCAATATTAATAATGATTTTTTTTTTTAAAACAATAGCAACCATGGAGCTTGAGAGGACAGGCAATTATTTTAAGATCTTAAAAATATGTTACTCATTGCTGCAGTAGCATAATTTTTTTTAATGATTTTATTCCTCTTTATTCTCCAGTTCCAATTCAATTTTATTCATTCAGACAAGTGTAGAACAAACCTTTGAGAGTTTATACTCAGATAACCTACTTTCCTAGCCTGCATGCCTGGGCATTCTTACAATGTCGATATAAAACCTGACACATGTTATTTTGACTGAACACAAGCCTGTTCAATTTGCTCTTATCTAGATTGCATACATACATCCAATACCATGCATGGTCATTGCTTATCGAGATACCCACACCCGGTTACCATTTGACCGCGAAATCAACATCGTAAACAATTAAAAGAATTAATGGAAATATAATGATTATATTGGTCACAGCTACTTCAAGGGAAAGTTGAATTCTGTTAAAGATGACATAGACAAAAAATTGTGAGTTCATTCTTTTTTCGTATGTCTGTTTGGAAGACTACAGTGGAAGTAGAAATGTCTCCTGATAAAGGATAAGATTACCCTAATAATCATTAATATGACAAGAAAGAGCTGAAAAATTGGAACCAAACGTTTGTGTTTAGTCCCATAAACAAATGTTTGTGTAGCAGTGCATGTGATCTGATTTTTCAGCAGGATTGAATCAATTTCTTTTCATTTTAACCATTCTAAAACATTCGAATATACAGCAGTTATTGTTTAATCAACAATTCCCGATTGCTTCGAAACAGTCAAGTTCTTTCACATTGTAATCGTATTACCAAAATTCGATGTTATCTTAACATTTTAAGGCAAAGAGCCTCTGAAAAAGCTGTTATAATAATGTACAGTAATGCACAATTTTCCCATACATGCAGTTTATATTCTGGTAGTAATCAGAAGTCTTGTTTCCGGCTGTCTATTTAGTTTTGTTTTGAAGTCGGCCGGTGCATATATCATTACTTTTCAACTTTGATGTTTGCCAAAAAAAATATCCTGCACTGCCCGGCGAACAAACATTTTGTAGGCAGCTGGCCAAGAAGAAAGAAAAAGGCTAGTTTTTCAATGATGCTGTAGAAAGTTCTTTTTTCCCTTTTTTGAAATTATAATAATGAAAGTTAATGTGAATTGTGGATGTCAACATAATGTATGCACATTAACCTAATTCTGTTACCATGTTGTTTTCTGCTAGATGTATCATGTTTAACGGCAGCTGCATTATATTCACGACCTGTCGAGATTCTTTAGAACAAATACAAATCCTGTGATAAAAGAATCAAGTAAGAAAGGGGAGGACGACGTTAAAATGTGCCTTTTGTGACTCCATGTTTGTATATTGCAAAGTCTAAATATGAGAATTGAAGTACCACCAATCTTCTGAACGCGTATAATCAATTGGGTTCGTGTATGACTGCCGACACATACACTTATAGCGCCCTCTTCAAATTGAACACTCCTCGCCTTCATTGAATTATCAGCATGACTTGTAAGGATTATGCAAAGTTCTCATAAACATGCTTAACAATTTATTTTCTAAAATTATCTAAGTCTAAGTGTTGTTATATAAAATTTTGAAATTCTGTTTGTAGGATTCACCAACGAAGGTTTGGAAAAAATATAAAAAGGGTCCTTATATCTTAAACATTAAAGCTTTATACAAGACAACACTTATATCGAGAACAGGCATAGGTGGCCCAAACAAAATTTTCTGAATTAGGTGGTGGTCACACGGAAACACCCCTGACGCTTTCGGAAATCCGATACATGCATCAGTTCAGAAAGCAATGATGTGAAGTCTAAGATAATCAAACGGCGACAAACCAAGGGTGTGACATTGATACAGAGGCATGGGGTCCCCCAATCGCAATCGGATGGCGAAAAAGATAGAGAGGGAGAAAGAGAATTGATAGAGGAGAGGCTACGTGAAAAAAAACCTGACACGACCAAGTTCTCCCACACCCCCCCCCCCCCCCACTTGATGACTTTGTTCTCTCGTACAATCATTCACCTAGCAAGACTGACGCCCCCCTCAATGGTTGGACCAGCTACACGCCACTGTTGAGATGGGCAACGTACTTACCAACAGCGACCATCATAATTTTCCCAATATCATAACACGCACTGAACCAAAATTACTTTTTGTCCATGCATGACTGAACAATTTTAGGGGCGTATGTCACTGTTTTTGCGTTTGAAATAGTCTAATTTGACCTTTATTTATAATTAAAGTAGCGGGGCAGAAAGAAATTGGGCAATATTAGTGTCCTCGGAGCCACCTACACCAGGCTACATGAACTTTATTGAAACCTACAAGATTACCAAAGGACAAGAGGAAGTAGGGTGATGAAGGGAAAGTTTTTCTCTTGCATGTTTACAAAATGATTATTACAAACTTTTACAGGACATAAGAATGTGTTGAATATTAAAGGCTAGTACCAAAAATATGTATTACGTCAAACATGTCAAACAGGAGGTTAATAGAACAACCATATTTTGAAAGTATAATACGCATAAACTTAAAATAAGAAATGAAAAAGTGATAAGCAAGACTAAAGAAGCGAGTTATTAATTAAATTTATAGAATATTATGTCCAAAAGGTATATTCTAATTACATCACGTATGATATAACAATGCTTGCAATCTCTGCAAAGAAAAAAAAGAGCAAATTTTGATTACTTGTGGAACTTTTTTTTCTCCATATTTTCAAGAACACCGAACAACCCAGCGGTTTCTATAGAACCCTACATTCACTCTTGAATCCATGCCCAGTTGTAAGACAGTGCAGGCACACGCCCACGTGGGTAATTACTACCTCCCGTTACCCCCACTGTTACATTTAAGAAAGCGCTGCTGGGTTCACTAGTTTTCAAATACAGAAGCTCCAAAGCCGTTTAGCGAGGATATTGACTTGTAATGTTGATGATTTGCCAAAAACAGCGGGCATTTAACAAATAAATCTGATTTCTGGAATCGCCCACACTTCATTGTAATATGTAAACAATGACTTGTATCCGCGAATGCTCGCAAAAGAACGAGTTTACATGAATGTGTGCATATGAACAAATTTTGGGCATCTGCTCACGCGGTCTCGCTCCGCGGTCTACAACACGTGAAATCGTCTTTGAAAATGCGCTAAGTGTGCAAAGAAATGCTCCTACGAGGTAAACAAACTTTGATTACACACCATCTCGGGTGGAAATCACATATTCAAATACTGTTCTTTCCACTGATACCAATTTCGAACTGATTTGAATACTGGAAAATAGGGCCTTTTCGTCTTCAAAAATGGACAACAATCATTCAATTTGTGATTTCTCTATGGAGGTCACAGGAAAATTCGCTTTTTTCACTGGGGTTGTGTACTTCAAGGAGCTAATGCTCGTAACTGCGACTTGTTATTGGGCCATCTCGGGTGCCAAAACATAGGGTATATAATCCCGTGCCGTCTGATGTAAAACATAATTTGATTGGTTGTCGAGAAATTAGGGCCAATTTCAATCCAATGAAAAGAAGCTTTCTGAAATTTACGCATCGACCTCCGTAATTTATGCATTGTGCGTAAGCGAAGTTTTTACACAGCGGACAATGAGGCTTACACACCGTGCTCGCAGCCGTGCGTATTTCGACCACCAAATTTGACTCAGCTCCGCGGCGATGGAAAAGACACATTTTATGTTGATTTCAGCAATTTACTGAAGGGAATTTAGATATTATTGACGATCTTTTACAAAAAAGGTGTGTAGGGATTAGATTATATCTCTCACGAGACACTGAATTCTTTAGTTTTCCTGAAATTTAGCAAATTAGTGGCACTCTGAACTCGCTTTATGAGCAGATCTAAATATTCATGGCGATCTGCTAGTGAAGGAATCGCGTATTCATATTGCAGGGTGATCCCGCCTATCTTAGACGGAGGGATGACAATGGACTTATGAATTGTGATGTGCATCTGCATCTACTAGACTAACATATATAATTTCCTGATTTGTTTTCTTTTTTTCGGGAGAAGAAGAGGGAAGAGAGAGAGAGACAGAGAGAGAGAGTTGACAAGTCACGCTCGCACAGCGGTGTTGACATTCACACTCTCACCAGTTTTCTACGATAAACCCCTATTTCATAAAAATCGACGAGTCCGGTACCTTGGTGTTACGCTCTAGTGCACTCGAACGTTCGTTGTCTGTGTGGGATGTACACAAAATGCCTCATTGATCTTTTGGCCGAATGTGGGTCAAATTTGTTCATATGTCAAAGCGCACGACATACGAATAGGGGATCTTACCACCATTCGCTATAGGCAGGAGTAAACGACTAGGTAGTAATATGAAAGATATAATTAGCTGATGCAAATAGTTTTTGAACAATATCAAGTTGTGAAACACGCCATAAGAATCCGCGAAGTACGTGTATTGCATTCATCCCCAGGCAACGAACGCATAGAGTGCGTTTCTTCTCAGTTTCCTTTACATCTATCAATACGATCAGCAGTGCTTTCCTCGCCTGGCACAAGTGTTGACATTCGCACTGCAAGCTCAGGTTCAAACTTCGAACTTGTATTTTTATTTTCGGAGTAGAGAGAGAGAGGGAGAGGGAGAGAGAGAGCTATAACTGGAGCTCGACGTCAATATTTAACGATATCCTCATAAAATCGGAGCAGCCAAATGAGTTCTACAACAAACAATCACATCGTACTCACTGACTCAGCTCAGACGTATTGGTAATGTGACTGTGAGTGCATGGGAAGCTATGATACAAAACGATGTTCAAACATTTTGAAAAGGTGAGATAAAGAGCCGCCTCGGGCTTTCGTGTAACTATATAATTTTGTCATCCTAGAGGAGTAGTTATAAAAAACAGGACTTGTCGTCAACATCAAAGCGAAATTGTAAGGAAAAGAAACCGGAACAATACATTAAGTTCATATTTTTATTGTCAGCTGCATTTAGCCCTTTAGCTTACTGATTTGATACTTCGGTGAGTCAGACTCGGATATATCTACATCAAACCGAGAAGTCCTGGAGAATCATTTACTATACGACGATGTATCTCGGTTTATGATTGGACGGGGATCTCGATGTTTCGGTGCTACCTTTCGTGGATTCAAATTCACTCTCAACGAGTGGCGTACTTCGTTTATATTGGGAGCTTCGCACGTGTGTTAATCTCGACGTATGGTCGTCCAAATGTGCTTGAGGACATCCCCAAAGGCATCTGAAGCAGTCGTATATGATCAACAGTGGTCTTCTGCATGCGCTCTGACCTTGACTGATATCATCATTACTGGGGATCATTACGGGATCAAGTTCACCCAAACGATTGGAATGAACTACTGTAGGTGTCCAATAACTTTGGAACTCTTTCTAATGGTTCTTCTGGATTGCAGCCTGGACTACCTTTCAAGCCTGTGAGCACAGTGAGATTGTAAGCTCATCCACAGCTGGACACTATAAGTCATCGCATTCTTTAATCTTATAATGAACATGATCATCTGTTACCAAGCCAGTCATGTCACTGTAATCAGACACTGACAGATGCGCCAAAAGCTCATACTTCTTTCGATGTAACTTTATCATCAATATCTCCTGCCTGCATTGATGCTGTGAATATTTGAGCTGAACATGGTGAATGCGTGATCAGATTTGGATAATGACACTTTCCGGTCATTTTGATTCTAGCAATTGTCTCTTAGCAACCATTTTTCGTGACTGATTATACCATTTACCAGGTTGAAAGGTATTGCGTTTTGAAAGATTGGATAATCTATGACAAATGGAAATATGACGTGCTATAATTTCATTGTATTTTCCTTCTGAACGATGAAAACACATGTGTGAAAATATCTGCGTTGGAACGTTACTTTTTCTCCAAAAACACTCATATACTACGCATCATCTTTGTCTCGGATTAAAAAAAAAAAAAAACCATAAAAGTGCTACTAAACTGAAGTTGCAGGTATAATTTGTTCCCTCCTGCGTTGGTTTGCACTTTCCCGGGAGTTTCCCCCTATAGACTGGAGTAACCCGTCTCACATGACTGTGTAGCACCGCACTACTTTTTAAAATCTCCAGTACCCCTTGGTAAGTTGGTATATAGAGTCGGCAAACATTCACTCCTAGTCGTCATCTTCGACTGTACAATTATTCCTTACCAATTTATATATTCCTGAAGGCTTTGGCGCTTTTACGATTATATACATTGGATTAAACTTCTTTTTTTTCCTCATTTTTTTTCTACATTCGGCATGAAAGGAATACCTGAAAAAAGGAAGGCGTGACCATTCCTAGGTGTTAAATGGTAGCGTTTAATACTTCACTGCAACGAGTATCATTTCGAGCGCTTCTCTGAATCTGTCGTTCTCTACTCTTTAGCATCAAGGACGTATATAAATAGGCCTTTATAAAACTTTCTCGGATCTAGCAAGAAAATATAAAGACATCGGAAACAGAAAGAATCCGTGGGGAACCAGCTCCCCTTGATAATTTTTAAAAGAGCCCGCTGTCAAAGAGAGGGCCTACACTTGTGCCTTTGTCTGCGGGCTGGAGCCCCGGTTTTTCCGACGCCTTCCCGTCAATGGTCCTTTGAGTGTTCCATCGAGATCAATCCATTGCTTTGTGTGCCGTCTGATTTTTCTCGCCTCATCTTTTGAAATTTGTCGGAATTCGTATTTACCTGACACGGATTTACTCGAGCAAGCTGTGGATATATATTCAACTCTTGTTTTTCCCCGATAAAACGGAAAGGAATCATTTACGGGTGAGTGGAACATAATATTATAACATCATAATTCATCACCATTCTTGACAAATTATCTATAAAAAGTTTCCGCTTGTATTAATCCTCTTTCTTGTCATATACAGTCCTTTATTCGCAAGCTCGTTGACTTCGTAGGTTTAAGGGTTCACTGTTCTTGCAGGCAAGGAATTACTCATTTGATACCATGGTGTGTGAATCATTGATGATTTGATATACAACGCAATAATTAATATCAGTGCATATATACTTGGAGCAAAGTGTGACGCCATGGTGTATACAGTGACAGATCGCGATTAGAGTGTGAGGAGAGAGAGAGAGAGAGAGAGAGAGATGGGGAGAGATACAGAGGGGTATAAAGCAAAATAGACGATAGATAGAGAGAAGGGATGAGAAGGGGAAAGACACGAGGTAAGAGAGAGAAATGAGAGAAATTAAAGAATTAAAACGAACGACAAGAAGAGATGGAATGACAGAAATAGAGAGAGGAGAGATATAAATTGATTGGTAGAGAGGGAGCTAATAGAGAGAGAAAAGGAAAGAGAGAAAGAGAGAAAAGGGGGTAGATTGACGGTGCTAGGTGAAATGGAGTGCACAGTCATTCCAAGTATATGAGATCATTGTTTCATGGAACCAGAACATCATCCTTCTGAAGTATGTGTCTCTTCTCTTATAAACAAGAGTATAATATTCCTTCTTGTAGAGATGACTCCATCTCAATCAATACAATCGGCTTCGTATTTCAACCACACATTCTAAGAGTTTAGTGAAATATATACCTACATTCTTGCTCTGTTTGAGGGCGAATACTTAAGATCGTTGATTTTTAGCCAAACTAATTTTATATGAGCCTGCTATTATTGTTCACTTTTTACAGGAATTTGTTTACAATTCGTTATCTATATTGTTGGTTTACTATGCATGTTTTATTGAATATTATTACATCAAGTTAGGTACATGTATATATTTTTTGATGTAGGGCCTAATGACCCGTATTGAAAGAACTGAATGAATATTAAATCTTGCCCCCCCCCCCCCCGGTCTCTCTCTCTCTCTCTCTCTCACACTCTCTCTCTCTTTCTCATCCTCACCCTCCCCCTCTCATTATCCCTCTCTCACACTCTCCCACATCCGCCCCCTCTCTATACCCTCTCTTCCTCCCTCCCACCCCCACCCCCCACCTCTCCCCTCTGTCTTCTTTCTTTCTACCGTACCCAAGTATCTATTTCTTCCCTCATGCTCTCGGCGTTTATTTTCACTCCTCCTTCAGTTTTATCAAAGAAATATCCTCCTTGGTTTTATCATTAGCTTAGCTCTCTTCACCTTGCCTTCTCCTACCTGGAGTATCGATGTATTTTGTTTCGAAAATTTGATATAAATCGTTGTATCATATATCTGTGCACTCAACAACTGTCACTGTTGGGAGGTCGTACGATATTTTCAGTTTTGTTTACCTCTAAAACGTGCTTTTGTTTACAATTTCAAGGTTTATGGTATAACTGCTACTCCTCGTGCAAACACGAGAAGTCATGCACTTTGAAAGATGAAGTTCAGTACTTGGCCCCGTCTTTAAAAAGTTTTTCGCAATTGATTTGACTAGCGGTTGGTTTGTCGCAACTCTTTATAAGACGGGGCCCACTGGTCTTGCACAGACAGTGTGATAGAAACGGTGTAGAAGCCCGTGTAGAAGTTATTTGGGAGAGTATGATTAGGTAAAGATACTTAACTTATAATGTTGTCAAGATTTGAAATGAACAAAATAACAACAAACTGATTCGGTCGTGGTAAAATTACCGTATTTACAGCGAGAAATGCTGAACACAACGATAGGTATATGGGAATACACGCACATGTGCATAAGGCATTACAATAATATTTGGGCTAAAGTTTTAACCTGCCATCCTGACCATTAGATGTATTTGAATTATGATCAGCGATAATAGCACATCAATAGCAACATTGCTACCCCGACAATTATCTGCTAGTAAACATGACCCCGCTTCTATACATCATTCATTTACGTAAGATTAAAATGAATAGGAAATCTAAAACCACCACCACTCTGAGAACTCGATTTTTTTTCTTCAACAAGAAACTGTATCTGGTGTAATACTTGTACTACTATTCGTCATGCTTGTGACGTACAAGGGATCCATGCTTCCCGAGACAAGAATCTCGAAATTTAGTATTAAACAAATTCTTTCTAAAAATGAGTCCGGGGGTTGCGCTGAGTGCAGTGCTGATGGGAAGAGCGATTGAAGGAAAACCCCGGATGTCTTTGAATATGAAAGTGTTTCTTGTGCATTAATATGCAGAACTTTGTTTGAAGTGAGGTGCTCTGCTTCCACTGTAAACGTGCCTAACGGTTTCGGGGTTCATTAAAAAAGTGGTGTTGCTTCTTGATTAAGCCCCAGAGTGAAGAATGTTTATATTAAAATAACCGAGGGAAAGTTGAGAACAAACTTCTTTAAACACATTCGACCAATATTGGTAACAAATTAAAAGTGCTATATTTCATTAACATGCCCTTGAAATATACCACAAGGCACAACGACACAACGACACGAGATAACGAAATTATGAAAAGCGTTCATTACTTCATTGACATCTAGGATTATTGATAACTTTCAGAGGATAAAATGTTAGACTAAGACTTTAAAATAACTATTATGTGTATGTGAAATTCCAAGGCTATGAGAAATCATTTGCACATCGGAGACACCCACCGTACAAGTACAACATTTTGCGCCAAAACCTACACTGCCTATTTAGTGAATCGCGATGCTCACATGTTCAAACGCTGTGATTAAATTTCCTTTACAAGATTTGTATCCCCTCTGCATTCTCGAATTTCTCTGATTATTTTATTTAATAAGACTTTATACAGTGATTCTTGGCGCACGAAACACCGTATACATTACCCACAATAATTTCTGAATTTACTTTGTATCCTTCGGAGAGTTTAACTCTAATTTTTTTTAAACGATTAATGCAATGAAGACCCCCCCCCCCCCTCCATGGTAAAAAATGTATCGACGTCCATTTCTGTAACGTTTATAGTGCAACTCTCAATTGACATGACGGAGTGTGGGCTTGAGATTTCAACTTCCAACTTCGTTTAGATACCTATCAATTCCCTCCCTAAACATAGGCAATGATGACCTCATTCTTGCGACAAAATTAGAAGAACATCCAGTATGATAATCCAGTTGACGACAGGGGCGTTGAAAGTGGGATAATTTGTGAGGTATATGGATTATGATTGTGGTTGGCGTGCGATGTCACACGAGTAAAATCGTCCAATTCATCGCGGTGTTTTATTAGGGTCTGCGGTATATCATAGAACCAATTATGTCAAAAAGTATCATGGTCTTGGTTGATAACAAGATGAATATAATTATTCATGAACATATTCTACCCTTGGTCTCAACCTGTATAGTAAAGAAAAGTTATTTATTGACTAAACATGCTTGAATTTTATTCATGGCGTAATAAGTACAAGTCTGAATTAAATTAGGTTGTAAACCTTCCATTTCACACTCGCCTCAGTTCGTTTCAAGAATACATTTGTAATGAAACTCAAGCCTTTATATCAATATTGTCCGTGGTTTAGCCTGGGCCTATATCCACTGAGGGGACACTGGCATCGTTGGGGGGGGGGGGGAGGTGAGGGGCACTGGTTTTACTCAATGAATGGAACGAGAACAAAAAAAGGAACTGTTTAGAGGAATGTTCCAAGAGGTGGTCGTATAATTTTCTTAATTTGCCCCTTTTCGTTTCATTTTATTTTCACTTTTCCTTCTCCTGTTCTATTCATCCATTTGGTGACACGAGCCCCCCCCCCCCCCTGCCCCACCTACTTAGCTACGCCACAGTTATTGTAGGTATAGCTGTACTTACGACCTTTCCTCGAGAAACGAGA
This sequence comes from Strongylocentrotus droebachiensis, assembly GCA_035222895.1. Taxonomy (NCBI): domain Eukaryota; kingdom Metazoa; phylum Echinodermata; class Echinoidea; order Camarodonta; family Strongylocentrotidae; genus Strongylocentrotus; species Strongylocentrotus droebachiensis. The sequence continues at coordinate 294,501 of JAVYIG010001676.1, read as the reverse complement.
GGGCATGGTTCGTTCCAGTGTCACTGTATTTTCACAGATTTCGGATTAAATTTGGTGTGCTTCCCTATCTCCGTGAGGTCTGTTTCCTTTCAATTTTCGGATTCGTGTATTTACATATCAAGAAGACGGGATATAATTCATGCAATTCAATTGATACACCATCCAATGCCGTGCGTGTATGTAGCCTGTTTGCATCTTTGTTTTGGCATAAATGTATTTCGGTGTATCGTGCCATTCTAATGTCGCTTTGCATTTATTTGAGGAGATGTGGGAGTCGAAGGGAATTTGTTTGACGCCTCCGCGGACTAGTATTCAATCGTTCGTCATATTGAGTGCACAGTTGTCATCAAACACTGTCAAAGAAAATGTTTTATAATACTGTCTATAAGGGAGAGAGAGGGAGGGAGGGAGAGAGAGGGAGGGAGAGAGATAGAGACAGACAGACATACATAATATAGAGAGATAAAGAAAGAGAGAGAGGGGTGAAAGAGAGATGGTGGCTGTGAGAGACAGACAGTGACATCGAGGTACACAAAGACAAGATCAGGTGAAATTACCGTTGTCATCGTTACCTTTAAATCTATAATTCATTTTCTTTTTTTCTTCGTTTCCCTCCCATCATTAACCCTTGTATTTATTTTTCTGTTTTATCTACGCTCTAATAAAATAAATTACTCCTCTTCCAGACAAGCCTCTCTCACCCCTCCCCCCCCCCCCCCCTCTCTCTCTCTCTTTCTCGCACTCTATCTCTCTCTCTCTCTCACACACACTTTCTCTCTCTCTCTCTCTCTCTCACACACACACTTTCTCTTTCTCTCTCTCTCTCTTTCTCTCGATCTCTATCTATCTCTCTCTCTTTCTCGATCTCTATCTATCTCTCTCTCTTTCTCTATTTTCCTATCCTCTCCTTTCTTCTACAGTGATGACTTCATATTCCTGGCTAAGAATTTCGCTTTCATCCTTCTATCTTTTGAAAATGTATCAATCGTATAATTATTGCATCAATATTTCTATCTCATATATTACCATTGCCCTCCCAACCCCACTCACTCCTGTAACCCCATACACTATTCTCATTAAAAAAAAATCATCTTTTTCTTCCGTGTCAACTCAATTCGTTATGAACTCTCTAACTAACGCTTGAAAACATCTTAATATAAAAATTGGGTCATAACTTCTTTCAGTTTAAAAAGCAATAACAGAACATAAAGATAAAACATGAAATGTTCAGGTGGTGAATTCATCATCGAGCCCACAACACTTATGTTTAATATTCAACTGGTCGTATCGTTTTCTTGAGTGACAGTGGATCATCACATGATGATACAGACAGAAGCATGTCATGGATTTACGAGGCAAGCATTACTCAAAATATTCCCCATGATTCAAACACCCCCCCTCTCTCTCTAAAAAAAATGTTATGTAGATCGGAAGAAATTAGAATCAATCGGAAACGAGAGATTTCCGCTTGATTATTAGCGTCTAAGTTCGTTGACTCGCTGTCGATCAATAATCACAATTCAGAAATAATATACAAAAATAAACAAGTAAACAAACACAATATATATATATATATATATATATATATATATATATATATATTTATGTATGGTGTGAAAATTCACAACATAGGAACTATGATTGCCGTGGCGTAGCATAGGTCCAAACATTGAGGGGGCACCTACACCATGGGATGGGACCGGTCTTCTAGATGAATGAAATGCGAAGTTACTTTACCATTGATTCGGGAGAGGGAAGGAGATAATATCGGCTCCTTTAATGTTCCCTTTCCTCCTCTCCCTTATTGATTTCTCTCTTCTCTCTCTATCTCTCTCTCTCTCTCTCTCTATCTATCTCTCTCTCTCTCTCTCTCTCTCTCTATCTCTCTCTCTCTCACACACACTTTTCTCTTTGACTTTGATAATTAATTTAAGTATTATAATTAGTAGTAGTATTAGTATAGTAGTAGTATTAGTAGTATAACAGTAGTAGTATTAGTAGTATTAGTAGCAGCAGTAGTACCTTGTACCTTGTGTTCGTCTCTTCCGAAAGGTCCGCTAGGAACTATAACTGGAAGTATAACTCGGCGTGACGAGAGTATAGATTTGTGTATTTCAGGGGTTATTCTATTTGATTTAGTTTTGGGGTTGCAGATTTGAAGACTGTGCTGGATTTGATGTCCACGTTTAGTTGAGGTAGATCATTCCATAGTTTTACAACTTCAGGGAAGAAGGATTCTGCGAATGGTGTTGATGAGCACTGAAAGGTGGTCATTACTGTTTGTCATGTGTCCGCCTACTTCTTGATCCTTTCCTCTGGAGACAATCTTCTAGTGGGATATCAAGTTCTGCACTAAGTAGTAGTAGTATTAGTAGTAGTAGTAGTATATTATTATTACGTTTAGTTAGTTCCTCTCATCGTTACTCAAATATTGTTCATTGCCCTCTTGTCACACGCTTTCCAATCTTGAATTCTACATGTATATCCACCACCAAGCCCCCCCCCCCCCCCCCGCCGCCGCCATCGGAATCTGAGTTAGAATGGTATCACACCTGCCGTGTGCATGACTTCATCTTCTTGGCTGGGATACCTTTCTTTGAAGGACAACTCCAATCCATGCAGATTTATAAATACATTAATTGTTCCCAGAGGAATAAAAGTGTAATGACATCCCTTACTAATTAGTGACTAATTAGTGCAGTTACCTTTCGTTTATGTTTGATAGCTTGGCCTAAGATACAATTTGGGTCAAAGGAGAATTGATTTTAAGAATTGGATAGTACGAGAGGAAGGAGTCATGCTAACCAGCAGGTGCAAATAATTTGTCGCAATTAGACGTCTTTATTCTCGTTTGCAAAATTGAACCCAGTCGACCAGTTTATTGTACATTTTGCGACCAGTTAGTTAAATACCACTCATCGGCCAAACTTTGTCAAGGGCGAATATATATAATTTTTTTAAATAAGCGGATTAGTTGAATTCTACTAGGAGAGGGGACAGGATAAACAACAAGTAAAACTCAAAATTTGATATCTTTAAGTTTTTATTTTTCTCTGAAAAAATAAATAAATTATGTGACTAATTATTGAAATATTAAAATTTAAAGTTTGTCATTTCCAGAACCCTGTTTAATTTTTATCATAACAAAATATCCAGTATCTCTTTGGACGTGACCTACTCAGCATGTATTGTATACGCAGATTGTTGCTACGTCGGCTAAACCTCCAGCAATCATTTTAAAAAATTAGATCAAGAACAAATTTTACTTAGGAAGTGTCCCCAAAATGAATACATAAGTAAACTGGTCCACTTTTGTCAATGTACAATGTATTTTTTAAAATTTAAAGTAAGGCTAAGAACTCTAGTCTTGCTGCTATCCAATTTATTTGTATAATTCGGTGAGCGTCTTGCTCTCATGCATTCCAGTAATGGTACTTATACATAAGATGCAAAGCAAATAGAAATTACAACGAAATAGACATTACGAAATAAATCAACCGAACTACAGCCGTCCACTAACTACTTTGTATTCTTTCTTCATGTGCAAGAAATCCATTTAATCTTACAAAGCTTTCTGTTGACACGGTCACAAAAACATTCTGAAGACTGAAGATGAGCTTTTCTTCATGTCGACATTTCTATATAAAAAAGCACTATACGGGAAGAAAAGTATAGATGTTATTGAAATTATTGTGGCGCCCATTTTATCCTTCAAGCAAAAAGCAAATAAACGATTTCTTTGACGGAGGCGACCGTCTGAACTCAAATACATTTATTTGGTCATGAGGCGAATGTACTTATTGCTGTGTTTACTAGAAGTGTTGAGAGTGGTTAATAGTGCGGTATGGTATGTAATCCCGTAGGATTTTTTTTGCCAAAATTTATTTTTTCTTTTTTGTTTGTTGCTGTTTTGGCTTCAAAAGGGTTCCAATTGACCAAAAATGATGGGGTTCAAATTTTCAGACCCCTCCTTCACTTTCTGGGGGTCCATATTGGGCGCCAAAATGGCTTATGAAGCGCAATAGGGAAATTTGGTGTCTTCGGGAAAATTTGAACCCCATCAATTTCTGATAGCTTGGTCCCAATGAATCCAAAAATGAAAAAAAATAAAAAAAAATAAATAAAAAAATGAAAAAAAAAAAAAAAACTCAATTTTGGCACAAAAGTCCTACGGGAGCTGTTTCAGTGACATACCGTACCTATTATGGGTGAAGGATGCAGTTGCTTATATTCGAACCAGTTCTATAGAGTCAAGCGATTATTTTCACGACAATGTTATGGATATTTTCTTAAATACAACTTCTTCGAGATTGATGGGTGCTGTGATCATTACAACCCTCCCCTAAAAAATTCCAAGGTCGGTTTAACTTTTTTAGACCCCTCCCCAGGACGTCGATCAATAATGTGCCCCCCAAACATCAAACTCTGGCTACGGCCCTGCCCCCCCCCCCCCCCCTCTCCCGGCCCCGTCCACTTATGAATTCCTTGATAATTATGATGGCCATGGTGCATCCATAATGTGACTCATGTGAAGCTGACTGACTAACATAGATTTGGATAGATGTGTATGTATACATTGTTCCTAACATTTTTGAGAGGTGTAAGATCTTCCAGGCCAGGATCATGTTTCGAGAGTCATTACTTTGAAGTTAAATAGAAAAGCGGAGATATAAGTGATAATGTGATTACATGGTTAATCGCGGCTATCTTTGTGTGACATGGCTTCAGTTTGACGTTTGATCGCAGCACACTTAATGAGAGAGAGATAGAGAGAGAGAGAGAGAGAAAGAGAGAGAGAGAGAGAGAGAGAGCGGGAGAGAGAGAGAGAGAAAGAGAGAGAGAGAATACAAAACATATACTATAGTGCACGTGTTTTAAATGACTTTATGACATCATTAGTGAATGCAATAAATTGTCCATGTCAATACAAGAATGTTTTATAATTATGTGGGTTAGTTTTTACCTTATAAGGCCTCCTGCTTCAATTTCTTTTTCATTTTCATCTTCACAATGTTCCTCTTCTTCGTTATGGCTTCACTTAATTGTTTGTCTTCTTGCTTATTCAACTCCTCTTCCTCCTCGTACACTTTCTCTTTCTTCCACTTCTTCTTTTTCTTGTTTCATTTCTACTATTTCTTCTCGTAATCTTATCCTTCCTCCTCCTCTCCTTCTTTTTCTTCTTTCCTTCTTCTCCATGTCTTCCACAGGGGCGGATCTAGCTTTTTGCCAAGGGGGAGGGGGGGGGGGTGACCCAGTGACGGATCCAGGTTTTTTCAAAAATTGCGCCGTTTTACTGTTTTACTTTTTTCTTCTCTTTTTCTTCTCTTTTCCCCCCTTCTCCCCCCCCCCCCTTTCCCCTCTTTTTTCACTTGGTCGCCCAAGGGGGGAGGGGGGTTAAACCGCCGAACCCCTCCCCCTAGATCCGCCCCTGTTCAAATATGTGCCGCACTGAAATATAGCTTTTCTCTATCTGCTTGTATCATCAAATTAGTTTAGGACTACACCGTCCTTTATTTTGTGCACACAAATGAATAGGCCTATTTTAGGTGAGCGTTCTTCTTTTAGTACGTCAGTGGAATTTTTCTTCGTCCATTTGGAACCGACAAGAGCTGCGCTATTTAAAGAGACATTCTTACAATCATAGCGAATGAAAGATTTCCTTGTTGCAATTATAGCTTGGATAAAAGTGTAACTCTCTTCTTCCTCCTTTTCCATTTTCTCCCCACTCAGATGTTCAGAGTGTTCGATTATAAAATTTATTTTTCTGTCGAAATTTATGGTATCGTTTTTGTTTTTCTTATGTGCTTTAAATAGTTTTAAATCATTACATAGCTTCCTGGCAGATAAATATATCAGTGTTACCATCATAAATACATTTAGCTGAGCATGTGTTATCGCATATTCAGCTTTAGATAGATAGATCTTTGTCTGAGTGATGAAAAAAAAAACATATATACATGTATGTCTTGAATGAATGCCTTTTATTATTATACATTATTGATGTATGTACAATTATACCTTTCTAGTTGAAGTTCGTTAATTTAATTGTAACAACAGTTATTGAAGCATTTTACTAAACAGTGTAATTACTTTTCATAGTATATTGATAACAATCTTAAGCCATACATTGAAGGAATATTGCGCGAATACTATTATTTGCTTTGACGTAGAAACCTCCGCAACTCGAAGCGAAGGACCGTATTTGAACTTATGCAAAGAAGTTAGAGAAATATCAGACTTTACTCCCCAAAAGCAAATGTTTGACAAGAGTATTGAATTGATCACTTTAGGCATTTTAATCTCAAATTACATTTTGTGATAAGCGAAATAAAACCCATTTTCAAGTGGCCGAGTGACACTTCCGTTGACAAACGTCCTTTTTTGTTCCTATTTAAATTTGTTCTGGTTGATTTCAGACGTCTTTCTATCAGTTCTATTTATTTATCTTTCAACCTATCTCTTTATTTATCTATCGATCTATCTCTTATTTAAAATGTAGTTTCAACAACAGTGTTGATTTTATGCCGATCTGAGTAGCCGGGGGGAAAGAGAGAAAGGGGGAGGAGATAGAGAAGGACAACATAATGGAGAGAACGAGATAAATGAGAAGAAGGGGAGAAGAATAGAGAAGGAAGAAGTGAGAGAGGAAGAAGACAACGGAAGAGCCAGACAGCGACAGACAGGAAGAGTGATATATATATATATAGAGAGAGAGAGAGAGAGAGAGAGAGAGAGATAGAGAGAAAGAGAGAGAGAGAAAGAGAGATAGAGAGAGATGAGAGAAAAAGAAAGAGAAAGGAAGAGGAGAAGTGAGAGAGAGATAAGGTGACGAGGGATGGAGATATAGAAAGACAGATAGAGAGGGGGTAGGCGTGGGGAGGGTGTATATAGGGAATTGCGAGGGATGGTTACTTAGTAGATAAAGAGAGAGAAAGGGGATAGAGGGAGAGGGGAAGGAAAAGAGTCACAGAGAGAGAGAGAGAGAGAGATATATCAATACAAAGATGATGAGAAAGAAAGACAGAAATAAACATAGAGAGAAATCTACTATTTACCATTGACAAAGAGAGTATACAAACAGATAATCGCGGATGTAATCACAAATTGATAGCATAAAGTTAAACCGCCTCGAGGATGCATTTCAACGTGTATGGGATTTGCATTCTTTATTCCGAACCCCCTTTTGAATCGTCATATCGTTGACATTGTACTTTTATGGCACTGCAATGTCAATCGACTGAAATCGAATTAAGATGGTTCCGTTTAGTCTTGGAGATAAAGCCTGTGGCTCCTACCTTTCACCAATAGTATTGCTTTTGTACTCGAAATGAGATGGATTAGCATAAATGGAATCGTGCTTATTCATCAGTTTATTTCGATGTTGTACTATCGGGAGTGTATGACCTTTTTAAATGGATGCATTAAAGATTCGATATTCACTAATGACCTAGATAAGTTTGAAAACAAATTCAGATGATATCCATTATGGAGACACTGACGTTAGCCATCTAGGAAAAAAGTTCACTCTAAAGTGCAAACCAAGGTTAAAGGTCATTACGAGTTTGTTCTAGCAATTTTTCCAGAATTGATTATTTTAAAGTGCATGCCAATATTGATTCGAATGAGTAAAATTACCAGTCAGAAGTTTAAGAAGATAACTATAAACTATTCAAATAATCCGTTTTCAACAATTGGCAAAAAGTAACTATTTTGTATTAAGTGTCGCAATAACAACAGGAAGACTGAATAAAACGTTACTACTTTCTCGGAAAATGTTCAGAATTTATTTTCATCGATTTTTTTTCTTAGGATTTATACATCGAAATACTTTCAGTGTTGATGTTTAGTGTTACGAGATTATTTGTTTAATTCTTTGGAATGTTCTTTGGCTTTTCCTCTCTACGACTTTCCATTTAACGCTGATTCCATCAGGTCCATTGAGTCTATTGAAATAAAACGTTTCACAGCCCTACCATTTATTACTCAAAATATATTCATTGAGGGAAAAATTAGCATCAGGTATCGACAAACAAACCTAATATGCAGAAACAGGTTAAACCCAGATTGTATCATTTTGTAAATCAGAGTCATAACTCAATACAAGACTCCTAACATTTATGTTAACTTTATCCTCTTTTCTTTTCCCTAAGTCATGTAACATGGTTGAGTTCGGCAGGGTTAGAACATGATTGAATTGAGGCCATTTTATTCTAACTGTTGTTTCACCTGTATATAGACTGCCAAAGGTGTCTACTTTGTGCGGCACGTGCTAGAACATGATAACCTAAATATCATGTTCACAGTAGCTTGCATTCAAGGAGAATGTAACTTTATATGAGGATATAACTTTTTCTTTTTAGCTGACACTCTCCTTGTCAGAGACACGTAACAATACAGAGTATTGACTTGGACGGGATATGGTTTCCTTGCATGCAATCGTGTACTGTTGAAATTGAAAAAACCTTCAAGAGTTTAATAATTCTATCAAAATAATATAATTGTATCTCGAATTTTAAATGGATATGGACATTGTTGCCTCAAATGAGGCTGCACCCATGTTGGTATTTCATTAGAGAAAGGGGGACTACATCCACGCCATGTTTTTCATTGCTCTAATGGCTTACGGCTCTTTAACCAGACGATGTTAGAGTAAAGAGGATCCCTTTTAGTTTTAGAGGTTCAACTTGGCTACTGGATCAAATCAGATGGTGCAATATCATGTCCAAATTCGTTCAGGAACCTAGATAGTAATGGAGATGGTGCAAACATTGCGCTGTGTGCGTTCATGTTTCAGAATAGTAGGATTAAAAAAAAGCTCGTATTAGACATGCATCACACTTTTCTCCCTCACTGCTCTATAAGATTTTGATTAATATTTTGATTATCAAATGTATAGCTTTTGCTAGTATAGGCTATATGAGGCCTGTTACTCTCTTGGGAGTGACGTCATGGATCACTTCATTAGGAGTGAATATCGATTGATTTTCGAGCCAGTGGTCTCTATTAAAAGAGTGAATGTTCACTACATTTTCACTACATTTTCACTCTCCAGAGGAGTGACGTCCAAGCGCGTAGCCAGGATTTCATTTTAGGACGGCGGTAGTGAGCACGCGAAGCGTGCGAATCACTTACAGAGGGGGGGGGGGGGGGAGTGTGCAGGGAGGGGGGAGGGTGCAGGGAGGGGGGAGTTTCCCCCCTCCCGCGCGAAGCGCGAAAGCTTTGAGGTTTCATCAAATTATAAGAGAAAGAAGACGATTCGTTGTACCATTCTCGACTCTTAATCCTTATCTAAATTCAGTATCTGTTGACGTTTCATTAGAGAAAGAAAACGATTCGCTGTACCGCCCTCGATTCTTAATCTTTGTTTGAATCAAGTTCCCCTGCCTCCGCGCGTAGCGCGGAAGCTCTGAAGTTTTATTAAATTAATAAAGAAAGAAGACGATTCGTTCTACCATTCTCGACTCTTAACCCTTATCTAAATTCAGTTCCTTTTGACGTTTCATTAGAGAAAGAAGACGATTCGTTGTACCGTCCTCGACTCTTGATCCCTTTTTTTTGTATCAAGTTCCCCTTCCTCCGCGGAAGCTGTAGCGCGGAAGCTCTGAAGTTTTATTAGATTATTAAAGAAAGAAGAAGATTCGTTGTACCATTCTCGATCGACTCTTAATCCTTGTCTGAATTCAGTTCCCCCCCTCCCCCTCCCCTCCAGCCGAAGCTTTGACATTTCATAAATTATTAGAGAAAGAAGACGATTTGTTGTACCGTTCTCGACTTTTAATCCTTATCTGAATTCAGTTCCCCACTCCCCTCCCGCGCGAAGCGCGGAAGCTTAGACGTTTCATTAAATTATTAGAGAAAGAAGACGATTCGTTGTACCGTTCTCGACTCTTAATCCTTTTTCTTCCTACGTCCTTTTCCTTTCTTCTTTTTTTCTCTTTTTTTTTTTTTTGGCCGGCGTTTTTTTTTTGGGGGGGGGGGCGACCGCCCCCACCGCCCCCCCTGGCTACGCGCCTGGTGACGTCCGTGATCACTCGATTTTTTTAGAGAGTAGATTTCAGTATAGGAACCGACCAAGACAAGCCTTTTCTAGTTTAATATACCCAGTTACATAGGTCATATGGAGTCTACATTTTACTCTCTTTCTAAACGAACAATGTTTTACATCACTTTCGAGACACCTTTGGGACGAGAACAGAGGAAAGCAAGACAGACGATGCAAACGTTGAATTTTACATCTTGTATAGATCGAAATCTGGCGCCAAGTTTACAGGGCTGATGACAATCGTAGATCTTTGCTCCTTTTAGAGACGGTATAGAAGATAATGAAATCTGGTCATCAAGCCTCCTGCCCCTCCTGCAGTTCCGAAATAATATCCCCCTGTCACCTTGAAGCAAACATCAAGAAAGGACATTAATGTCTCACATGATTTTCGGTCAGTTTTAGGGTTTCCTTAGTTTACAAGTTCAGTTCCGAAGTTTGATGTAATCTTGATGCACCTGTACAAGTGAATATTATCATGGTTATTGTAGCATACAAATACAACGAACTTTCTCGTACCTCCCCCAATAGAAAAAAATTGTATAATTTTGTTCCGTTATACCATAACATTCATTCATCATTGACGCCTGTGATATTATCTTGAAGATAACACTGTTCGATGCGATACAAAAATAGGCGAAAGAAATGTGTATTAGTCTAGACCTATTATTATACTGCTTTTATTAAATTGGTTGTTAAATTGGTTTGTTTTGCATAACTGGTAATTCCCTCACATATCTTGTATTATTGTTATGCCCCCATCTCTCTCTCTCTCTCTCTCTCTCTCTCTCTCTCTCTCTCTCGCTCATCTCCTCTCTCTCTCTCTCTCTCTCTCTCTCTCTCTCTCTCTCTCACACACACCTCCCCTCTCTCTCTCTCTCTCTCTCTCTTTTCACTTTCTCCCTTTTTCTACTATGATATATTGCAAAAAAAATAGTCTCTCCCCTCAATTATAATACAGTGTTAAAATGAGAGCTATAATTCAAAATGTACATGTTTTAGTTATAATATCGATTCATAGTATACACTAAAAAAGTTGGGAATACCACACATTGTCATCACATGGAAACACGCGGTTGTATTTTCTTTCCCTTTCTTTGTCCACATCCTGATTAACATTCCAGAGTCTTTAACTTTCTTTCAAATCATATCCATTGGCCCACGTCTAACTCTACCGCTGATGTATTTATATAGTCCATCAAAGGAAATCCTTCTTTTTCTACGGAAACATCCCGTTTTCTTGATTGAGCATGTGACGTTTTCCGCTGTGTATTTTCTTTATTCTAAAAAAATGGAGTAGCTACTGGGGGAGGGAGAGGGGGGTACCCCTTCTTCTAATCGAAAGACGAAAGAAGAAAGATTGAGAGAGCGAAAATTGGGGGGGGGGGGGCAACGTGAAAAAGAAAACGATACGACCTCTACCACATACTACGCTCACTCGATGGTCCTTTTCCCTAATATTTAATATACCTAGTACGACCAGTGCGCCCCCCCCCCCCTCAAAGGCTCGATCCACGCTCAACCATTTCCTCAAAGAACATGTGCTAAATTTAGTATCGTGTTGTCATTCTTTGAATTGTCAGTTTACATTCGATTTTTGAAAGTTGTGTGTAAATTTATTATTCATTCTCTGAAGGCTGAAAAATAAAACTTAGTTTGACTCAAAAGTAATTACAAGTACCTGTTTTTTCAAATTGTAAGAGATTACCGCCCCCCCCCCCTCCCCCGTCGTACCAATGAAATTGATCATCGTTCTCGTAGTTTAAGCAATATTAAAACAAATTGACTCAAAAAGTATTCACAGATATTTGTTTCCATACATAAGACGAAATTACCCCTTCGTACTCATAAAATTGATCATTGTTATATTCTTCTACGCAATATTCAAACTTCATGAAGTTACCCCTCCGCAATGGCCAACATTGTTTGTTATCTGTTTTGGTCATTGTGTACCGAAATCTTCTAAGACGAGTCGAACTCGTCTGCAAAGTGGAAAGCAAGTGGTGAGTCGTTCTAAGTTTGACGACAACCTATTCCACTGGGAGAAAGCTCAAAGAAACAAGTATGATATCCTGACAGTCAATATTTGCAGATTAGAATTCAGGCATGGCGTAGCCTGGCTCCTCTACCTTCCTACGCTTTTCTGGAGGAAATTTTCCTTTCCACAATCCCGCAATTTGAAGCAACGTAAATTCGATTGTCGTGATAGGTGTAATTTGACTAGTCCATGAGTCCTACAGGTTGAGATACAATCTGGTTTAATTTGTCGTGATGATGGACATGTTGTGAGACGTCATGTTAACTAAACGTCACAAGTTCGGTGTTCATAATACAGTCACTGTCCTTATAATATACAGGGCCAGGGGCATTGCATGGGTCCAGCCATTAAGGGGGAGGGGCCATTCGTGTTCCCCAAATCTCCGGTAAAGGGGTACTTTTCGCGAGACAAAATCCGGCCCGTATTGATTTTACACACCGGAGATAGGGGGGTGCTTTCAAAGAGAGGGAACATGCATACGCGTACGTGGGGGGGGGGGGGGGGGTTATCATGGAGGCATCGACCTTCTGTTTCTTGGTTGATTGTTTTATACAGGTGTAGCCGACACAAGCGTATACATTATGGGATTGATGCCTCCTTCCTTGTGTTATTATTTTTTTTTGAAAATTACGTTGATATCAATACGTTTAGCCTACATATTTATATGGGAAAAAGGAGGAAAATAATGTGACTTCGAATAGAATTTGATTAAAAAGTGCAAGATATCACGACTCGATCAGCCTCGTGTCATCTTCTTTTCTTAAAATTAAATACATGACTTGCCACATTTCCCCTCTTTCTTCTCAGATTCCGAACCTCTGATAATTACTCTAGCGACTTTTAAGAGGCATTTAACTTAATTTTGATGCACATACTAACAATCCTAATACCATTACCGTCTGTACCCCCGCACTGATATCACTCATCCATGTCCATCGAGTCTACTCTGTAACTGTAAGCACCCATTGTGGCCCAAAATCCACCGAATTTTAGGACTTTAACTTTTAACACTTTTACCAATAATTGATGTATTATGTAATTTGCCAATTCTTCTGGCGACAATTCAAACTGTTTATTTCATCTTAAAGGTACTATGTCCCATTTGCAGGCCAAAAAAATAAAAAAGTTAAATTCCAACTGCATTTGAAAGATAATACTTATTTAGAACTTCCCTAAAAAAGGTGGGGCTTGAAAATGTCTTCAAGTGGGAAAATAATGACTATTAGTTGTCAAATCGACTTTAGGGCTATAGAGCCCAAAAGTAATAGTCTTGATTTTCAGACAATATTGTACCGAATGGTCTTACGTTTTATGCTGCGCAAAGATTCAATCAGTTTAATCTTGGCCACCACAAGAAGTGGGTTATTGATGTAGACAAATGCTCATGTACCCTTTACAACTCTTTTCATGTATGTTATTACCAAAGAAGAAAAAAAGCCAGTCAGTCACTCAATAGTGTCTGACAGTGAAGTCTAGCAAGTAAACGGGTTTCCTTGCATAATTTGAATATGAGGACACTGCTAACGTTTAAATTTCACAGATAGGACATACATGACATATTCATAATTCCTGCAAAGTTCTACAGAATTTGAGGTTGGCTGCAAAAGGGACATAGTACCTTTAAGGTCACTTCTTCTTCCATCCTTCTCCCAACTGTGACCAAACATAATGCGATTACGGTCTCTGTCCCAGACTGCCAGACGATCCTCTAGAACCACCGAGTCTAGTCTGTTAGCACCTATTATGGACCTGTACATACCAATCAAATAAATTACTTGTCCATTTTATTTCCCGTCCCTTGCTTGAATAGTGTTCTTTTTGGCATGATATATTTGTACAGGTATGTTAATTACTGTGGTGACAATGTAAATCATTAAAAGCAGGACTGCACTATTTGTAGCTACTTGCGAGCGCTGTATAGCCAACAATGCCTAAGCGGTATCCGTTGGTCCCCCGTGGTCCCCTTTTTCTTATGTTAATTGAGAGCTGATTTGATGAGATAACCACCTGTCAGTGACCAAGCTGGGAGGTCTAATCCCTCCTTGCCAAACGAGTGCGGAGGGGCTTTAATGTAATTTTAATGCTGCTTCCTCGCTTCTTTTATTATTTATGTCATTTTTAACCACTTCACAACAATTTTTGTACTCTAATTCGTTTATCCTTTTCCTTGTTATTTGTTTTTGTGTGTGTGGGTGTGTTTTCGTTTCATTTAAAATTTAGTATTATTAGTATTCATAACCATGAATCTTTTATGGTTTATATTCTGTTTTATTATTTTGTTCATATCAGACTATAGGGCTCCCCAGAGCCATCTATACACAGAGTTAGACCAACCCGGTTCGAGTTTGACACAATATGGCGACTACTGCTTTGTTGGGCAAGCACAAAACAAAAAAATATACGCCACGTTGTGACCCAGTGAAACCAAGTTGGCCAAACTCTGTGTATAAATGGCACTGGGGCTCCCTTGTGTAGCATGCCCTATGTGGCTCTGAATGGGACTACCCTGCTTTTCAAAAACAAGTGATAAATTAATTAATATAAATAAAGTCGGACAAAATAAGATGCTTATATAAGTAGCAACTAAGAATGACACAACAAAATAATGCATGTTATACTATATTGATTATGTTTCATTCAATTTCCAGTCTTTAGGACCTTTTAAATTTGTTATCCCCTCTTATTTTGGTAGAATGTAATTTGACACTTCTTAACACATCTTATGCACCAACCCAATTCAATGAATTTTCAAAATATAAACACTTTCAGCTTTCTAAACTGTCCCTTATTTACAAAATGCCAAGTGAAGTTGAATTTAAACCATTTAATCAGCTCTCAATCTTGTCAATTATTCCACTATAATTTATCTGAATATCTTCATTAAATAGTACGCGAACTTGAAAATATCTAAAAGTAGCAGTTTTACTACTGGTTAATCCACAATTTACATGTATTATGTGCCTTTTAAAGTGCACAATATCTCTCTTATTTCAATCACGTGAATTTAACCTATTAATTAACGTTCATTATAGATATCATGTAGACATTGCAGGAAGCAAGCTTTGCCCCTGATGAACAGTGATTAGAATAACTCTCAATTTAATTATGAAAATGTTAAAATAGTTATTCCGCTCAAAATATCAACTACTTCTATGAACTTCAAGGTGGATTATATTTCAGACGTCTTGGGAAGATAATAATCATTGTACAAGTTTCGACTTACAACATTTTCAAAGTCTATTTCCGTCGCTTGCTAACTGATTTACCACATTTCTTTTCCAAAGAGCAACTGGATATACGATATATTTGTTTGATATGGTCAACAATCATTATTTTCTTAATTATATTTTTATCACCAGGGTTACGGTTGCTAGTAGGCCTAAACTTTTTTTACTTGATATTAAATGACTTGGGCCGTCTGCCCAAAATACCAAAATTCATATAGTGGCTAATTTGTTTACCAAATCTGTTCGACCTAAGCTGAAATAGTTGTATTTATGCTAATGTTTAAATTTATTGTATAGGTTTAATGGTTATTTTACCTGACTGCTAAGAAAGCATAAATGCTTGTTAGTAAGCAACCAGAGGACCGACGGCTTTAGGTCCTCTCCGAGAAATGATATTGAATTATCATAACTTCATGAATCTATTTTGTTAATTACTTAATATTTTTCTGTAGATTGTACCATTCTCATCTGAAGAAATACATTTCTTGATTTAAATTATAGAGGGGACAAAATGCAAATTTTATGCACCGACGTCTCTTGTTCGTAAATACCCTTGGCGGACGATCCGTTATTCTGTTTTGTATAAAAGAGTTGCATGTGTGAATGCATATATTTAGAACACTTGCGAACTGCTTAATTAATTCAGTTCTAAATCCAGAGTTGCTTTCACGTGAAACTTCGAAAGCAAGCCTATCCAAGATGATGACGTCAGATCAAACTAGCGATTTCTTGACGAAGTCTCACATTGCCCTGTCATATCGGGCGCTGCGCCACATTTGGCGCAAAATCAAGAAAATGGATCAGGCGGGGAGCTCAGCTGCAACAACATTGCGGGTCTCGTGAAGTCTGTTGAAGAGTCAGCTCGCTGACGAGTGACGACATGCTTTAAAAGGTGAAAGTTGTTCTCAAGTTGGTGTATTTGAAATCTTCTGGGAGTGGTAACATACCATGGAACAATACTGATCTTGAACTTCAATCTTTGCATTCAGTTCCGATCACAGAGGCAATTTAAAGACAAGTAGGACGGCTTGTGTTCTTACAGCATGTACCTCACCACTTGTGCAGATTATCAACATTACGCGTATATACCAGGGAGATGAGATAGAACGTGTTTAAATCCAAGAATTTCATGTTGACTAAACTCATTGAATTTATACCTGTGTATCACAGTGTAGTCACGGAGTAGATTCTTAACATATTCACACGGTTGACATTGAGGCCACTTTGTGCGCATACTGTGGTCACAATTCTCGACACATTATAGATTGGAAAACTAAATGTTGACAGTATGAACTGTTTTTACATCTTTTACACTCTTTCCATAATGACTTTTGTGTATATATCTTTTACAAACTCTTTCCATACTGTGTTTACATCTTTAACACGCTCTTTCCATAGTATACTTATATCTTTCCCACACTCTTTCCACACTGTGTACATATCTTTTACACACTCTTTCCACACTGTGTACATATCTTTTACACACTCTTTCCACACTGTGTACATATCTTTTACACACTCTTTCCACACTGTGTACATATCTTTTACACACTCTTTCCACACTGTGTACATAATTTTGTACACACTCTTTCCATAATGTGTAAATATCTTGTACACACTCTTTCCATAATGTTTTTACATATTTACACACTCTTTCCGTAATATGTACATATCTTGCACACATTATTTCAGTAATGTGTAAATAACTTTTACACACTCTTTCCACACTCTTTCCTTAATGTGTTCATATGTTTTGTATATTCGTTCAACTCTGAGTGACATGACATTGCTCTTTCTAATAGGGATTTGGCAACCTTTTCCATTTCCAGTTCTTCTCATTGTGCAAATAGCTTGACTCTTGAGAACCGAAACGAAGTGAATCTAGCTGGTTTGTTATCAGGACATCATGATGTTTTTTCTCTCGCATGGTTGGTTTAATTTGTTCTTATGTAGACCATTATAACCATCACATGGTTCGTATTACATGTATATGAATTTCCCCGGCTATATGTAGTACATGTTACAATGTGATGATATGCCATATATTGTCAGTCTACGGTCATATTGTTTCACACGGTATGGTAATAATGGGGACACGATGTAATTTATCCCATACTGTCAACAATCACAATCCTGATCATGTCGATTGGGGTAAAAATTGTGTACCCCTCCGTCTAACAGCACACTTCTAATAGGGGTTACATTACCATTTTGATGTACCCTTTGGGCTTGGTCTACCATTGTGCTCCTGATAGGGGTAACATTACTGACTCCATGTACCCCTTGGTCTACAATCACGCTCCTGATAGGGGTAATATTACTGACTCCGTGTACCCCTCCCCCCCGGCTATCATTACACTCCTGATATGGGTAACATTACTGACTTCATGTACCCCTTAGTCTGGCTTAAGCTCATGACAGGGGTAACATTACTGACTCCATGTACCCCTCCGTCCACCATCACGCTCTTGAGAGGGGTGACATTACCAATACAATGTACCCTCGGTATGTGATGTCAACCTACTGGCTAGAAGAGATAATGAGGGGGTTGTCAAGGGGATACATCATCACTGGTATCGGTGCCCCCCTTCGAGACTCATCGCTCCACCAAGTGTGAATTAACAACGTCCTTGATCGCTAACTTGATGGTGAGAGAGTTGGGGGCTCGATGTTGGTCCAACAGGGGTGTCAACATTATGTTAAACCACAGTTCCTCTACCGGTGCATAGATCTATGTTTCCACATCTGTCAAGTGCAACTTTACCTGTTGTTATAACCTTCTCAATGGTTCATAGAAAAGTCAAATTCTGAAGAAATACGTAATTTGACAACTGCAAAATGTAGCAGTCTTCACGGGAAGTTTTAAGTTTTTGACTTTTTTAAAGGTGGACAGATCGGTATAAATAAGCCAAAATCGGGGCAAAAATAATATACATGTCTATTATTTCATTTGAGGGAAGGTTTTCCTTAGAATTAAACATAACCCTTTAAATACATCTAGAATTTAATAACAAAAGTATTATTAGCACAATTTATATGTTGAACGTGAGTTACCTAATAAACCTGTGTCAGGGGTGTTTCTAAAAGAAAATCTACTTCAACATGTTCATCGTTTTACAATTTTCCATTTTCAGTGCTAAGACACTCAATATCTCCAAGTTCATCGATGGTTACTACACTTGCTGCTGTCATTCTCTGGCGCGAGGTCCCACGGATAAAAGAAGAATTTGTGTCTGATGAATTACCATGTCCATGTCCCTTACCCGCTATGCCAATGACCCGTGACCACGGTCGGTATGAGGTCATCGCCAAACTAATAAATCTTACTAGAAACAGGTACACGTATAAATAGTGTCCCTGGAGTATACTTTTAAAAATGTCACACTGCTGTTCTAACTTTCTTTATATTATTATTGAGTATAATACCTTCAGGAGTCTTACCAACTTCGATTGCTTTCTTCGCATTTCCTCACGGTCGCTCATTTGCTACATGTGCATTTTTGCATTAAAAAATTGCTTGTGCAACACGATGTCTTTGCAAATTAACAATTTTCGGCCTTGATTAGCTCCTTGCCAACCCTTTTAACGTCTTGCATTGGAAACAGATACATAATCTTGAAGCCTTTGGTATGTCTGTCCCAAAATAAATACAATGTGAAATATAAAGACTGAATGGATAAATGTTAAACTGCTATCTCGTCATACGTTATGGAAGAGGAATATAGTGGATTTAAAAATTCGAACTATTTTGAAAGAAATCAACCAACTTCCCTGCAATCACAATTTGTTTATTTGCGTATTATGTATGTCTGTCCCGTAATAAATAAATTGAGGCAAAGGGAGATTATTAGAGTGGTTTATAAAGAGTCAATACAATGTGAAATATAAAGACTGAATGTATAAATATTAAACTGCTATCTCGTCATACGTTATTGAAGAGGTGTATCATGGATTTTTAAAAATCGAACTATTTGAAATAAATCAACCAACTTTCTTGCAATCGCGATTTGTTTATTTTCGTATTATGCGTTTGACCCAGTTTCGGAAAATATGTTTGTGTCATCATTCGGAATTTGTTCATGCAATGTCAGGGTGAAATCATTATATTATTTTTCCAGAACATCAGACGTTAAACATTTCATCACAAGACATAAATGATATACAGTTCATGGAGTAATTCAATATGTCGCGACAGTAAATCTAAAAAACAGTGTTTCATGGTGGAAAAATATCAACCTCGACTTCAGTGGCGTAACTATAGGGGCATGACGGGGGCTTGGGACCTCATGGATGGCGCAGAAGGGATTAAGAAGAGAAAGGGGAAACAACGAGACAGAATATTATTTTAAAAAACCTCCTACATGCTTCTCTTGATCTGGGGCCTTTTAATTTCGCATTTCATTTACTGAGTAAAACGAGACAGAAGATTATAAAAGGATTATCAAACCCCCTTCTAAACATGCTTCTCTTGATCTGGGGCCTTTTAATTTCGCATTTTATTTACTGAGTAAAACGAGTGCCCCCATGGTTCCAGCACCCCTCCCCACCCCCCCCCCCCCCTCATCAGTGGCGACGCTACGCCCCTGCTCATCTGTACAAGTTCTTCCACTGCTTGGTTCACAGTTTTTGTTTTGTAATGGCTTGGTCATGAAGATAATGGTTCCGTGCTATAAAAATTCCATAAAGTAAACTCAAAAACGTCATCCGACAACAAGGATAGTTTCGACATCAATCTTTCACTCAATTATCCTTCAACTTTTATCTTGGACAATCGTTGATGTATGGATACCGCCAAGTCTTGTTTATGAGGGAAGAATGCATCGCAATTGATATTAGATTGACCATAATTCATTTTTGTCACCCGTACCTTTCAGGCATGGTCTATCTTTTGACACGGCGCTGATTTGAGATTTGACGGATGAGTTCAAAGGAAGATAAGGGTGCTAGCTGTCACGATCACCAAACTTTCTGTCGGAAACATCTTGTCTGTTTTCATGTCAATATTGCGAGAAATCCACATATCTTTTATTCAAATAGGTATAACATAATATTATTTAAATATGTGGGAAAATCAGACCAGAGTCAGCCCGTTAGCCAAGAAAGGCGAATGGCAGTGAAACCTTTCTCTCTTACATGAAACGTAATTGTAATCATGGCATTTCAGGGGCGTTTTATTGGCCCGCTTAGCAAGCTTGGTAAGCCCCCCCCCCCCCCAAAAAAAAAAAAAAAAAAAAAATTATCTGAGGTTTGTGTAAGATTGTAAGATAGTTATATACAGGACTTGTCATTCTTCATTTAGTGGTGGTAGCTCCAGCGAGCACCCCCCCCCCCCTGGTCGAGGGACAGAAATAGACATTAAGAGAGAGGGGAGTAGAAGGGGGAAAGGGGGAGGAAGGGATACATCAACTTCCTCCCCAAACGGAATAGCTCTGCTCTCTCGCGTGTCATTCATCAGGTAAGACCGATACCGGCCCTGCTCCAACACCAGTGCCCCTCCCCCCTCAATAACTGGACCTATGCTACGCCCCATCTTTTATATTCTCCCGAAATATTAAAACAGCGCCTTCAACCATATAAGACAAGAGAGCACTTATCGGCTATCAACGAATATGGCCGAATCAATATTGGCAATACACTTACTCCAATGAAACGATATGTAAAGACCGTTTGATTGGGGCAAACATGCTTTTCACTGCTGATGCAATGTCATTGAGAAAGTGTCAAAAGGCTGTTTGACCCTCTTTGAATAGTTGTGAAGTGGTCATTCGCAAAGGACGGGAGCCATTTGCAACAAGGGAAGCCTTATTTCACTTGATATCAGGTTAGATTTTATTATAATGTCTTAGGACGATTCTTCTCAGAAATTGTCCTGTCAAAATAGTATTAAGTAGAGCAGTGACGAGTCCATATGAAATATGGATTGGAGTATATGCATTAATATTCATATATCAATTGTGAAATGCAGTAAATTATTCCTTTTCTTTAAAAAATCAATGCAGTTATAACATCATAACATTAGGTTTTGTTTTTTATAATAAGTTGTACTAATGTTCTTCGTTTACCGTTGTATAGATTTTCTTCTTATTTGTATGTTGTATCATATTTTGTCTCTCTTCCTAAAGTCTTATCCTTTTCGTTTCTGGTATTAGATTAGTCCTTTACTTCCGTTGTATAGCTTCCAGAATTAACTCTCCTTTTCTTTGAAAAGGGCATCGAATTTACACAAAACATTTCTCAGAAACTCTCGAAATATCAAACCACATCATGATTTTGCTATTGTATACTTGTAATTCATTGTGACATACGTCGAAATTGACGGCGACAGTAATCATAGTTATACCAGGGAGGTGAAAGAAAAGGAGACGAAACTCTTGTAATTTATTCAAACGCATTCTTGAGTTCTAAAGCATAACAATGGGATGTGTAACATTCCACTTGGCTTTGAAGTTCCATGCTCCGAACCGCGCTTCTACTGCGGGGACTTTCGGAAGCCAGGCACCAGTTTTACATTTATTACAAAATATTAAATTACCGGCAAAATTTCAGTGTAAATCAAAAACTTTATATGGGGATTTTATTGGGAATAGTGCATCAAACTAATTTTCAAATTTAGAACTCCGTCCTTCCTTTAATTTGTGTGCCAGAGTTGGTAAAAGAAAAATTACATCCTGTCAAAAACTTAATATTTTAAGATGATGCGCTAATTTGTGCATGCTTTAATGTCCCGTTATTTGATCCATGATTTACAATCTTCAATAACATTAAGTTTGCTAATGCGTGTTTTCGCGTGTTTCTTGTATTTTTCAAGTTTAAAAAAGGATGAAATTACACAAGTTTGTGTTCGCTTGTTCTACTCTTTACACATTCAACAATGGATGAGAAATCATTGGAAGGGACAGCGAACAGTTGCTGTGATACCATTTTCTGATGTAGGAATTCTAAATCCTGAAATTTCATGCGCTCTCTTATCTCACCACCTGGTCAACAGTTGCAGATTAGCGCATATCTTTTCGGCGGCTTGGAGCATGGGGTCAAAGGAGAGCGGCTTGATTCCGGTCCTTCTCTATCACGTCCCTGGTTATACTGGGATGAATACCCAGCAGGAATAGTATTGTGCTACAGCTACCTCATACAGTCGCTAACCGCATATCCGATTGCGAATTTTAGTCTTTGTCCATGTTCTCTTTTTGTCAATGTTTGCCTGACATAGCAGGGTCACGAGGAAATGTTGACATGTGAGGGTCGTGGTCAAATTCGGACACAGAATGTGTCCAAAAATTATGTCGGTTCTGAAGAGTTCTGATAAATTATCTATGTGTTCACAAGAATGACGTCCCACGAGACCTACATTTCGCTCTCGCGGGCCTTTTAAAAAGTGCCAGTATTCAGTGGGTCATGATACAGACGGCCCACGACGGACGGTCTCTTGGGACTGTCCGCTCTCATGAAATTATCCAAAAAGTATGAAACGAAGAAAATGATATGAATAAAACCTGGAGATGGTGATTTTGGCTTTCTAAGAACGTTGAGAACAGATGCATGGTACCATAATACCAAAGCGTCTGTGGATCACAGTGCACACAGGGGGCACGGAGGACACGAACTTCCAGTCAAATTCGAGTAAATTCCGTAACATGACATATAAATGAATGCCTCTCACCTGTCCAGGACCCCTATTAAACACTTTTGTTGTTGCTTATTTTATGGGTTGTATTTGTTGTTGTTGGGTTGGATTTTTTTCGTGTGTGATTGTGACATTGAAGAAAAAAATACATTTGAGAGCAACAACCCTTGTCAATTCATTTAGTAAAGCTCAATTATTTATTTATATAATCTTTTACACTCGCCAATATTCTTTCCGGTCTCGATGCTGAATCTGTTGCTACTCGCCACTGTTTCTTCTGCTGAATTCATACTTTACAATGTCCATTTAAAATCTCTTCATATCTGCATACCATTAAGACGTTGACTCTTCTAAATCAAACCCAACGCTGCGGGGGTCTTCTTCCAGAATAACCAGACCCTCTTCATGTTCTCTTGTTAAACTGCCAAGATGTCTCATTGAAGTAGCCTCGCTTGATTGCGAAGTCGGGCAGGTGCATTATGATTGTCGAATATTGGTATTGAACCAGTGCTTCTTTTCATGAGTCAATAACATTGACCAAAACATTTCGATGTGATTTGAACTTTTGCAAAACAAATACAGTGGCGGATACAGAGAGGCGGGGCAGATGCAGTTTTTGTTTTAAGGGGGAGGGGGTGGGGGGGGGGGGCTTCATTCCGAAAAATCTTCGGTTTGGCCAATAGCATTTTTGTTGTTGAGGGGGGGGGGGGGGGTGGGGGTAACAAATTGAAAAGGAGAGGGGTGCCACAATTTACTTGCTTGTACCTAACATATACAATTTCGATTTTAAAGGTGTATGGGTGGTTGTTCGTCTAAACCCTATCACTGCAAGGGAGGACCAATCCATTTTTTCGATGCTTTATTCTATTTTATTTTTGACATTTTTTGTTGGGGGGGGGGGGGTTGTTTCATGCGCGCATCATACAGTCGATGATGCATTGTGGGACTTGGCTGTCGACAATTCGGGACATTGTGAGCAGCATTATGGCAGTATACGTAAATCTGAAGTCGTGTCAGGAGAATACCATGCCTTTAAAGTCACACAGTATTCGGTGTACATGTACTACATGTGTATTGATCTGGTATTGATTCAAAATAAACTAACACCAGATAGAGGTCAACTACCAATCAATGTGTCTGTGTTTTCCAAGGTTTCTGAAGCAGCAAACCTGTTGTCCCTACAGAAAATACTCCAAGTTGCCTTTTCATCTCGAGGGTGAGGGAAATTTGATGATATGATGAGAATTCGTGACCGGTCGGTCGTACAAGTGAAGTCCTCTTAATACCTGTTGTTGGGAAAAACACCCGGATGGTGTCTTACTCTAATTCCCCATGAAAACCCACTACTATGAGCCTTTTAGCTCCTGTAGCTGTACTTGCGCCCTATAACAAACAATGCCTAATCGATGACCATTGGTCCTCCGTGATCCTCTTTTCTTATGTTATTTGAGAGCTGAGTTGATGAGATAACCACCTGTCCAGTGACCTTGCAGGGTGGTCTAATCCCTCCTTTACACTAGTACAGATGGCCTTTAAGTCTCTGGCTGTGTCGCTTAAGTACAGGGTATATGCAGTATGCCGTCATCGTACTCTCAAAAATACAGACGTTGTTACGCAAAACGAAGTACGAGGGTTTATTCTTGCGATCTAGTAGGGCCTACATGTTGGCGAATCCAGCATTGTTTTGGGGAATCCTGTACGTGATCTTTCGAACTTTGGCCCAAAATCAAAGAAATATCTTACGTTGGAAACATCACCTCATTCCTGGCCACAAGAAGTTCTGAAGACCTTCATCATCAACCCTTGTCTGTACTTTTCATGCTTGGAAAATGTTCAACAAACTTGTTGGGAATTAATCAGACCCCCCCCCCCCCCCCATTAAAAAAAAACGTTCTGGTTATGCCCCTGGATACAAGTTGTAAGCATCAAGTGAAACATACATTTGAGTTCCGGTCATGAGTTTGCAGTTGAAAGGAGATGTCATGCAGCCAAACAAAATAATGAACATAAGAATTTGTATATACTATCAGGTTTTTGGGAATCATAGAAATAATAAGAAATTGATTGCATAAAGTCTTGATGAAAGTCACAACCGTACACTGTACACTTAAACATTTATATGGGACTTCACAAACAGATGATATGAATATCTTGCTCTAAACACTTCAGCCATTTTTCGTCATAATTATTTTGAAAATGAGGGCATTTGAACAGCCATCCTTTTCAAGACACATTTTTCGATGATTTTCTTCCACACTGACAATTTTTTTTTAAAGAATGGAGGCTCACAATATATTCCATTCCCAGAAATATACTTCCGGTAAAATTCGAATAAACACACTGAAGCTTTCAACACAATGACCTTCTGTATCGTCTTTAAGGATTTGTTCATGTCTTACTGCAGTGGAATCCTGCTTAGTTTTCTAATTCGAACGTTTTGGCACAAAAGTTACGCTGAAGCGCATCATTATATCTTTCTATTAGAATAGTTTGGTAATTAATTATGGGAAGGGATCGGGGTACAAATACATGGATCAGTTATGACTGTGCATAGTTGATTCTGGGTTGTGATAAAGTAGAATGGCATGCAACGATGATATGGTTGTCTAATTACGTCAATCTTTTACTAAAATCATACAGATATATTTAAAAGAGAAGTATTCATTGCCAACAAATCCAACTGATTTTGAAAGGTTACGTTAGGTTGTACTTGTAGCAATTACTAATTCTTGTCTCTCAGATTCTCTTCTCTCTCTCTCTCTGCGAATCTTGTTTACTTGCCTTACTTGGTGCGTTTTTCTTCGATATTATTTTAGCTTTTTATGACGTATCGCAAAATATGCTCTTCTTATATCAAGAGCTCGCTATTTTTTAAAATCATTCCCATATACCAAAAATATCAAATCAATTAGGCCTACTTAATACGTTTGATGGCTTAGGTTGGTGTTGTTGCTGTTGTTGTTGTTGCTGCTGTTGTTGTTATTATAGTCGTTGTTGTTTTTATCCAGAATATAGAGCAACAAAGTGCTCATATTAAATAACTAGGTGTCCTTGGGGGGGGGGGGGCGTTTACACATGTTTTGGGGAGGCATATGGTTTTATATAGCGATGAGTTCTGCACACACTATCATTGTGTTTCCTGGGGAGGGGGATAAGTGAACATAATATAGGGGTAAATGCTCCGCCCTACTTTATATGGATATGCCTTGGATTAACCATGAGTCAATAATAACTATTAGCTTTCATAAAATGACTTCGGAGAAACAAATCATATAACAATCATACTTTCGCACTCTGTTTCTAACTATTAATTTCCTTCTTGGATGGTCTGACAATGATACATTTTTGCAACAGTAACATTTGCTTTAATGAGAGAGCTGGGAATTATTTAGCCCTTTTGAGGAGGAAACGAATTAACGAGGTCTTTTGATCCATTACCATTACATACATTTGTCATATCATTTCACGTGCGACTCTGATTATTTCCCTCGCACGAAACATATTGGTACGTGATTATTGCACTCAGGGATTGTTCCCATTGCGAGTATTATGTAGATGGAGCTTTCGACCAGCCGAAGTCAGAGCCATCTATACACAGAGTTTGGCCAACTTGGTTTCACTGGGTCACAACATGGTGTATTATATTCTTTTGTTTTGTGCTTGCCCAACAAAGCAGTAGTTGCCATATTGTGTCCAACTCGAACCGGGTTGGCCAAACTCTGTGTATCATTGGCTCGGGCCCTATAGCATGCCAGACAGCTTCATAATACGACGACTCTTTGTATGGGATGGGAAATAGATCTGCATGTGCACAAACTCCAGAGGAAGAAATTCGTTTGTATTACAACAACTGAAGCATGGGTAAAAAATTATTAACACTTTAATAGGCCTCGATCCCTCGATGTCTATATTCTAAAGGGCTTAGATAATTTAGTAAAGCAATTATTTCAACATTATTGATGAAAGTCATGGATATTAATATACTACGAGCTTCTTACAATAACATTTGTATTATTTTCATCATCATCATCATTGTTGTTGTTGTTGGTATAATTATTCTTTTTATTATCAGTAGCGTTGCTAATGATATTATTAATCATCATCATCGTCATCATCATCATCATCATAATCATCATCATCGTTGTTGTTGTTGGTATTATTATTCTTTTTATTATCAGTAGCATTGCTAATGATATTATTAATCATCATCATCATCATTTTATCAAAATGATTACTGTTAATGTCTTTACTATTGTCATCTTTCGAGTATGAGTTAGGCCAGAGATAGGTAACGAACGGTCGGCAATGTGAATGCACCGTTGCCATACAGCTGTTTAAGAGGGAACTGTATTGAACATGGCATTTCGCGCGAATGAAACATCTAAGAGCATTACTGTAATCCCCCGAGGATGCAACATCATGATCTGATAATCCTAAATTAAGAAATTAAATATTATTAAAAGCTCTCCCTTAGGAGAGTTTCTCTGGTGTAATGTTCGATGACGTCATGTTTTAAAGGGCAATAAAGCACTTGAGGGTCATAAACGTGTCGTGGATGATAATTATATATCCTGGGATTTATCAATGGCATTTGCTTATAGATCCGTCTTCATATACTTTAATTTCCAATGCTCAAGAAATATAAGGTTGGATAACATAATTGATTCTTCAATAAGAAATTGTGACGGTTAACTTTGGAGGTTGCTGCATTAGTAGTACATGTAGTAGACGAAGTTGTTGTTGTCGTTGTTTTTGTTGTTGTTTTGATGTCGTTAGTAGTAGTAGTAGCAGTAGAAGTAGAAGTAGTAGTCGAAGTAGTAGTAGTAGTAGTAGTAGTAGTAGTAGTAGTAGTAGTAGTAGTAATAGTATAGTAGTATATGTAGTAGTGTTAGAAGCAGGAGAAGAAGTGGCAGTAGTAATAGTAGTTTCATGTAGTAGTTATACACTTAATGGGCAACTTTGTTTTTACGTAAATGAAAACTGTACGAAATTTGTGTAGATAATTTGTATCACAAAATTTACATATCCCAAAGTAGTTGCAGTTTTAAGTGGAGTATCCAAAAATCTATAACTAGGGTTGGATACACTTGCGCAAGCGATGGACACCCCTGTACCGTACAAGCCCCCATGAAAATTATATTTATATTTAATATTTGTCAGCAATCTGTGCTTAATTACTGCTACTACAAAATGTACATTTGTAAAGCTCAAATGAATTTGTCTGGGTCTATATGACCTGAACATAGATGGGCTTCACAAGCCGCTATACTGTATACACCATTATACACCTTGTCACAGTTCCCCAATGTTTATGTATATCCTATTCCCTTCACAGTACGGGAAAGGAGAGTAATCGAGCAAGGCCAAACATTTTGATTAATCAAATCACTCTGAAATCAAGTTTGTTTCAAAATTTGTGAAACTAAGTGAAAACTTCCACACCAGTAGCACCGTCTGTGTAAGAGCTCATCGTCGCGTATACGCCCCTTATTGCGACCTACAATGATCAATTTTCTGTTTCCCGTCCTGGTAATTAAGTAACAGGCCGTGCGCATTTTTCAGAAATACACTTATTAAATTATTTTTAGCCTAATAAGTTTGGCATTTGGAATATGGGCCAACTTGTGTGCATGCTAAATATTTCGATCCTTACTCTAATAAACAAATACAAACTATTAATTCGAACACATCTTTGACTATACAAAGCAATTGATCTGAGGTGTATTATGAATGATGGTGGGTTTATAAATTAGGTAATAAATCAGTAAAGTTTGATGAACCTTACGCCATTGCTATTAAAACCCTTCTCAATTTATATTGATGATGTATTTTTATTTGAAAGTATGCTTTATTATTTATCTTTGGTCTTTAATATGCCATCAAATTATTTGTGGATTCCATGGTGATTTGACAATGCTCAGTGCCATTGTTTGGACGGATCCTATAGCTCTTGTTTCAAATAAACATCCATCTACATGTATAACGAAAAAGAAACATCATAACCTTTGATTTTTCATCACTTGCATAGTGTAAGGAAAGGGTCCCCTTCCATAAGGCAGTTTATCTACCTCTTCTGTTGGGCAAGCGCCCCTATAACCTCCTGCCCTACAACGCTCGATGTTATACATTGGCTGTTGCTGTTATTCCTGTTGTTGCTTTTGTTCTCGCTGTTTGCAATGACGATCCTTCGTCATTGCCTTGTTTTCGTTCACATTCTGCCCCATTAATATTCTCCTTTTCCTCCTTTTCCTCCTTATCGTCAGGAAATCGCATTCGTTTTGCACGTAGTGTTTGTGATTCCTAGTTAGGTGCTTTCCTCATGTCCTTTTCCTTTCAAATTTCATAGGCATAGTCTCTAACATCTCATCAAGGTCACTACATTCTTCGATTTTGGAAATCACTCATGCATGACCGTACAGGCGCCATTTTGTCCGTTTCTGGTCCATTTTAAGGCCATTCTATCTTCCTTCCTATCTCCACTATCCTAGATCCTACAAACTTCTAACAAATTTCTGTAGATAGTCTAAGAGATGTTCTTTAATCTGCGACGCATAACCTGCCCTTCAAAATGTCATCTTCATACTCAAAATTCAAATCTGAAACCGACTCCGTCAAAAGTCTCTCAAATTCTTGAAAAATGGACCCCTAAATAATCTAAAACTGCCATAACTTTCTCATATAAATTCCGTTTTGTATTTAAATCTCACAGTATCTTTATCTCATAATTGCACATAGCCATGCCAAATTTCACGCTCCAATGGCTTTGCACAACATAAATAGCGCCCTCTAAAGTTCTGGGAATTGGCTTTCTGTCTGTGGCCGTATCTCCATAATGGCTTGGCAAACCCGTACCCTTTTTTGGATTTAGATACTTGAAGATATGCCCTTTCCAGCCATATACAAAATTATATACCCTATCGCTGACCAAATTTGAGAAAATTGCCCTCCAAATTCGCCATTTTCAAGAAAATTGAGAAATAACTTCAACTTGCTCTAAAATGGCGATCGTTATACCTACATCAATGAAACTTTGCAGACATATGTATCCATATACGTGACAACTGTTTACCAAGTTTGGTAAAATTCGAATATGTCAGCGCAAAGTTATCGCCAAAAATGATGAATTTACTATGCATTACGTAATAGCGCGTTCAATGCGCGCAATACATTGCGCGCAGTTAACAGTGGTGTCAAACTGACCGCAATGAAGTGCCCTTTCGGATGATACCAAGTATTATATATGTTCACACAGAAAATTGTGAGTAAATCGCATTTGAACAAAGATCACTACACGAATTCCGCCGAGTTTCCGCCCGAACCTAACACGTTTCGGCTATGACGTCATTTTTTCAGACTGCTTTTCGCCCCTTAAACGTCCTTTTTTTTGCTTGAAAATTTGCAGTGACATGCCGAGTTCCAATACGCAGGGCACCTCTTGGCCGGATTTTTAAAATTGGTCAAGGGGGCCATTTAAGACGCCATTTTGTCCTATACATCTATTTTACATCACGTGTTTCGATAGGATTATCATAGAAAAAAAGAGAGTGGTTTACAATAACAACCATGAAATTTTCTTTCTAATGATACCAAATACGGCCCATAAAGAGACGTAAAGAGAGAGAGAGAAAAAACAATTTAACTCCGGCCATAATACAGATCCTGCACGTTTTCCGCCCATTCATTACACGCATTGTTTATGGGGCATATCGGGTTCACGCTTTTGGCCCCCAGAACGAACTTGATTGCAATGTCAAACATGCACCAAATCCCATTGGTTTGTGCACGCAGTGCTTGCGAGCCCTTTCTAGGTTCTTTCCCCTATCCCAATTTCTTTCAAACTTCGTAGGCATAGTACCATCCCATCAAGGTCACTGTTGATGCCTTTCTTTCGCCCTACCTGTCTCCAATATCACAGAAGCTACAGACTTCGTGCAAATGTTTTGGATAGTCCGAGAGAAGCTCTTTCGTTTGACACGTAGAAACACGGCGTCATTGCACGCACATCGTTCTGACACGATTGCATTTCTAGTCTTACTTCTTCCTCCTCTTCTTGTCGTCCGGAATCACATTCGTTTTGCACGTAGTGTTTGTTATTCCTAGTTAAGTGCTTTCCTCATGTCCTTTTCATTTTAAATTTCATAGGCATAGTCTCTAACATCTCTTCAAGGTCACCTACTTTTTCGATTTACGAAATCACTCATGCATAACCATCCAGGCGCCATTTTGTCAGTTTCTGGTCCATTTTAAGGCCTTTCTTTCTTCCTTCCTATCTCCACTATCCTAGATCCTACACACTTCTAACAATTTTCTCTAGATAGTCTAAGAGATGTTCTTTAATCTGCGACGAATAACCTGCCCTTCAAAATGCCATCTTCATACTCAAAATTCAAATCTGAAACCGTCTCCGTCAACAATCTCTCAAATTCTTGAAAAAATGACCCCTAAATAATCTAAAACTGCCATAACTTTCTCATATAAATTCCGTTTTGTATTTAAATCTCACAGTATCTTTATCTCATAATTGCACATAGCCATGCCAAATTTCACGCTCTAATGGCTTTGCAAAACGTAAATAGCGCCCTCTAAAGTTCTAGGAATTGGCTTTCTTTCTATGGCCGTATCTCCATTATGGCTTGGCAAATCCGTACCCTTTTTTGGATTTAGATACTTGAAGATATGCCCTTTCCAGCCATATACAAAATTATATACCCTTACACTGACTGACTTTGAGAAAAATGCCCTCCAAATTCGCCATTTTCAAGAAAATTCCAAAATAACTTAAACTTGCTCTAAAATGGCGATCTTTATACCTACATCAATGAAACTTGGCACACATATGTATCCATATACGTGACAACTGTCTGCCAAGTTTAATAAATTGTAATGCCCTCGTTGCAAAGTTATCGCCAAAAATGATGAATTTGCTATGCATTACGTAATAGCGCGTTTAATGCGTGCAATACATTGCGCGGAGATAACAATGGTGTCAAACTGACCGCAATGAAGTTCCCTTTCGAATGATACCAAGTATGATATATGTTTACACAGAAAATTGTGAGTAAATCGCATTTGAACAAGGGTCCACTATACGAATTCCGCCCGATTATAACACTTATCGGCCATGACGTCATTTTTTCAGACTACTTTTCGCCCCCTAAACATCCTTTTTTTTCCTTGAAAATTTGCAATGACATTCCGAGATGCAATACGCAGGGCACCTCTTGGCCGGATTTTTGAAATTGGTCAAGGGGGCCATTTAAGACGCCATTTTGTCCTTTAAATCTATTTTACATCACATGTTTCGATAGGATTATCATATAAAAAAAGAGAGTAGTTTACAATAACGACCATGAAATTATCTTTCCAATGATACCATATACGGCCCATAAAGAGACATAAAGAGAGAGAGAAAAAACAATTTAACTCCGGTCATAATACAGATCCTGTACGTTTTCCGCCCATGCATTACACGCATTGTCTATGGGGCAAATCGGGTTCACGCTTTTGACCCCTAGAACGATCTTGATTGAAATGACGAACATGCAACTAATCCCATTGGTTTTTGCACGCAGTCCTTGCGAGCCCTTTCTAGGTTCTTTCCCCTATCCCAATTTCTTTCAAACATCGTAGGCATAGTCACTACCATCCCATCAAGGTCACTATTGAGGCCTTTCTTTCGCCCTACCTGTCTCCAATATTACAGAAGCTAAAGACTTCGTACAAATTGCTCTGGATAGTCCGAGAGAAGCTCTTTCGTTCGACACGTAGAAACACGGCGTCATTGCACGCACATCGTTGTGACACGATTGCATTTCTAGTGTTGTTGTTGTTGTTGTGTTGTTGCTGCTATTTATCATTGTTAATGTCGGTCTTACGTTCCATAAAAGTGTGAACTTATTTACGACATTTACCATTCAAAATACGTCTCAAGCACTTTTATCGTAATCATGCATGAATTCCCACAAGGTTCGTCCAGCTATAAGTTACATACGGTGTTTAATTTAAGGGAGTGGATATGGTAAAGAGATCGATGTCAGCATTTTTCTGTTAGTTGTTAGATTTCTCAAAAGTTGTCTTTCATTAGAAAAAAAATATGTCTGTAACAAACATAATA
Organism: Strongylocentrotus droebachiensis; assembly: GCA_035222895.1. Taxonomy (NCBI): domain Eukaryota; kingdom Metazoa; phylum Echinodermata; class Echinoidea; order Camarodonta; family Strongylocentrotidae; genus Strongylocentrotus; species Strongylocentrotus droebachiensis. The sequence continues at coordinate 261,459 of JAVYIG010001676.1, read as the reverse complement.
ATGTAGTTATGTTATCAGATGTATACACGAGTCGCTGCTAGGAAAATACTCCAAGATGCCTGCAAAGAAAACAAAAAATAACAGCAGCAAATCCTTATCGCGTTTTGCATACTCATTCTACCCTGAAAAGTAGATCTCGGGAAGGAGGGCATAACACAAAAACGAAAAATGTAAACACTCAGCTAGTATGTTTGAGAATCCTGATTTCGTAAATACAAGAGGATCATTTCATTTAAATGAATGTCTAGAAACATTTACATGTTTAGATTTAAAACGATAGTTCATGTGATGATAATTATAATCATACGTGATGTACATGGTTAGAGTAACATACCATGATAACTTGGCAAATTAATTGCTTTTAGTTTTATATTTGATATATATAGATTTTCGATTAAAATTCGATAATAAATAACATATCTATATACTCAGAGTAAAATGATTAGTAGCAAGACATGATTAAGAGATAGAGGAGAGAGATAGACAGAGAGAGAGAGAGAGAGAGAGAGGGGATAGAGGGTAGAGGGGGGACAGAGAGAAAGAGAGTGGGGGAGAGGGAGAGAAAGGGAAGAGGGATAGAGGGGGGGCAGAGAGAAAGAGAGTGGGGGAGAGGGAGAGAAAGGGAAGAGGGATAGAGGGGGGGCAGAGAGAAAGAGAGTGGGGGAGAGGGAGAGAAAGGGGAGAGGGATAGAGGGGGACAGAGAGAAAGAGAGAGGTGGAGAGGGAGAAAGAGAGATTTGGGAGACAGATAGAAAGAGAGAGGGAGAGGAAGGGAGGGAGAGCAAGATAGAAAGTGTGAGAAAGAGAAGAAAAAAGTGAAAGAGAGAGAGAGATAAAGAGAGATGAAGAGAGAACGATGAGAAATGTTAACAGGTGTATCGTCGAAATAGACAGAGAGTGGGCCCAGTGGAATTCCAGCCTATACTCTAATAGCAAAAACAGGGTGATTGGTCTAAAAATGACGTCACAAATCATGACAAAAACATATCCGAATCATTATGTTTGCTTCTATAATGCACCTGTTTTACATGATGAAATGCGTCCCCGGAATATATAGGTAGGCCTATTATATGATTTCAAGAAATTATGCTATTAAATGCACACAGCGTGCCGAGGTATCGTATGGCAGCCGGATTTGGTCTACTGGTTTACAGAGGTCTATACTTTCTATTCTATGTTCTATGATATTGTTACGACGAATATGACATTAAAGTGGAATTCCGCTCTGATATTATTAAGTTGATTTTGATTAAGAAGCAGCAAAAATAAGGAGAGGAACAGGTCGGTGAAAGATTGAGCAAATTCCGATTCAAAATATATAATAAAGTTAGGAATTTTTGAAGTTGCGATCTATCAAACACTGATTGGCAACTGCATGTGTGACGTATCTTGCGAGCTCCTCTCCCACTTGCTCTGTGCTATAAAAAATGATTTGAAATTTTCATTTTCATATACATGCACCCTAAATATAATTATGGCAAATATGCTCCTATATATCCCCTTGTATGGGAACAAATCCGTCACCAATAACGAAGAAAGTGAAACTTTATGAAATTGTATATACAGGGTGAATTGGAGAGGCGCCCGCAAAATAATGTCAGTATCGCCAATTTGTGTTGGATTGATCGAATTTCACGTTATACTTTTGTTCAGCATACTTCACCTTTCCGAATCCCGATAACATAATTATAGAGAGTTTAATTTAACAATGCAATCTAGTTGTGACCAGTAGTCACCTTTATCATTCAATTCTTTAGTTCTCTGACAATATTTCGAAACTATATGTTGAAATTCATTAGGGAGGTAAGAACAGATCATTTCCGATGTAGCATCATGACGCATTAGATGGTTACACGCTTGATTGGCAAGTCAGAAAGATGTTCTCTTGCTTTCCATGGACAAAACTCCATCATCAACGATTTACCTGATGAAAAAGCACCTTCCATAACTCGGTTATGCCAAGTTTGAAAGAGGACTATCCGCTAGGGGATGTACTTCATGCAGGGGCGTTCAGAATGATGGGGTAGGGTGGGGGATGTGTGTGCGACACCCCCGCTGAATTTCTTCAAAGCCGTAGTCCTGCTCTCATCATTGTTTTAATCTTTATTGAACCTTTTCTGGAATATATCTTTGTCTGACTACACCCCCCTCATTCAAAAGTCATATCAACGCCCCTGTCTTGTAGAATCATTTATCATTCACGTGTACAGGAAATTAACCTAGGAATTCACGTCCTAAGAATAGATGGGTAAGTCATTAAAATCATATACAGATTTTAATAAAAATGGATATAGGGATTGCAGACTTCCCCACTCATCTTCCGAAGAATTTATGGACTTTATGGTATCTTCAAAAGAGAAATCTTTCCAAGAGGTCATTGACCATTTTTGTTCGTGTGCGTTTTCTCTTAAGAAAAGACATTGAATATTGATGAATTTGTTCTTAAAGTGTTTATTTAGTCTAATGTGGAGGGCACTAGACTAAACAAATATGTCAGGAAAAAAAATGGTTAGATTAGTATAGACATTAACAATTCTAAATGTAGACTTTTATTGAGGAAAAGTCAAAATCTTTACGGGGAAAACCCATCCAGGTACCGGTCGAATGCATATCATGGATACGGAGCACATTGAAGGTTCGTGTAATTCTACGTAAGCCCTGATTTTACCTCTTTTTGACAGTAATGGCACAGTGGTCAAGCCCCCCCACCCCCCCCACCCCTTTTAGTCGGGGGCGACTAAAAGGATAGAGAAAAAGAGTAAGAGGAGAGGGAGAGCTGAGGCAATTTAGAAAAGATGATTTCAAATGGCTCTTTTCCACGCCCTCTCCTCGTTCGATGGATGGGCTTTCTTGCGTTGCATCCAACTTGTAAGACCACCGATACCGCCCCCATGACACCAGCGCCCCCAAAATGCCCGGACATACGCTACGCCAGTGGCACACAGTCTTGACGCTGATTTTAGATCATCATCATAATCATCAAGTCTTCCATTGGCGTATCCAGACTGGCCTCGATCAGGAGGGCAACAATTTGGTAGTTTCAAATGAGAAGTATTGACTTACAAAATTAATGATCCCCTAAAAAATAATGCTGCAACATGTATTATCATGTTCGGGCATCGGTGAGGAGGGGGAAATTGCCCCTCTTGCACACCCTTCAATCAAATACACTGGTGAAGCTTTTCTTTAATAATTATGACATGCGCTTTTCCCTACGTTTGTAGACCAGGGTCAACGTCCTAACAATCCTTACCCCTCACCAAGGGGGCTCACCTGCCTTTGTAAGATCATAATCAGACAAGATTTCACTGTAGATTCATTTCCTTGTATAACACGGAGATGATTCCACGAAAGTAATTGTTCCTCTCTCTGCAGCGGGTCCCTCTTGTTCCGCTACAACATTAATTGTTAGAGTGTCTGGATCGACATCAAAATTCATCGCTGCCGAATGTTTGTTTCCGGCAAAATCCCTACAGAACAGCCATCATCGCAAAATTGAACATTTTCCAACGAAATGTAGGATTTAAGTCCTGTTCTTCGTTTATTGTTTGATTCATGTCATTGGCTTAGTCGGCATTCAGTATCATTCTCTTGTCAGCAGTATTCTGAACATGACATCGTACATTTGTAATAATTGATTTTGAAACATTCGATTCAGCGTTGCTTGCATTGTCATACCGACGACGTGGATATACGTGAACATATACTCATATAATAGCTATGTATCAGCATTGACGAGATACGATTCTCTTTTTTGTCTTTATAAATATATGAAACCGTGGAACGCTGCAGTAGAACGTTTACATACATTTAGCGTTACTACTGTATCTTATACCTGAATTTTAAAATGCTGTATCGCTACGATAGATTTGTTCATTAATTTGTTTGATATGAACGGTTGTTTTTCTTGACTCTATTTCTGCAGAAAAATGGCTCGACAACTTGGGGTCATCACACTCTTCCTGGCGACTTTTCTCTACCTCATAATAATCTCGTCCTCCATGAGACCGGCTTCATCACATAGAAGACTAAGGGTGAGTTGATGAAATTTCATTTTAAATATGAGTTTGATTGAACCAGAACGGGCAAGTCAGAGTCATTTGATAATTTCTGTGCCTAAAAATACATTGCGAGGTATCATCAAGGTTGTACGACACTTGCTCCTGCGATTATTGCTCCTTGACCCTGGACTACCCAGGACCCAACCCTAACCATAAAGCCCTTAACATAACCCTAACCTGAAACCCAATTGCAACCCTACATTGCTTATCCCTAACGTCAGGCGCGTACACAGTACTTTTTCGAGGGGGAGGGGGGGGGGGGGGTTAATTTTTAAAATCACGCCGAAAATTTCGCAATGACTCAGCCAGCCGCTGAATAAGCGGGGGGGGGGGGGGGGGGGAGGGGGGGGGGGGGGGGGGGGGTAAGAGGACATTTGTTTTTTTTGAAACATTCTGTTCAGCGTTGCTTGCATTGTCATACCGACGACGTGAGTATACATAATCATAATATCAACGAGATACGATTCTCTTGTTTTGTCTTTATAAATTGATAAAACAGTGGAACGCTGCAGTAGAACGTTTACATACATTTAGCAATATTTCACTGTATCTTATATCTGCATTTTAACACGCTGTATGAACGGTTGTTTTTCTTGACTCTATTTTTGCAGAAAAATGGCTAAGCGGGGGGGGGGGGGGGTAAGAGGGGGGGGGTCCAAAAATGGGGCGATCAATATTTCGTTTTGTTGGGGGGGTGTAAGGTCAGGTTTCTGGGGTCACTAATTACCTTTTTTTCTTTTTTTTCTTTTTTTTTATAACAAAAATACGCAAAGGGGGGGGGGTCCTCCAAAACACACATAAAAAAGTCAAAGGGGGGGTTCGACCCCCACCCCCCCCCCCCCCCCCCTGCGTACGCGCCTGCCTAACGTTATTACCTTGGAGCTAATAATTGTCACCTGAGCCTTATATCGGAGTTCCAACACAGAACATGAATAAAAACAAAATTACACTTTTCTTTACTGGTATTAAAATATATTATCTAAGCTAGGGCCATCAAGTTGATACAAAATATTCAGTTTTACAATATTATTAATGCAGCCGGTAACGTTTGGGACAGCATACCTTCCATCATCTCATCTATACTTATGGCAAGGGCATTGATCCATGTTCTGAATGTTAATGATTACTCTCACTAAGGGTTGTTTTAATACTTGGTATGTGATCAACTTATTATACATAAAGCAATTTAGTGATTTGTGTGAGTGTGCGTCTGTGTGTGTTGCTTTGTGTTTTTCGAAACCTTGAAATCGTCAAATTTATAAAGCCTAGTGAGTGAATCGCTACAAAATGGTCTCCTCAACTTTCCAATATAATTTTCTTGTAAACCTTGTATTCTTTATTTAGACCTCGCTTTATTTTGACAGGGTAGCCCTTAATTCATTGAAAATAACTACTCGTCCAAGTTGGCCGTGCTTAATGCGTCACATTAAATCATAAACCTATATCATTCAATATTGAAGCTTCGCAAAGTTTGCTGTCAATCATTTTCGTCTGCCTGATAATGACGTCATAGATCCAACTCATGAGCTCAACATTCTGATCATGTTCGGATTCCAACCTTCGAAACATTCGGTTCATGTTCATCACAGCGATTCCATGTTGATGTTAGCTTGATAATATAATGAGCTCTGCGGTCGAGTGTGTAGAATGATTATGAGCACGCAGGATGTCAATATAAAACAAATGTTTATTTAATAAAAACATATACATGCACATGGGTTTTCTAATTGCCTTCAAAGTTCATACACAAAGCAAAGACTAGTAAATGTAAACGATTTATAATCTTATTTACTAGCACCTAACATTGCCTAATCTTAAAGGAGATTGGCAAATTGTATGACATGATTATCTTTTTGATATTTGAGTGTTCACTCTTAAAGTAACCAACGTTGTATCCATCATGACCATCACTATCGCCATCGGCATCGGTGTCATGCACCATTATCGTCAACATCATCACCACTGCCATCACCATCAACACCACATGCCATCACCATCATCATCGTCATCATCATCATCACCATCACTTTCAACATCATCATCATTATCAACAACATCATCATCATCATCCGCTTCATCATCAATACCTTTATTAAAGTAACGTAATTATGTAGCGTACAAGGACTATTAATGAGAAGAAAGAGGTATTCAAGCAGCTGTTAGGCACTTGACCTGCAGGAGTGATCTGTATAGTAGTCATCCACATTTAAAAGCCCCACTGTCCTACTTGTAGCTACTTGCTCCCTCTATATAGAAAACTACCCCAATCGGTACCTGTTGGTCCCCCATGATCCTCTTTTTCTTGTTAGTTGAGAGCTGAGTTAATGAGATAGCCACCTGTCAGTGACCTCGCTGTGTGGTCTAATCCCTTCTGGCCCAGTAGTATTGACGGTCTTTAAAACGCAATTTTCACTCGGTCATTGTTGGGCAAGTGGCTTGCATTAATCAGAGAAGATCATTTACGTCTAGATGCGAGGTTGGGCTTCGAACCAGGGTCCGACAGTATGTAAAGAGTAGGTTTGTAGGCAAAAACAGAGAGCAGAGTGCAGACCACATGACCTACCCGATTCGCCCACTATCCTCAAAACCATCAAAACCATCGTCCTCCTCACCGTTAACTTCTTCATCATCATCATCATCATCATCATCATCATCATCACAATCATCGACCCCTATCTCTCTCTCTCTCTCTCTTTCTCTTTGTTATTACAACTTACCGAAAACGAATCTTTAGCCGTCAAGATAAGATATCATAATCAGTTAATGGCAAACTTATGCTGCTATACAATTAAGGGGGTGACAATCCATAGTACCTATTTTGTGCACTCTCAACTATTTTAGTAATCTTAACAAATTTTAACGAATTTTAACATTTGAAATAAAGGTGGGATGTCTGAACCAAATTTCTCGACAAGTATTCTGTGAAAAGTACAGACATTTTGAATTAGGGGGGGGAGGGGTCCTACCTCCCATACCCCCTGCAGCTACCCACCCTCCTAATGTTATGACCGAATGTTGTGATGACAGCGGGTGTATATTGATATAGACATATGTTTCTCGTCTGTCAATGTTATGACATAATGTTGACCCTGGATCCTCCACTTGGCATAACTTCAGCATTTGATACCTGAATGCAAGGGTGCGTTTAATCGACACTTTTTCACCCTAGAATCACGGTTTCTAAAGACGTTTAGTTTAAAACGCAATGCGTTCAAGCGATTTTTTCGTCGGTCGTAAAAATAAACGTGTTTGAAAACACAAACATGAAACGCTGAAAAAGATGCGTTTTGTATCATGATTCAAAAGAATCACGGTCGCTAAAATTCGATTGAACGGACGGAGTTCTCAATCATGATTGTATGACGAAGCCTCTTCCGGTTTGGGGAAAACCGCGCGCCCGCTTTGCATGCAATTTGCGTTCACTATACCATCGTGGCCTGTTCCGTTATGTTATTCCTTGTTTTTCCTTCTATCATTTTCTCTTTCTGTCTTTCCTTATGTTATTCTTTGTTTCTTCCTTCTATCATCTTCTCTTATGTTATTCTTTGTTTTTATAATTCTATCACTTTCTCTTATGTTATTCTTTGTTTTAATCATTCTGTTACTTTCTCTTTCTATCTTTCCTTATGTTATTCTTTGATTCTTCCTTCTTTCACCTTCTCTTATGTTATTCTTTGTTTTAATCATTCTATCACTTTCTCTTTCTGTTCTTCCTTATGTCATTCTTTGTTCCTTCCTTTTTTCACATTCTCTTTCTGTCTTTCCTTATGTTATTCTTTGTTTCTTCCTTCTATTTTTTATGTTATTCTTTGTTTTTTCCTTCTATTACCTTCTCTTTTGTTATTCTTTGTTTCTTCCTTCTATTCTTATGTTATGCTTTGTTTTTTCCTTCTATCACCTTTTATGTAATTCTTTGTTTTAAGCATTCTATCAATTTCTCTTTCTGTCTTTCCTTATGTTATTCTTTGTTTCTTCCTTCTATCATCTTCTCTTATGTTATTCTTTGTTTTTATAATTCTATCACTTTCTCTTATGTTATTCTTTGTTTTAATCATTCTGTTACTTTCTCTTTCTATCTTTCCTTATGTTATTCTTTGATTCTTCCTTCTTTCACCTTCTCTTATGTTATTCTTTGTTTTAATCATTCTATCACTTTCTCTTTCTGTTCTTCCTTATGTCATTCTTTTTTCCTTCCTTTTTTCACATTCTCTTTCTGTCTTTCCTTATATTATTCTTTGTTTCTTCCTTCTATTTTTATGTTATTCTTTGTTTTTTCCTTCTATTACCTTCTCTTTTGTTATTCTTTGTTTCTTCCTTCTATTCTTATGTTATGCTTTGTTTTTTCCTTCTATCACCTTTTATGTAATTCTTTGTTTTAAGCATTCTATCACTCTCTCTTTCTGTCTTTCCTTATGTTATTCTTCGATTCTTCCTTCTTTCACCTTCTCTTATGTTATTCTTTGTTTTAATCATTCTATCGACTTTATCTTTCTGTCTTTCCTTATGTTATTCTTTGTTTCTTCCTTCTATCACCTTCTCATTCTTTGTCTTATTATTGCGATCTATGCTCAAAACAGCAGTCGACAGTCGGCCGTAAACAATTCCAGAAAGCGCGCGCCGAAGTTCCTGGGCCATACTGCGCAGTGTGATGCGCAGTGGTTTGGCTCGCAATGAGCTAGAATCAGCGTTGATGAAAAATCGCTTGAACGCAAACCGCAGTGACCTTGCTTTTTGTAACGGCGTTTTGAATTGTAATTCATGTTTGTGATTCTAGCTTCGAAAATTCGATTGAACGCACCCCAAGTCTCGTCTCTCATCACAGACGAGGTTTAAATGTGAACAATAACGATTGAAGAAGACTTTTAAATGCTAACGAAAACTTGTTAATTGATATAATTCATGTGCTGGAAAGGGATTAGTTAACAAGAATTTTTTCCATTTTGGACTATTTCTTCGTTTATGGACTGTAAAAAAATACAGAAAATGCTATTTAATCTTTTTTTTATTAAGCCCTTTTTATCTAACTGATCATCAAAATATTTGTTTCAACTATATTTCAAATAATATTATTCTATGACTGAATGTAAGGCCCGTGTCTCGTTTCCATAAGGGATGATTGAACACCACTGAATGACAAAAAAAAAAAAAGTAGCGATAAACATGTGTTTGAATCTATCAGGTGATCTTAGTGATCCAATCATAACGATACTTTCGGGGAAACAGTTTTTTTTTTTTTGGGGGGGGGGGGGGCTGAACATTGATGACATAGAGGTAAAGAATAGTTGGACTGCTTTATATCATTGTGCACGGGGCATCAATACATTTTTTCCCCTTCACATTCGAGAACCTTTTGCTTCAGTTCGTCAGCATGCAAAGAGTTCGAACCTTCGAACTTTCACCCCAGAATGAGGCCCTACTTTCGACCACGCCTTACAAAATATTGAGACATGGTGTGATATGAAACTTAACATTCCTTGACATTTTTAAAGCATTATGACTATTGGGCTATATAAAGAAAGAGAGCAGTGTTTCGGAAAATCTCTCATCTCTCAGCAAATCTTCCAGCGTCTTTGATCTTCAGTTCCTTGAGAACTGTAACGAGTTGGAATGCTAGCTTGTCTTTAGAATCCGGGTACCCAAAGGGATCACTTTCGAAATAAAGTGGCGAGCTTATTTGGTGTAGTCCCACGTGCGTAAGATCTTGTCTCGTGTTACCCGTTGTGTGATTCATTCAATGACAGATGACATCGTTGAGTCGGAGGAGTTGCCCGAGGCATGCGGGCAAAGATCACCGTGGCTGGGCCGCGGAGGCCACGGGTGGGTTGATGGCCCCCAAAGTGGGGGTGATTGGGCAGGGTGTGATGAAAATAGCGGCATCGACAAATATGCGAAAAATGAAAAGAGAGTATGGAGAATGAAAAAGAATAGTGAGATTGAAATACAAAATATGCAAAATCATCAGGGTCAAATGAAGTACGTAAATGAGAACTGTGGGAGCATGTGTTCAAAATAACATTGAACAGTGATAAAAATTGAAAATACTACAAAAAAAGAAGAAGAATATGAAGAAGAAGAAGCCTGAATCCGATGGCCGGATCTGTAAAGCACTTAGGCACATCGTTGTATCGATGTATTGGGCGCTATTTAAAAGCGGAATATTATTTTAATATTTATTAAAAGAGAAGAAAAGGAAGAGAAAGAAGGAACGACAGAATGAAACAGTATCAGAGGAAGTAGGGGAAAAAAAGAAGAATAAGTCACAAACTGTTGAAGTAGAATAAGAAGGTTAATGATGTTGATGATGATGACGATGTTGCTATTATGATGTTGAACGAAGCGGGTAGAAAGTTAATCATGATGAATTGAAACAACGACGTGCACATCGAGTCTATTTGGGAATATGGCAAGTACAGTTTGGAAGGGGCGGAAAGGTTTTTTTTAAGGGGCACCTGCATAAAAAAATGCTGGAAAATGGCGGTTCATTTTTGGGGGACATGTCGTTAGATACACAACATTACAAAGTTTGGCTGAAAACTTTCCAAACCAATCAACATCAAGTTGTGTTCTTCTACAGTGGCGTATTCAGACCCTGCATGGCCTCAGGATGGGGCAAACGATTTCAATTTACTGTAATCCATAAACGTTTAGTAAAGAGGATCTTATTTTACGTTACAGAGTAATTAGGGGCATCGCTCAAAAGAAGAAAAAAAAATAGTATTTTCTAGAAAATGTCTGCACTTCGTGTGTTTCTTGACTAAAATTTGATTCCTAAACTGCTACCTGCTGTCATTTTCTTAGCCGGAAATTTTTGAGGAGGGGCAAAATGTCCCATATTTCCCCCTCTTTCAACTACTTACTTCTTACTACTTCTTATTTCTTTCCATCGGTGATTCAAAGTGTAACAGGTATCATAGACCACATTGATGGTCGCCAATGTCTAAATTAATTAGTTCCTCCATGAAATTCGCTCAATTGTTTTAGTATATGCATGCAGGAGGTTGAGTATAATTATCATGTTGCTTAATCGCACCTCTTCCTTGTCTTTTCGGGAGATACCTAGAATATTATAGTTATAGGATCCCTAATAACGTGATTTTCATCTCAAAATCGAAAACACGGCTTTTTAATATTCTTTATAATTAAATAAGAATATTTATTTCTCGAAAACAACGCACGCCTCGAAAATCGATACGATTTTCAAACGTTTATTTTTGATAAGATCTTGCAAAATAGTTCCCTCAAGAAACATCAACTATTTTGCAAAAAGGATACTCGATGATAAGGAAGGGGGAAGAGGGGGGGGGGGGGGGGTCGGTGGAAAGAGATACAAATCATTTCACATCCCATAGGAAGGGGAATACCCGCCTGGAGTTTCTGTGTTGGATATATTTCCTGATGTGCGCCGTGCCGTCCGATGTGAAGCGTTCGATCGATGTGGGTGAAATAACGAGGCATTATTGGATGAAATCCAAAGTTCCCGGGTAAAAAGCGATGCTTCACCCCTAATTTCCTGAAATGTCATTCAACTGAGTTTCTCCTCCTCTTTCCCCTCGCTCCCAGGGAACAATCCAGCGCTTGTGTATACGTGTAGCTCAGTGTAATACTGTGTTTCATCAATTGAAGTTACAGTTGGAGAATTTGCCAAGTCGAGGTTCTCTCTGTTCGATGTAATTTTGGTCATTACGCGGTAAAGCTGTATCACTCCTCTGTGATTATTGCAAACAGATTGATGTCATTTAGGGATGTCTTGGGATGTACATCTGCGTTTGTAATGCCAAGTAGTAGTACAACACTTGCATGTTAGCAAACATTCCAAGTATTTCCAACATATTTCCTAAACTTTGCAATCTTCGCAATGCTCTAACCGCATTTTCAGCGACTTGTATAATAAGGTATTACTTTGTATATTTGGTAAATATCAATATTCTTCCTGTGAAGCATTTGTAATACTATTGTTAAGATAGTGAATATGCTACAGTACAGATTACAGGGAGGCATGACTTAATTTCTTTTACGGGAACTATTAATATTATCGAGTATTTTGTTAATACATCTTTCACTGCATATCAGTAAACATTATGATTCTTTGAATGTATAGATAAACCAACGGTGCAGATGAAACATAAAATGGCAATGGTACACTGAATTCTAGGCATACTCTACACAAAATCACATTTGTTTTCAAGTTTTGAAAGTAACGTGACTCGCTTTGATACAATAATTGATTTTATCAAATAAAAATACGGACAAGTTTTATATTCAAAACTTGAGGAAATTTAATTAGTTAACGATCAAGTGCACTTTCGTACAATATATGAATCTAATCAGAATATTTAAATTTCGAACCTGGTTGAATTATATTTTTAACATTCACTACAATAATCGCTTAGTAATATTCATTTACGGGTAAATAGTACCTAAATCTGGTTTATCTATCTCAAATTAAACTTGTATTATTTTTTCTCCAATTTGTATAAGATTGCTATTAAGAATCACGTTATTTTGCAGGTGCTGTACAACTGTTTTGACAATATATGATGTTTATGACTGCATTCGTGAATCATTCAAACTCTTTAAATCCATGATTCGTGACACAATCAAAGTTTCAACTATTCCCACTAAACAAAGCTATAACATGCTTGATATTTCCTTCCTTGTATATATTAAACAAAGTAAACGTTTTGAGTCGATTTTTTTCCCCTTTTTTTTTCTTCATATATTTAATTTTACAGCCATTTTTGTGCCATTACAATTTTGTATCATTAATGTATTATATACCTGTTTAGATGTTATCAGAGTTCTTCTAAAACTATAGAATGAAGCAATTAATGAAAATATCATTCGTTTTGTCTGTACAAAGGTTTTGGCAATGACATATTGTCGAAATCTTGAAGGCCTATTCGCCACTAAACTAACTCAAGAATATTAATCACATGTCACAGTTTCTAGTATTTTTTTCTTCTCATTAACGTTGGCAGTATAAGAGTGGATTTACAAGAGTTATTTCTGTCGTTATAAACAACCCTCTCCGTAGAGTAAATCCTTAATCTGTAGAGTATATTATTTGTTTTTGCACGGCATATGCCTGCAAAGGTTCAATCTTACTCCGAACGCATAATGAAATAACGCCCTCTCTCGTCGTAGGGAATTATCCCGCAACTCAATTACGTAAGAAAACTTTGGACCAATCACAGTTCGTGGTTCGTAAACTCTACATGACCCAGTGCCAAACGCTCTGCGAACATTATGTATTATTTAACGTCTCATTTCATTTAAACGTGACGTGAATCAGGTTTTGTGGTGAAAGTGACGCCATTGCAACCTCAAACGAGGATAATGAAATAATTTGAGCGAAACAGTGATGTGATGACAGGTTTCTTATTACTGCGTTACAACGGTGAATGACACAGTTGCTCAACTTGACCTACTCACTTTTCTAGTCTTTTTATTAGTCAGTTAGTACATTTTTCTGTTTTCTGTCATTATAATTTTTTGTTTCCTTTTGTCGAGTTATCTTACTCTCATAAAGAGGTACTTTTCTCCCATAACTACAAATGACACGTCTCCATTTTCATTACTTGTCTGGTATGTCGTTTTATTTCACATTAATAGCGACATCGTTTCTCAAACGTGTTAAATCATGTTGTCACTGAACTACTGTAGTCATCACTTTCTTCTAATATATGGCAAACATTCTTCTTCTTTTTTATTGGTGTCTTTTTTCTCCATTTCGCTCCATCTCTCTCAAATCTATCAATGACTCTTGCTCTTTCATGCTCTCCTGTCAAATTACACTACTTCCTCTTGTCTGGGTGCGATCATCGAAAGAAATAAATCAAATGTACTTGAAAAGGAACATTGTTGTGTTCGTCACAAATAACCCCTATTGTATTACGTCAACGTGACGTCACTAAGACGCCAACTTGTTGTGAATTCGTTTAAATGTCATAGCATGTAGAAGGCTGAGGTGTTGATATATAATAACGCTCAAGGCTATGATTTGAAATCAAATCAGCCGAATAGTGATGCACGATGACAAATTTGGTTCGAGAGCTGCCCAAAAAGGCGCCTCAGTTTGATACATCTTTGCATGAAATGAGAGATTGAGAAATCCGGCTCCTCATGGCTGTCGACCGCTTGAAATAATTCGAATATAAAACTCACTTGTTATGCTCCCATTGTCTAGGCAAGACGATTGCAGATCATGTGCAATGTGAAGTGTTTTGTTGAAATTTTCGAGGACATATCGCTCCCAGTCTTATTTTATAAATGCCCCTTCTCTGTCTCTCCCGCTCTCTCTCTCAATCTCAATCTGTACATTTCTATATTCATAGCAGTAGAAATTAGGCCAGCTTATTCCTTATTGTTTTAATATGTTTACAATCTTGAGTACCTCTATTTGTGCTAATTTCTATTTTGTATTCATGTCATGTCTATTTTTGCATTTTCAACATTGATTTCAGACATTATGTAGTTGACGAAGACACTATGCTCTCAATATCTTCATACTGTTACATAGCCGAGTAGTGGTGCTCTATCAGTCAATACACTCTTTTATTATCTTATTTTCCACTTTAGGTTATTTAGTTTTCGGATTTCTTTTTAATCTTTTCACCATTTTTTTCTTCTTCCAGAGACGAGGCATTAAAGATGGCGACTACATGATTTCACATTGGGGAGTGTGGGGACTCTGGTCTACATGCTCCAGGTCGTGTGGGGGCGGTGTTGCAGAACAAACCCGACACTGCCTGCGGAGGCGAATGGGTACCATGTAAGTTGAGCTTCATCCATTCATTGATTAGTAATGGCCTTTTTAACGGTTTGAATGCCTTAAATAATTATGATTATTGGTAAATGATTCCTTCAAAAAAAAAATCCCACAAAGTTTCTTATGTTAATAACGAAAGACGAGTGTAGTTTGTTGACCCGCTTGGGATTTTTAAATTCTTGCTATATATAAAAATACATTTTACAATTTCATCAACAACAAAAATAGAAAGTTTAAAAAGATATCAATGCCCGCAAATCTATGTGAGAACCATGCAAGGAATGGTGCTGATGTATATATGATTACATTACCAGGGTCAAATATAACAGAAATACAGTGCTTCCCATCTTATTTGATACGTGTATTACACTGGCGAGCATCCATTGTTCTTCTGGTATTGTGATATCACGTTGGCATTGAGCTGTGGCGCCGTGCAGGATTTAGTTTCAAAACGTCAAAGACTTCCAAATATTGGATTCAAGATTTCTATGAATATTATGAATCCGTATACAGTATACAGTTCTCCTTTCTTCTCATCTTCATTTGTTTGTCCCCGTCTTTATTTACTCACCTCTTACGTGGGTTTATCTGTTTCATCTTTCGTTTTCTTCTCTTCCTTGTCCTAATCCTCTTCGTCCTCGGTTCCCTCTTCCTCCTTGCCTTTATCCCGTTCCTGCGGACGGTACTTCTCCTCCTCTCCTCTCCTTCTTCTTCACCTTCTTTTTCTTCTGCTCCTTCTTCATCTTTGTCTTCTTTTTCATCTTCTTCTCTTCTTGTTCTTCTTGTTCTTCTTCGCTTTCTTGTTCTTCTTCTCCTTCTTCTGCTCCTTCTTCTGCTCCTTCTTCATCTTTGTCTTCTTTTGCATCTTCTTCTCTTCTTGTTCTTCTTGTTCTTCTTCGCTTTCTTGTTCTTCTTCGCTTTCTTGTTCTTCTTCTCCTTCTTCTGCTTCTTCTTCTCCTTCTTCTTTTTCTTCTTCTTCTTCTTCTTCTTCTTCTTCTTCTCCTTCTTCTTCCTCTCTTTCGTCTACTTCTCCTTCTCCTTCTTCTTCTTCTTCTTCTTCTTCTCTTTCTTCTATTTCTTCTTTTTCTTTTCTTCTTCTTCTTCTTCTTCTTCTTCTTCTTCTTCTTCTTCTTCTTCTTCTTCTTATTCCCCTTCCTTTTCTTCTTCTTCTCCTTCATATTCTGCTTCTTCTTCTCCTTCTTTTTCATCTTCTTCTTCCGTCTTCATCCTCTTTTTCTTTTCTTGAATGAATAACGGCATAGACTCCAATCATAAGCGGATTTTGTCGATTTTTCTCTAAACTTTAATAGGGGCTCTCTTTTTTGTTAAAGGTAATACAAAGTTTTGGGAAATTTTGAAATTTGGGTTGATAGTGAATCTTTACAATTTTGATATATTTGGATGCCCTTGTGGATGTATTATAAGCACTCAAAAAATTAGCTCCTAAAACACTTCTGTTTTCGAGAAAAATTGAATATAAAAATTTACCGGTGCTCCCGGTAAATTTTGATAAATTTCAGATAGCGCCTATGGCCGTACAATGGTAGCTGCGACTATGAAAATCTCAGAATATGTAGTTGGGATATATAATTTCCAAACGGGAATAGCTAATCGGTCGATTTTAGTCAAGAAACATTGTTTCATAGCTAAATTAATATCTTGACCTTGAGAGGGAGCTATACAACATAAAGAGTTCATTATTTATAATTTCATATCTTTAGACTCGATTTCAACCGCGACAACGATCAATGTATATTGTAGGAACGCATATGCTTCCAATATGTTAATTTGAACCAAATTCATGACCCCATACCAAAACTTTGTAATACCTTTAAATAACACGAATAAAATTGACAACCTGGAAACCATCTTCTGTATATCGAATTTCGGTTTTAATGGATCGAAACTATTACAGATTACACTTGTTGTAGCTGTATTGACGGAATGGAAAATGCGATCAACTGGGAATCGTTGGAACCAGCAAAAATTGACCTTGTGGGAAAACATGAATGTTTTTTCGTACTCTTACTGAAAACAGCAAGAGCAATATAGAAAGCACTTGGACAATAAATATATGCTTCATGTCGGATATTTTCATTTCCCACGACGCTCAAAATATATTTCCTCTTTTAGCAATAAGTATAAGGCTCTAAAGTTGCCCAGGTTCTTTTGTCTGATAAGTTTCTATACCGGTGGATGGTCGGATATACTTGAAGTGTTCTTTGTAATGACTAGCACATGAGAAAGCGGTGCAAACATTTTGCACTAATAATTATTGCTCGAAGGAGCGGGATTATTTGAAGTTGATGTGTATGTCGGCCTAAAGAAGGGCTTTTTGTGGGGATGGGCCTTGTTTCATATAATTAAACATGAACAATTAGTGCGGGTAAGCCTGAATCCAATGACCGGGGTAATAATATGTTCCGCGCCTAGAAACAAAGTATTAGGCGCATTATAAATGTGAGCTATTATTATTATTATTATTATCAAATCATAAGCTTTCAGATTTATAGGGAAACATCTCAACAGTTTTATTTCCAAACGTAATGATGTCATTTTTAGCCAGAGTTAATCTGAAATGTATTTTCTACAGACTATTAAGCTTAGTTAATCAGTACTGCCTTTAAATATTGCCAAATTGAAGTGCTGATGTAATTTGAAACTCAACAGGCCTATTATGAACCGTGATACGGTTTTATATCACGCTTTATATCACGCCTTGATATCCATTCCCTGCAGTCGTTGATGATAGTAAAAGGTGACGATCGTCCCTCATCTTGAGAAAAATGGGCGTAACGTCGTCACACCTTCTTCGATGCGCATCTGCAATCTTTGAAGAAGAAAGTTTGACATCATCTGATCGGAGTATCACCCTTCAATGCGCATGACTGAACGTAGGGAGAAAACCCGATCGCCTCTGACCGTCGGCGAGTTCTTATCCTATTCGGTCCACGGGTCATGTCCGAAATATGAGTTATAGACGCTAATCCCCAAGATCGTTTTCTACTTTCTGATTCATGAACTTTGCTCCACTTATTATTGAGGCAAGATATGCCATTTGAATAATGTATGAGTGGATTACAGATAAATGAAAATATGAAAGGTTCTTTGACAATAAATTGTAGGGATGGAAAGTCGATGTTGATGATAGCGATGACGACTTATTGTAATGATATTGAAGACGATGATGATGATGATGATGACGATACTGATAACGATGATGATGATGATGGTGATGATGATGATGATATTGATGACGATGCTGATGATGGTGATGCTGATGATGGTGATGATGATGATATTGATGATGATGCTGATGATGGTGATGATGATGGTGATGATGATGGTGATGATGATGGTGGTGATGATGGTGGTGACGACTGTGATGATGGTGATGATGATGACGATGATGATGATGATGATGATGGTGATGATGATGGTTGTGACGACTGTGATGATGGTGATGACGATGATGGTGATGATGATGATGGTGATGATGATGGTGATGATGATGGTGATGATGATGGTGGTGACGACTGTGATGATGGTGATGATGATGATGACGATGATGATGATGATGATGATGATGGTGATGATGATGGTTGTGACGACTGTGATGATGGTGATGACGATGATGATGATGATGATGATGATGGTGATGGTGATGATGATGATGGTGCAAACAATAATAGGACGATAATTATATAAGTTTGAATCATTATGAGGAGAAACGCTTGTGTTGATTGGAGAACAGTGGCACTAATTTAACCAAACTTCTTGTCAGTGAACTAATCTTAAGTGGCTAACTGTTGTAGGTAGCGAGTGCCTGTCTGTCCGAATAGTCTGATGTACGTCTCGAGGTCAAGGTCAGAGGCTCGGACAGAGAGAGAGGAAACACACGTAGGTAAAAATGCGGATGTAACGTGACAGGTATTCCGCTTGTATCGAGAGATACGGAGGTGGGATTCCGGATTAAATTAAATCACCTGTATGTAATACCACAAACGATATTGCATGAGTGAGGTGATGATGGAGGTGAAAGAAGGGGCAATATAGATCAGAACATGATGGCGATGAAGAAGAAGAAGATGTTCAAAATCAAAAGAAGAAGAAGAAGAAGTAGAAGTAGAAGTAGAAGAAGAATGAGGGGGAAAGAGTGAAAAAAGGAGAAGTCAAAGAAAATAACAGAGAAAAGGGAGAATTACAGATGGAAGAAAGAAAAAAAAAAGGGGGGGGGTGGGAAAACGGACTTGAAAATTAATGAAATGAAAGATAGAGGTAGAAAGGGTAAAAAAGGAGAATGGATTAAAAGATAGTTAAAAGACTTTTTTTCGGGAATAGTCACTTTTCAATTTTCAGTTTAAAGTAAGGAATCATAAAAGATGTTGCCGCTCCTCTCTTCATTATCAGTTACCATATTTCCCGTTTCCTATTTACCTTCCTTCATCGTCTAGCTATATTTCTTAGTTATCTTGATGGTTCATAGCCTAAGATGTTTCTCTATTCATACAGACTATTCTCCAGTGTTTGTTTGTCTTGCTTCACTCTTCCTCTGTATCTGCTTCTCTCCTCGCCCGCCCCTCTCATGCATCATCTTCTCTAGTGGCGTAGCCCCAGGGGGTCGCGCCCCTTCCAGCGAATGCTAAACAAAATAATGGAGAATGGTGTAATAGCCTGAGAGAGAGAGAGAGAGGGGGGTGGACAGAGATGGTGCGACAGAGACGAAGAGAAGGATAGAGATAGGGAAAGAGAGAGAGAAAACAAAAGAGGGGTGTGATAAGAAGAAAAGAACGTACGAAAAATATGACTGACACGATAAATCGCTTTTTAAGAGCATCCCTCCAATGTCACTCACCATCAATACGAGTAGGCCGCCCCTCCCTCCATTTCTTCATCTCTAGACCGGTAGACCCACACGAGGGCTCGACTCTAGGGTTAACCAATCCCCCTCTTTACTTCTTCTTTTAAAAAAAATCATTGACTATTTGTCTTATTATTGAAAGTGAATTGCCAAAATTGATTTCATAAGTTCTTTGGCAACTACTGGCTTTCAATCATGCCATTGACCTCGAGATCTCGTGTCGATGAGGGGGCAATTCCTACAAAACATGATGACAGGAAATGTAGTGATCGACAGTAACATCTCTCTCTCTTTCTCTCTCTCTCTCTCTCTCTCTCTCCTTCTGCCTCTCCCCCTCTCTCTCTCCCTCTCTCTCTCTCTTTCTCTCTTTCTCTCTCTTTCTCTCTCTCTCTCTCTCTCTCTCTCTCTCTCTCTCTCTCATCACAACTTCCACATTTTCAGTCCCTTCATTCATTCACCGAGTTTTATGTCGCAGCTGCAGAATGATTCAAATGTGACTGACCAACCGATAGAGGGGGAAGAGGTCGAGAGTGGGCAAGGTTGGATAGAGAGAGAGAGAGAGAGGGGGGTAGAGAGACTGAGAGAGAGAGAGAGAGAGAGAGAGAGAGAGAGAGGGGTAGAGAGACTGAGAGAGAGAGAGAGAGGTGGCGGAGAGAACGGAAGTTGTTATCACAGGCACCGATGACTTTAATATTAAAAAACAAATTACATTTAATTTTGTTTAAAGACTAATATGCATACATATCACATTTTGATGATTTCAGGATAAATTTCAAAATACAAAGAAAGTGTTTTTTGGCATTTGTGCATTGACGTCTTAAGTTACCAATTAAAACAGATTAGCAGTGAACCACATACAAAACTGTATCATTTCTTTAAAAACTTCACACAGATTGAAGCTCTGAGCTTTTAAAATACGGTCACCTGCTATGGGCATCCCAATTTTGCTTGTCTAATGAATGTGAATTGAGACAAATTATGGTACAGCCAACCGGACAAGGGGGGATGCACTATTCGGAGGGGTGAGAGAACGGGGTACAGAACCGGCTACTCTCCTGGGTCACTGGCCCCAGTACACGCCCTGTCACTTCTTGTTACACCGCCAAAAATGCCCTCTTGATTAGCTGATGACAAGTGGTCGTAATATGACGAAAAGCAGAGTGAGAGCGAGAGAGAATGAGATAAAGAAAGGAAGAAAGATGGAAATGAAGGAGAGGGAGACAGAGAGAGAGAGAGAGAGAGAGATAGAAAGAATGGAAGAGAGATGGAGATGAGGGCGAGAGAAAGAGAGATAAAGAGGAAGAAAAGAGAGAGAGAGAGAGAGAAAGAGAGAGAGAAAGAGAGAGAGAGTGAGAGAGAGAGAGAGAGGGGGGGGGGGAGACAGAGAGACAGAGAGACAGAGAGAGAGAGTAGGAAAAAAAGAGGGGTGGGGAGGCTCGGTGGGTGACGAGATGGAGTTCGTAACCTGTAAGAACAGCTGACCTAAATTCTGTTTCCTATCCCTTTCCCTTGTCAATGGAATGATTCTAGACTATGGTACTTTGTTTCGACCAAGCTCTCAAATTCTCTCAGTCCTTTCTTTACCCATGATAAGTCAATTTTGTTAATATCATATAGCCCCTATTCCCCCTTCTCCCACCCACCCATCTCTCTCTCCCCCTCTCTCTCTCTCTCTCTCTCTCTCTCTCTCTCTCTCTCTCTCTATCTCTTTCTCTTTTTCTTTCTCTCTCTCTCTTATTTTCTTTCTTTGCAAAACAGAGTAAACGTGAAATAAGAATTGAAACGATGTTTTGAAAATAGTAGGTGATCTACATCTGATTTGTGAGGTCACTTTTCGGTCATAACCTTGCTGGACTTCAGATATTTCGTCAGAATTTGTAAAAAGTTGACGTTTTGACGCCAACCATGCACTTTTGTTTCTATTTGTATGTTTGCGTCGTATCAATGAATAGGACTGGTAATAATTTTGCTATTGCCATTTTTTTTATACTCGCTAATTCCTCTCAGTTTTTAGTAAGCAATGTATTTTTTTCTGAATGCAGTACAAAGTACAAAGGATAATAGCAGGTGAATGAAATGCTTCAACACCACAAACACCAGGGAAGGAAGCATCTATATATTTGAATGCATTTACTTGATAAACGACTCCACATACGGTAGTACGTCGTGCAATCAAGAAAATGGCGATGCCCATGTCTTGCTTCAGAAACTTGCTTTATGCCTTTCTCATACACTTTGGTGGGGAATCTTGTAGACTGATGCATTGTAGACTGATGCATGGGCAAGAATGAAATAAATTTCTCAGAACAACCAAAGTTATTATGTGGGGTTAGTTCTCCTTTAAGTGCTTCTTTACAAATCAGTTCGTTCACCTGTTACGATTAATCATATTTCCCTATTTAGAATGCGAATTGCTTACATTATTATGTGGTTAGGTATGATAATATAATAGTTTGTATAGATGGCACTTTACAAAGATGTATGCATTAAATTTGATTACATTACAAAAAAAATCTATTGGTCTAGTGGAATGTTCCGATTAGAGACAAATACGTATACAAATATTTATTTAGAAGTTTGAGCCACTCGTCTAAGGTACCTGGGAGTTTCTCGGAGCCCAGGGTTTTTATCCCGAAAGAGGAGACTTCCGTTTCCAGTCAGAGGGGTCCAGACGAGACCCCTTCTTAATTGTTGCCACAGGTAGAAGAAGAGTCATCCCTCCCCAAGTGGCAATTGTCTGAGATTCTTTTCTTCGCTTCTCCTTTAATTTACAACTGAGGGGGGCTCAGAGGAAACGAAAAAGAGAGTAAGGATACTATTATGTGTACCTGACATAAAGAAGATGAGAAAGAAATATGGGGTAATTTAGGAGAGGACAATGTAGAAAAGAGAGAAAGTTTTTGTCATTTTTTTATTTTATTTTTTTTTTTTTTACGGGGGGGGGGGAGGGTTGTTTCTTTTTTAAATCTATAACTGAGGGGGACTCAGAGGAAATGAAAAGAGAGTAAGGGTACTGTTTATTTGTGTACCTTACATGGAGGGGTTGTTAAAAGATACGGGGTAATTTAGGACAAGACAATGTAGAAAAGAGAAAAAATCGTGTCTTTTCAAATGCTGTTTATCTTTGTTTATGAAGTAGGTCCGTCACGATTGTGCTTTAGGCATTTTCTGTCGAAAATACGAAACGTCTGTTTGTGTATAGTGAAAGATGTATCAAAAGAATAACAGATTTTGAAAGATATAAAACAAGTTCACGTGCATTATGGTTTTTCCCAGCAGCTCTTTATCAAATATTAGTATGAAGTGAAAGTTACAGGCTTATTTTGGGGCAGATTCATCTTTTTGTGATTTTGTTTTATTTCTTGAGAACATTTATTTGTTTTAAAAAGCTATGAAAAAACTTTCACTTGAATGGTCTGTTATCATAAACATTTTGTTTTAATCTGTTCTTTCTGCACAGGGTGCTCACGGGTGCCAACCAGTGTGTCGGTCTTTATAAGCAGTACAAATTGTGCAATGCAAAGGTAAGTCAGTATCTTGTCATGATATGAACTCATCACATAAAATCATGAATTTTTGAATATATAAATAGGTTAGTAAACCACCGGCTCGTGAAGAGAACTTACTTAACTGGAATTAATGTCCTTTTGCCTACCCTCGTGCACTTCTTTTGTGTCTGTATTTTGCTTTTGTTTAACCTTGCCTGGAAATTAAATGAATGAATAAAGAAATAAATAAATACAATTAATAAAGAAAGAAACAAACAATGAAAATACATGCACCCCTTTGACTTTTTTCCTCCATAAACATGTCTTTTGTTGGAGCAAGTATACGGTTGGGAAATTAACAAGTTTCTGAAAAAGGCCTTGAAATGCGGACATTTTTATTATTGAAATCCGTACATTTGGGAAGAATTTATTTCCGTTGGGATATTACTGTCTGATAAGATAGGCGGATTCCTATTACCCAAGCTTGTAGTCATACACTGTCTTGATCGAAAGTTTTCATTTGATTTTTTTTCTTTCTCGAAGGTATTTGGTTTAAAATTGTTAAGTGGTTTCGAAGCATATTTGTTTTTTCTTACTCGAAGGTATTGGTTGATTTTTTTTTGCGATTTCGAAGCATATTTGTTGCTTTTCATAATCAGATTATGTAATGAGACGTTGTTGTTTATGATAATTAACATGAATACGATCCCAAAGACCGTAAACAAAATCTACCTTCAACGTTAGGCCTATAGTGTCCTTCATCTATAGACTTCAAAGCGGATTATGCAATATAAGCATGATTTTTATTAATATACAATATTCCCAAACTCTTTAACGGGCGTGGATAGTCGAAAGTTTTTTTGCCGGAATTATGATCAACAGAATATATTTAGTGATATTATGATTCCTTTTTTCTGTTTTGATTTTCCAGCCTTGTCCAGAAGAAAGTACTGATTTTAGAACAGAGCAGTGCGAGAAATACAACCATGAACCATTCATGGGAAACATGTATCAGTGGGAGACTTTCATCAAATGTAAGTACCTAATTCACTTCAAGCTCACTTGCCGGGGCGGCCACTTGTTTTATGAATGAATCCAGCCACCCACCCCCCCCAAACAGTGCTATTTAGGGTATAAATTGCGTGTTCCCAGCACCCCCCCCCTTCAGCATAAGTCCAGTGTGTAAAGTCAATACGGGTAGACCGTGGACATTTTTCTTTTGTATATACGAGCCGTTTTAGCACCCCCCCCCCTTATGAGAGGCAGTGGATAACAAGTACACACTAAACTTAGGAAATACGAAGGCAATCAAGTAAATAAATAGAATGGCACTCATTCTTTCATATTGTTTCACTTGTTGCTCCATCATTAATTATGATTGGCCCCCGGCCCCCCCACTCAGGTTTCGAAATGACCGCATGCGTGTTGCCAAAATGTCCTTTTCGTAACAAAAGAAAAAGGTCGACCCGTATTGACTTTACACACCGGACTTTTGCTGAAAAGGGGGGGGGGGGGGTGCTGAAAAAGGCTCGTATACAAAAGAAAAAGGTCGAGCCGTATTGACTTTACACACCGGACTTTTGCTGAAAAGGGGGGGGGGGGTCGGTTGGAACACGCATATGCGTACCCTAAATAACACTGAGTGGGGGGGGGCCGGGGATTGGCCCTACAAATTATAAAATGCATGGTTTTGGCCTTTATCTACCTAAGATGTAAAAGTTGCCCGATTATCTACATATATTTTAATGTGCTACTAGCGTTTTATAATTCTTCAGCTGGTGAGCTATTGCGCAATCTTCATTATGGTCAGCTGATTTGCTGGTCGCGATCGCGCTGTGTATCGATAGCGCGCATGTCAACATTTTTTTTTACTAGGTCCTTCAAGAATTAGAAAGCTCTAAGAATTAGCCTAGCTATATGGCGACCCCGACGTGAAATGTGAGTGATGACTAAGAAACTAAGATTTATGCTTTCACCTTGAAAAACTGATGTGTATTAATTACCGGTAAATTGTTAATTTGTTTCTAAATCAGTTTGCGTAGGCGATCGACATTGGAAGGGCTTAATTTGACTGAGTGTTATGTGTGTCTGTGGCATGATTGTGCAGCACTATTCGACCGGTGTTCATGTGTTTTTGTATAGATTTCTAGGCCTATAACTTTTAATCTATGCTAGTAGTAAGCCCTATATTGTTTTATTAATTTGTTTAATATCTGTGAGTTGATTTATCAGTCACAGATAGAGGGGGGGGGGGGGGGGACACATGTAGGCCTCAGAAACAGGAAGGGGCAAGGCCAGGGGATCATATTCCGAGTGAGGAACTTTAAAACAGTAAAGACCGGGGGCTTCAGGTTCAGCCTTCACACAAACAAAAGAAGATTCAGTTCCAATTTTGACAGGTGATAGTTCGCCCCAGTCTCTTTCAATTGTGTTTTGCAAGGTTCAATTACACTTGCACCACCAGTCTAGCTGTTATCAAGCATACCAAGACAGTTGTTCCGCTGAGACTTCGACTGGCTCCACTGATCTTCTTTATACAGTACATGTATGGAGAAGGGTTGGTAAATGTCAGTTTTATTAAAGAATACCCCATATTAGTTGATAATCATTTCTGTCTACCAATTCCCTAGATCTGTACTACACAGGTTTCAGTTGCTAATATTTCACATTTACTACCGTGTTCTCCATTATAGCTTGGTGTATTGTTAAATCTTGTTGGTATTTCAAGGAATTCATAGAAAAATTGGATCAGTAATACAATCTAAACTATTCCTTTCTTATCTTGTAGCATCTGCCCCGTGTGAGTTGAATTGCCGTGCTAAAGGTCATCGTTTCTATGTCAAGCTCGCAGAAAAAGTAGTTGATGGGACTACATGTGGGATTGTCTCGGACAGTGCTATTTGTGTGGATGGCATGTGCAAGGTAAGAATCAATACTTTAAAAGCCTGTGAGTTTCATGAAAGAAAGTTGCACTTGAGAAATTAACAGAATGAAGAGCCAATTGATTTTAAGAGCAAAGCGAATGGAAACTTTGGCAACTTAAAAAGTATTGCAACTAATGTTTCAGTCAGGACCTCCAGCAGATTTCACACAGACTTCAAGCAGGGCTAGATCCAAAAGAACAACCAACTACAAAGGGGAAAAGTCAATTGAGTTAGCAGCAAGCAGAAGAAAGACCTTACTGCAGATATTACCACAATTTTAGCATAAATCCAGTAATAAAGTTATTGAAAGTAGAAAAGAAAAAAGTTTTAAATAAAGCGAACCAAATATCTGTAATACTGATGAAACCAGGAATACTGTAGGCACATAGCGGCAAGGGAGAGAGTGAAAGAAAGGGAGGGGTGAAGGAAGAAAGAGAGGTAAAGAGAGAGAGAGAGAGAGAGAGAGAGAGAGAGAAAGAGAGTGACAGAAAGAATAGGAGAACATGAAGAGGAACCATTAACCCTTCTATGTTTGGTAGAGCTCTACTTTCTCAAATTGTGTCCACCTTGTAAAACCAGTACCCCAGACCCACGCTGTGCTACTGAACAAGGAACGAGACCCGTTTGTGTATTTTTTTTCTTCATCACATGGTATCTGTCAAAGAATAACAAATTTTCTCATCTAAAACATTTCATGTATGCGTAGTCTTTAATGATACCAAATTATTTTATTACTTCAAGTAGACCTACCGTATTCATACCTCAAAGCAGAATAATTTGGACATTTGCACTATTTGTACCTTGTACAGTCAAACCATTTTTTTTAGAGCAGTGATTAAACCCTGTAGGAACCCCAAACCATATTCCTTTCATACTTATTTTTAGCTTTGAGCTGTCTCCTGGAAATTCAGTTTAATAATAGGTGTCCATGAACCAGGACCATTGGCCATTAACCTTTGTTGAAAATGAATCTCTTGCCGAAAATTGAAAGGAAATTTGATTTGATAATTGAGAAGATGTGCAAGGGCACTCGTATCTAAATGGAAGACATTTTTAGTTTTAATGCTGGACTTTCTATCTCGCTAGACTATCTATCCCCCAGACTATCTACATGTTTCAGACTTGTTACTGTTAAAGATTGTGCAAAACCATAATTCAATGTAATTTATTTACTATTTTGGATGTTTATAATACTACATGTGTTTAGATATGGATTATATGAATATATACATGCTCAGCCAAAAGACGTGAGAATATTTTTCAAATTGTCAAATGTGATACCCTAAAAAAGGTTGAGGTATTCTCAATTCTTGTTTTTCTTTGAGAAATCTAGGAAATTTAATCATTTAGAAGTCTGCTGCTTATTATTTGACCAAAGTTCAAATGTTTAATTATAAGTAGAGTGCAAATATAAAGCAAAGAACTTTTTGATTTAAAGCCAATCTCACTTGATAGGATGAAAATAGGTTACTCACTCTTGAAAAATCTGAAAATATTTAGCATGTTGCAATTTTATAAATACCATTTTTGTCAAACTCTTGTTGAATGCTTGGGGCTTGATACATGATATTATTACGTGCAAGCACAAAACTTGTTTGCCAGCCATTCAAACCTTGAATTAAGTGCAAAACATGTCAAATTCTTGTTCGTTCATTCACTTTTAAAAGCTTCCATCAATTAAACTACAAGTATGAATAAAAGTCAGAGTTATAAAGATGAGTTTACTATCGAAAGTACACCCTTCAAGCAAATGCTCTCTGAAAGAAGTGTGTCATCGCCTCAAGTGAAATTGTAACAATTCTTGTTCACGAAAGTCGAACAGGTTAGAGAACTGAAGTCTTTTCTTTTTTTGAAAACCCTTTTCAATTTCTGACTTTTCGTCTATTCAGAGATGATAATTAGATTCTAGGGGAAGGTCGTTCATACTTGTCAAAAGAATAATGGGATTTTCGTAGATTTTTCTGGAGCACAGCATCAAACTATTGTATGTGATTGTGAGGTAATAATCTTTTTATTTTGATGATTTATGAATGGAATAGCTTAGTTTGTTGACTTTAATTAGAATATACCAGTACAATTCATTCATCCATTAAAGGAGCTTGCTAGCTCTACATGAAATAATCTCAATAGAGTTTATCTATAGAATGATTCTACCAGTAATGGGATTTAAGGTACATCAATTAACTCATCATCAATCCATCAAACAAATATGGAATGACATGTCATCTTCATTCAACAATTGCCTGGCTTAGTTCAGCTGTAAACTATTTTAGAGAAAATCAAGAATGAAATTGGAAAGATTCCAGTGGATTACATGAATACTGTAAAATTTCATTCAGGCAAGAACTAGCTTGTGCATTATCAAAGTTACCAAACTGTTATGATTTTTATTTCAAATTGATGTCCTTACATTTAATTCTTTACTTGTATTAACTAGTAAATGACTACTAAAATATTCATACCCTTACCATTTTTTTTAGTATGTGAAACATGGATTTGTCCTGATTTATGTTTCTTGAGAAAGTGGTATATCAAAGCTTACATCTAAAAGTATTCAACAATTCAACCACTCCATCTTTCACTCGTTAGTTAAAAAGAAAGAAAAAAATGATAACAAAATTATTATTTAAAAACAAATTACAAGCGGTATGAATAAGTCAGTCGTTAGCTGTATAATTAGAGACACAAAGTTATTATTAGGCCTATTAATTTCTTGCATGTTTACTGGTCTCAATGGATTTCAAACTTACACATGGGGCGAGACACGCCATTGAGTGCAGACAAATTTCAGCAATTTCCTCCGAAACCTCCCCCTCTCACATCCCAGTGGCAACTTACCGGTGGTTGTAACACGCTCTGATGCAAACGATTTAATTTCTTCACGCTGGGCTCTCTTATCTCTACCTGCTCAATGATAACCACTAATTACTAAAAACAATTAGAGTATATTAATTCCTTCCCGTCCCTTTATGAAGTAGTCTGCACAATGTGTAGACACCTGTTATCTCAAATTGAATTGACTTTGAAAGTCCAAGAACGCAAGTCACCATGAATGAAGTTTGAAATATTTTTTTTCTTCCAAACAATTGCATACTTAGAGAACTGATATCAATATTTTGTTGTCTTTCTTTTATTTGTAATGTAATAACTATAATCAATACACTGATTTATATTACACAAAATATTCATCCAATACATGCACCTCCAAATTCTTCCATTATCCTGACTTGAGCGACTGTATGGATGTTTTGCATTTTTTGCATGGATGCTTAGTACATGTTTTGCTGTGAGTTCTACAATATTATTCACTTTCACTCATCAGCATATTCTCATCTGTTTAGGTTAGTTTGTTGCAGTTTAAGATAATTTGTTATTCATGTAGTTATTATTCTAATTATTAATTGGAAAGGAACATAATTCATTTATTTTGCAGTTGAGAAATGATATGAAAATTAGCTTATTAGTTTAGGCTACTTTCAAGTGCATGTGTATATTTTTTAAGAACTTGTTCTCTCACTGACTCACTTTTGATTATTGCAATCAAAATTGTCAAAATCCCACTCATCCAACCCTCCTCTCTCTTCCTTAAATCATTCTTGCTTTTATTGACCCCCCCCCTGTTGTAAGTCCAATTGTCCATGATTTAACCATAGACGTAACCAACTCTCTTCAATTTGTGGTTTCCTCATTCAGAAGCAAGCCAGTGGACCAGATAAATGGTGTGTGTATATATTGTGTAGGGTGGTTGAATTGGGTAATTATATTACAAAGGAGATATTCATCCCACGACTTCCTTTACAAATTAGTACAGACCAGCTAAGGATAAAAGTCAAATTAAACCACCTACGTTGATAAATGGTTGAGTTAGTTTTCTCTCCCCCCCCCCAGGTCTTATCATTTAAATTAAAATTTGGCCTAGAATGAGGGAGTTTAGCATTCTTGTAAAAGTATCTATAATTATTAGATAAGGAACAGTAAAAAGCAAACATAACATCCCAAATGTATCCCCATGTTTGTAGACGGAACTGAAAGGAATTTTAAAATCCTTAGTTGTGAATCTAGGGAGGGGGGGGGGGGGGGCATAGAGGAACATCCTCCATTAAATCTCCCTCCCAAGTACATATATGTACCTGGACAAAGGGTGTTAAGATGTTAGCTGAAGTCACCATCTCCTGCCAAATTTGGATTCGTTATTTATTTATTAATTTATTTTGCGTATCATTTATTTATGAGAACCCCGCTCCCCCCCCCCCAAAAAAAAAAAAAAAAAAAAAAACACCATGTGCCATAGACCGAGAGGGTAATTTCGCACCGGTAATTTACAAGCATTTATATACTTAGTGATGTTTCATCTATACTTTAATCACATGCTTTAATGTGAGATCAGATATTTTGGATTTCTCAGTGTGTGGCCTGAAACGTTCTGTGCATGAAACTGTATAATTGTAGTCTACATGATAATCCAAATACTAATAGATTATCTCTTCACTTGGTCTCTCAAATGAAGTAACAAAACTTGGAATTTCCCAGTTTGCGTTGCAGTATGTATTTCTCTCACACGATTGTTGCCTACACCCTAATCCAAATAACACTATAATCTCTCAAAATTTCCAAATAATCTGATAAAAAAGCAACATTACCTTGCAAGGAGCTCAAAAGGTTTACTAACAGATTTGACATGTTTCCCAACAAATGCAAGCAACTTCGAACGAACCGTCTCTTTTAAATTGATTTTGGGATCTCGTAGGATGGGATTAAGCTACTTTTTCATGAGGATTTAATAAAAAAGACACCATTGTGTCGTTGTTTACGCATTCTGACTTCTGCAGCATTTATTTCAATTTGGAAGTAAACCGGCATTAGTGTAACTCCCTGTCATGCCGCTGAATAGGGATGGAAGGGATCAAGGAATCATGGCTGAACTAAGTGAAAAGCGTGAAATAGGATTAGCATGGTCGAAAGTGATAAAACCTTTTCCCTGGATTAAGATGTTTTGTAATGTGTCCTAAATCTCTTTCATAGGTCATTAATTTCATCTTAAAGGTAAAGACCAGTTTTGGAAACGCCCCCCTCTCAAAAAATGAAATGGAAGCTCTTATTACCAATCATGTGAAAGAATATGTTTTGACTAATACGTGATCATAAAATTTTGCTGAGAAACCGCCTACTAATTGATATATTTGGTAAAATATTATATCTATTTGGACCCGATAGATATAACGCACGTGTCGCGTACGTGTGGGGGTAGTCCCATATACATCTTTCTGTGTACAGTGCTTGTAACTTTATCAAGACTGGGCCAAATTTCTTATAATTTTGATGATTCCAGAACCTTGCGGTACACACCAATACAATATATGCTAGATGATCAACCTTTTCTGATCGATTCCACAACGTTTCTTTCACAATGCAATGCAGGGATCCAGTAATTTTGTCTCAGATTCTGAAACAAAATCCTGGATTTAGATCATGCTGCAATGATAATTAAAAACCTGTAGGGCAGTCAGGAACCCCATGACTTTTAAAGCCGATTGCCTGTCTGATTATGAAGATATTTCTGATTGGATATCGTAACCAAATTTTGCGTTTGTCAAACGGTTTTCACAACACTACAGTCTATTGGGGGAAACGAGTATGGTTAAACTGGTCACTCAATTTTTAAAAACTTTTTTGAGGCACTTCTTGATTATTTTGAAGCGCTATTTTTTTTTAGGGTTTCAATATTACATCATATCACAGACACTGATAACACGTTGAGTGGCATTCTTGAATGCAACTTGTGATATTTTAAAGCCCATGTAGATTTTTTGGTTAGGCTGCCGCTAGCTCTCCCCCATCAAAAAATAACCTTTCACCAGATTTCTTTGATTTCAGTTGCTAACTAGCAATGTACTAACAATTCCAAGCTGCTGTGAAGTTTTTCTCCTTCTTGGCCATCAAATAAATGAGAGGTGAAAACTATTTACACCTCCAGCCCGGGAAACGAAGTCCTTCATTCCAAGCGACATGTAAAGCGAACAGTGAGCTATGGCTATGCCAAGGTTGCTGCCATGGGTCTACAGTGTGCAAGAGATCTAACAGGTCCATGTTCCTACAAAACTCTGCCGGAAAAAGAACAGTACAACAAATTAAAGGTAAAGACCAGTAATGGTCATGCGATTGCATTGTGAAAGAAACGTTGTGGAATCGATCAGAAAAGGTCGATCATCTAGCATCTAGCATCTGCAAGGTTCTGGAATCATCAAAATGATAAGAAATTTGGCTCATTCTTCGTAAAGTTACAAGCACTATACACAGAAAGATGTATATGGGACTACCCTATCTCTCTCACCAGACCATGAGAGAAATAAATTTACCAAATATATGAATTAGTAGGCGGTTTCCCGGCAAATTTTTTATCATCATGTATTAGTCAAAACATATTCTTTCACATGATTGGTAATGAGAGCTTCCATTTCATTTTTTGAAATTGGGGCGTTGCCAATACTGGTCTTTACCTTTAAACTTTGCTCTAATATACCTGCCGAAAGATGTCAATGTTTAACAAGGCTGAGGGGAAAGAGATGGAGTGAGGTGCTGAAGTCAAATGCCTTCAAGTGTCTAAACAAGGTGTGGAAATCTTGATCCTGCCCCTTAAAAGATTAACACCCACCCCTCTCTTGCTATTTATTCAGGTCATACAATTAGAGCATAAACTCTGAGAAAAGGGTTACAAAATGGGGGGTAACTCTTACCCCACTTCATATGATATTTGGACAAATTATTGCTTCAAATTTACACACAGTCTAGACGAAAGGCCAAGCTCTGGATAATACTTCCTCGGGGCTTTCTTACGTTATAGAAAATCCTATAGAAAGAACCGCTCAATGATAATTCTTGGTGAAGGGTATAAACTGCATCGCAAATGAAGAAATTGATTTACAGGTAAATGCTCTTTTTTGTTTCCTCTCACATTCGTGTACAGTCTTGAACTTGGGTATCCGTGTCCATAATCTGTGTCAACGACAAATTTTCTTCTGGGATTGGAGTCTACTTTTTACTCTTTTAATCTCAATGGAGATGGAAAATCTTGTATTTCATTATGGGAGCCAACAAACCACTTTTGTCCTCGTAGTGTAATAGAAACTAACTCTTTTGCCTTTTTGTGTTGTTGCTAAATCAAAAGAGATCATATTTCAACGCACGTATAATTTACCTCAAATCTCATATGGCTGCTGGGTGAGATTAACTGTGTTTTTATAAGATTACATCTTTTCTTCATATTATAGCGCCGATATGCTCAATTCTGTGATTTTAAAATACACATACTCATTGTGATGTTGTAATCCTGGTTTTCCTAATTTTCTAGGGCTTAGAGATTATTGCACAGTCCCCTAATGGATTTCTGCACTAGGAGAATTTGGTTGCTCTGTACTTCTTCTAAAATTTTAATGTATGCATCTTTGCACTGGTCCTATACACCTGTTTGAATTGCATTATTTTGTTATGAGATATGAGATGCTTTATTTTAACATTAACATGAATTAATTAAATGTACATTAATGATTTTCCCCTTTCCTTGCCCCCAATGGCACCCTATCACCATAATCATGTACTACTACTAGGAGGGGCAGCAGTTAGGGTGGAGGTTGCTCTTCCCTCGTTTCATCCTTTCATCTTAGCTCCTGTTCCAATCAACCTTCTTCAATTCTAAAATCTATACCATTTAGGCATTTTCCATCCCATGTTGTCCAAATCTTCCAAGTCTTTCCAACTCCTCCCCCTTCTCCAACTCCTACCCCTCCTCCAACTGTCCCCACCAGCCTTCATCCTTCATCTATTATAACATTACATGTATCCGGTACACATACAGTAATCCCTCTTTCCAGACACCAACTTAAGTTAAGCCAGTTATCCCATTGTGTATCGCTTGAAGCCATTCGACTGGACAAATATTGTATGCCGTCGCCTTGATCAATCAAAAAGCTAGGCTTGTTTCAATATGAGGTGAGGCACAATGAATAAACCCACATCTCTGAATGCTTTCCTTGATCCGACACCCCCATCTAGCATTGTCAGCATCATGATTATGTTGCGACAGCTTGCTGTAATGTTCGGTAGATGTTAAAAGTGCAAATATAACATCGCTAATTCGCAGAGGAGTGCTTGAAATGCCCCATGTTTGCTGTATCAACAAGAGGGGTTTCTTCAGGAGTTTATATATTGTGTTTTTGCCAGAGCCCATGTGCACGTATCAACTCTGTGAAGTCAATCTTGAGGTTTGATTCAGTTTCCAAAGAATTTTATGGAATGAAAGGTAGAATTCTTTCTTTCCTAGGGGGGGGGGGGGGGGGGCAAAAGATTTATCTGTTGGGATCTCAAATTGCACTTGGGCAAGGGGACGGGGGAGGTAAACTTAAATGAGGCACATTTCTGTGTATCATACTTCATTTCTTCAATTTTGATTTTTCTCTTTTCTCTTTCTTTCCCCATTCTCTCACCCATTTCTCCAATGTCTTCATGTTCACCCTTTTTCATCATCATTACAATGGATTTAGTGATTTCCTTGCAAGACAGGAAATTTAAGGAATGGTTTATGGTAAAATCTTTTAAGATCTCTGAGGTACTCTGCCTCATTCTTGGCTAACACTTTTGACTCTTTCATAGCAACATTGCTTGTCGATTAAGGCTTTTGATCTCGGCCAAGGCACACAAGAAGTATTTTGCTCAATAATTTAATTAATAAAACATGAGGTACAGGAAGTATTTGTTTTTAAAATCCTAGACATTGAATA
Source organism: Strongylocentrotus droebachiensis (assembly GCA_035222895.1). Lineage (NCBI taxonomy): Eukaryota > Metazoa > Echinodermata > Echinoidea > Camarodonta > Strongylocentrotidae > Strongylocentrotus > Strongylocentrotus droebachiensis. The sequence continues at coordinate 226,583 of JAVYIG010001676.1, read as the reverse complement.
TTGAATTAAAATGGATAAAATTGTCTGCTTTGAACCAGAATCTGGAGTTAACTCAAAATACTTTTACAAATAGTCAATTTAGATAATGCCCTTCTGGGTCTAAACAGAATCTACTTTGCCTTTTCTTGGTTTATCATAAGATTTTCATCATATTTATATATTTATAACAAAAAATATATTTATAGAGTTCTGTAATTTGACTAAGTAGGAAGTCGGGTTTATTTATTCCCAAGACATATTAGTTATTTTGCAGCAGTATAAGGAGAACAATGTTGTAGCTTAATTTGTTTGTACCAAATGGAGTGAAGGACTTTCAAGAAAACAGTTCTATTTATGTTTAATTATCATATTTTTATTAAGCAAGAAAATGTGTTTTCTTCCAAAATCTAAACACATTTCCTGGCTCATTGCCATGTTGCAATATTGAATATAATTGTGGAATGATGAAACTGCAAAATATGACTTATATTTACCTAAATAATTAATTTTTTAATATTCTATTTTCTTCTTATATCATTTGAGTTTCTTTAAAATCTATATTTTTGCACGGAAGACAAAATAAAGGGAATTTAACGTGGAAAACATATTGTACTTCCTTTCCAGTATAGAAAATGGATAACTCTGACTCTGAGGTAGAATATATGTTTAAAAAATCACCATAAAAATTAGGATTACTTTTGTATCCATGATGCAAATAGAAATGCACCAATTATCTATTTTTATCAGCTAGTTTCTTGGAAGTATTTGTTATTTATTTGTGTTGTAGTTCCATGGCTCCTTGCAAACCCTTTTTTTTCCTGAACAAAGTTCTCTACCAGCAAACCATGGAGAGATGATTTCCAAAGCAACAAAATATAAACATGAATATATATATATAAATGATTGTATCACTCCTTTTCCTCCACAACCCCTTTAAGTTGTCTCAAGTAAAAAAAAATCCTCAGAGCCAAGAGCCCTAAAGCCCTGCCCATTATGGCCATTTCCTCTCCTCTGATTGGCTACTCAAGTTCTGACTGAGTTACAGGCCCCTCCCACTCTGGGTTGTCACTCACTGAGTAAAGAGCCAAGGCATCCCACTGTGTGTGTCTACAGCATGCAGCTTTGCAGGGTAGTGTTCTCACTTCACTCTAACCGCTGGGCGAGCTTTTTATGCTGTGCGATGATAAGCAAAGTGGCAGTAGTAGAAAAGTCACATGGTAAATAGTTATACCTAGTATATATACATGCTACATGCTGCCAGCTACCTCATCAATGCTGCACTGGCTCTGGAATTAAATGCCTGATAAAATGTGGAACTTGGTGTTTATCGGCAGATGAGACAAATACAAATCCACTGATCAAATACTGATGTGTGTTTTGATCTCTCTAATCGCATTCCTGTATGATTGTAAACCTAGATTTGTGCTACTGGGCAGTGATTTGCATATGTTTTGAGTTAGATGATGGTTTTTGGAAGCAGCTTCATCAAGTTGCATAACCTCACATCATATTGTACTTGATTTGGAGGACTGCAAAAGAAGACTGCTTGAATAGGTGACTTTCAGGGAATTTGGCCATTGACTGTATACCTCAACTGCTTTCTTCCAAATTGGGATAGAAATTTGTCCCAAGCTCTTCATATTCATGGTGGATGATTGAGCTGATATACTGCAACTTGCGTTGATTGCATGAGGAGCTTCTGATTTGGATACAGGAATCAAAGTCTGGCATAGATTCTCATACTCTCGGTCAGACCCTAATTATAATTTTTGTTGTAAATTTAGTGGAGTACAAGCATCTTGGAGACTGAGATCCTAAATAGCTTGGATCAAACCAACTTCAAATAGATTAAAAGTTACAAAAAGTATACATAAAAAAGTTTTATAGGCCAATTCATTAGCATCAAACTAGAAAAGAAGCCAATCAATTTTGCCAAGTATTAGACATCACTTTGCTGAAGAGCCTTGAGAGAAGGGGAAACCACCTTCCTTATTGTTTGTTGTGTGGAATCAAAGGAGGAGCTTTAAGATGCAGATGCTACTCAAGTTTGTTCTTGTTTCCCTGGTGATCTACACTCTATTGGATGTTGGTGATGCTGCCAGGAAACACAAAAGGAAGAGACAACAACTACAACAACCACAGCAGCATAATGAGGTAAAATGACTTCTTAGCACAATTAACACCGCATACAAAGTTTCTGTCGGTCTGTATTAACTCCATTCCATTTTTTTTTTTTTTTTTTTTTTTTTTTTGGGGGGGGGGGGGGGGTAATTTATTTGGTGAAGAGTAAAGTGAGTAACCATTCTAAGGTGATATTAAGGTGTTTTTTGAGGGGGGGGGGGTCTCTCCTGAAGTGGAATTTTAATCTAATGAGAGCTGGAAAAATCCTTTCTGGCCTTGGATGTACACATGTATTTTATACCCTTGTACAACTGCTGGTGGTAAACTATGGAGCAGCAGTATGTGCATGTGTATGAAGTCTAAAAACCTCTGTTAGATAACAGTGCATTGAGTTCAGGCACCGAAAGAAACAGATGAGTGATGGACTTTTAACGTGTTTGATTTGAAATTCCTTTCAGGTTTTGTACAATAGAGTTCCTCAGAAATTGTGGATGGAACATCAAAATTTTGATCATATTGTTCTGTGAACATGTGAAACAATTTATGATCATATTCAATTTGAGTTTTATTCCATTTTTTTAAGAGTTTTATTTTTGCTAGCAGAACTTATCATTATTTTCAAAAACTCCTACCACTGTAAAGCATGGTCAGAGTATCCATTATACCTCAGTAACACCACCAAAACAACTCCACCTGACTCCACACCGACCGGTTCTTTGCCATTGGCGCTATAAATGTAATGTTTTGTTTGCTCTGTAGTCAGTCTGGGTGTCAGTCTTGTCGCTGTGACTATTATTGGTCTCAAAGAGCAATCCTTTGAGATTCAATTCCATAATTCATACATGAATTGATTTTCCTTGTACTGTATTATAATGCTCACACAATAGGATGTTAGTTCAGCCCTTCATCTTGTTTGCTCACTTAAATGCCAACAGAAAGCTCATCATTTGTCAAAAGTACATTCTGTATATATACATGTATGCGAGAATGATCATCGGTAACAATTATAGTATGTCATGACTATGGATTGACAAAACAAATTGACAAAACATTGGACTTTGACTTCCATTGAAGTCCCTGTCATTGAAAAGAGAGTATTTTCCACATTGCCCACGCGAAGTTGACAAGAAAATATTTACATATAGTAAAAATAGAAAACCACAATATTTGAGAAAGATAATGTTCACTTTTCTAGTGCCTGTGTGGGTTTGGTTGACAAATTGTGGTTCATCTTTTAATCCGTATGTGAGAACTTTATTTATACTTTTCGTGTACTGCTTTGGGATATGTATTTGATGATTGTAATGATTCATTGACAAGTTTAATAACAAGTATGTTCTCTCTCTCTTGCTTGTGACTTTGTTGATTACAAAAGTATTGTCATCTGCAGTGTTTGGCATCTTTTGTTTACAACTAGTACCAAATCTCTGTGACAAACTTATGCTGTATTCAAGTTCGACTGCAATAAATTGACACAAAACCCTATCTGACATTTTGAACAGCCATTAACTTAATAGATCATATGGAAAACTGAAATTCTGACGTGATTGATACTGTGGGATGAAATGCTATGGATTTAATTTCCCTAGTTGTTAATATTCATAGATTATTAGTAATTAGGCCTATACCAACATTTGCTTAAAGGCCTTCTGTACTAGTTTGGCTAGGAGGGATTAGACCACCCAGGGTGGTCACTGACAGGTGGCTATCTCATCAACTCAGCTCTCAATTAACATAATAAAAAGAGGATCATGGGTGACCAATGGTCATTGATTAGGCATTGTTTTCTATATAGAAGGAGCAAATAGCTACAAGTAGTACAGTGGGGCTTTAACAAAACTGGATCTTGAATCAAGATTCAGTAATATTCTAAAGTGGAGACTAGTCTTTTGATGAGTTACAATTTATTGATCACCTCTACTCTATTTTGAATTGACAGTGTCTTTAAAAACAAGAATAGAAAAATCTCCCCAGGCTTTTGATAACACAGCATGCCCGTTTTTCAAGAGATGGAAAGTTGGAAACCCAGGGCAGTTTAACAAACAATCCACAGCAAGAGGTAACTGCAAATTGGCACCACGTCAGCGTTCAATTCACAATATATTGTTGATTTAAATCCTTCAATTGCTCTGTGACACCTCAGTGACCAAACCACTTGTGATCGCTACATGTCATATTTCACAAATCCACTATACGTTCCTTCTCACATTTCTGGTTGTACTCACCTGTGAAGATGGGTAAAGTTGTGTTTAGATTTCACGCAAAACCGAACTGCATACCAAGCATAACAGTAGTAGATACTATTGTCCTTTCTTTACTGTTTGACTATCTGAAGTGAATTTCTAGCTTTGGAATACCTTGTCACACCTACAAACCATGGCTCTACAATAGGCCTGTTTTCATCAGCTCGAGATTGTCATATAACCCGCTATTTAACTATCCCGATCGCAAATTATCCAGCTAATTTGCGTCTTCATCAGCCCGCAGTTGCAATTAGAGGGATATTTGGTCGAGATAATCATCTCAAGATATCTTTGGCTAGTTTGCAAAATATCCTGCTATTTCAGTCAGTCCGCAACGCCCGCGATAATTAGGCAGAATGCCCAAATTTACACAGCACCCGGAAGTGCGATAAACCGTCGTATTTCGTGTCCCGGGATTTGCGAGATTTTGCGAGAGTTTTGCACAGGTCAACAAACTTTATCACAGCTGCTATGGCTTTCACTGTGCTGCGTAGCATGTAGGGGTAAGTGTATCTCCATACTTTTCTACGTATTTTGATATAAAATTTTCCTAATTTTACCGCATCTAAGTGATTGTAAATATTCATTGAAATGTGTCCATATTTTCCTTCTTTCGTAGGAGGTATTCTGACATTACTTTGCATTTAGCGTGTTCCTGACTGGTATAAGGGATGTTTTTCCCCAATTGTTTGATTTTTCACAAGAACAATGTTGGCAGAAGTGAAAAAGCGCAGAGTTCGATTGATGCACGATGTATTTTATTAGCTTTTATGGCCATGAAAGTTGCACATTTTTCGATTTTCAACCGGAAGTTGTGTGACGGCTACGTTAAAATCACTCATTTTTGCCGATATGGCGCGAAAAGTGTACGTTTCGCCAACATGGCCGCACTTTCGTAGTGATCACCGTGACCGCGTACCGGTCCCATACATAGCCTTTTCTGTACCGATCCGGCATAAAACAAAGCCATATCTGATCTGGGGCCCTCGACTTGTACTATCCCATTAAATGAACAAGCTCTCTTGATAATATTTATGCTGAATCCATTTTATTTTTACACGAATTTAACAGTCAACTGTGAGAGTTAAACAGTGACTCTGGCGTCTGGTCGGACTCGGCTAATTATATTATTAATTTAGGGATTCTCAAACTAGTTTGGTTGTGCCTCTTGTTTTGGTTCTAGTCAACTCAAACTTTACAACCAGCCATAGAAATAAGCAGCATTTCCCTTGTGCGAGTTGTATTATGATTATGAACAAAGCAGAATTGAAACAAAAAGCCAAAGTTAAACACTTACATTTTACAACTTGTGCACATGTGGAAAAATGAAGGGAAAACTTCATGAATTTGACACCTGTAATTTGTTTTCATTAATTTTTTTTTTAATGCAAGCAGGTTTTGTCTACCATAAATGGCTAGCTACTTTGATCAGATCTTTTAAAATCCCCATACCTGAACTAAGCCATTTTATATTCCTTCTTATCATTTGTCATTTGCCAGGACCGAAGAATACAAGAACAGCTTCTATCCTCGTACAATTACGCAATGGAATCAACTACCAGCCGGCAGCCACCATCATCAAAGTCAACATCAGCCAAGTCTTTCAATATCAAAGTTGACCACTCAGCGCAGCTGTACACAGGCGGGCTAGAGCGTCGATGTGGCTCTACTTCATCTAAAAATTAGATGATGTCTGCAACCCACTGTATTTTTTTTGAGCACCTTTTTATTTTTATTTTTGAACTCTGCACCCTCAGTTGTGATGTTTGTTGACAATTTGCGATGCCACGGAAGTCTGGACGTATATACCAATTGGTCCTGTCCAGTACCACCTTAGATGTAGATGTTGTTGTTTTTCTGACGGATGCACTCAACCATCGAAACTTGCGGAACATTGACAACAAATTATCTAAGACACAGACTTCACACATCAGTCTCCATTGCATTCCTGGATCAGCATTTGCTGGACTTCACATAGGAACAAACAATCTTGAAAGCAGAGTTTGGGAGAAGGACGAGAAGGATTTTTTTCAGCTTATTCTTTCAGTAAAAGAAAAATCCATTTCAAGTGATTACATTTTTGTATCTCTGATACTTCGAAGGTGGGATTCCAGAGCTTTACATGAACAAAGCATTTATTATAATAAAAAACTGATTGAACTGTCACCGTTATACAATTTAAAGATGTTTTACTCTGATAATACTTTTATTCTCAGCGACACATGTTATGCAAGTAATGGTCTCAAGCAGGGAAAAAATTAATATTTATTTTTCGGGGGCTACTTTTCAAGCTTGCCTGCATAAAAATAACACTCTAAAATTTGTTATGCATTGAACTCTGCAAATTTATGGGGGCTCTTTTGGGCATTTATTTGGGGTTTTTCGTCCTGAGCCCCGTGTATTTTTTCACTGGTCTCAAGTTCTCAACATACATGTCAAAGTCAGTTTATAAATAAAATATGAATATTATAAAATGGAAATGTTATTCCTAGTCCAATTTCATTTATAATTATTTATCATTAGTAGTAGTCTTAATAATATATTTTTTGTTTAACCGTCTATGGTGATAATGATGACAATGGCGATGATCATGATGGCTATGGTGATGACGGTGATTATGATGATGGTGATGGCTATGGTGATTATGATGATGGCAATGGTGATAATGCTAACGGTGATTATGATGATGGCAATGATTGTGATGGCTATGGTGATAATGCTGACGGTGATTATGATGATGGTGATGGGGATGATCATGATGGCTATGGTGATAATGCTGATGGTGATTATGATGATGGCAATGGTGATGGCGATGATCATGATGACAGTGATTATGATGGTGATGTTAATAGTGGTGATGATGACTTTGATGATTGTGATAATGATGTTGAAGGTGAAAATTAGAATATTAATTCCATTTGTGCCCTTTCAATCTACCACACATTAAAATTTCTTTTCGATGGTCATCAGGGGCGTAGACAACGGGGGGGATGAGGGGGATGCATCCCCCCCACCTCACAAGGTGGGGGGGATGGCATGTACAATCATCCCCCCCAGGTTTTGGGGAATGATATTTGCTTACTTAATAAGTCATAATGATGATAATAATAGTAATAATAATAATGATAACAATTATAATATTAATAATAATAATAATTATGATAATGATAATAATAATCCTCATCATTATTTTAATTGTGTTTATTGTTATTAGCCGCATTCACACGGTGAAAGCCAATTCAGACGGTAAAAAAAAGAAAATCTTACAAGTATTTTGTGGTTATCTTGTGGTTTGGAAACCACAAGATAACCACAAGATTAAACAGGCGCGGATCTACGGGGGGGGGGGGTTAGGGGTTTAAACCCCCCCTTGGGCGGCCCAAAAAACAAACAAAAACAAAAAAGGGAAAAAAAAAAGAAAAAAAGAAAGAAAAAAGAACGCACGCTGGAGAGAAACCCTTTCAAGTGCAAATATTGTGAGAAGATATTCAACTAATCTGGTAACTTAACCAAACACATGATAACTCTGGATATAACTGTGTATTTAACTGTTACTTGATTTAAAAAGACGTTATCATGCACTGCTTTTTATGGTCTCCATTGTGTTAATAGATGCCAGGAAAACATCACTTACGGGGTTCAAATAAACACCCCCAAAAAAATCGGCTCGCCGCTTCGCGGCTCGTGGACGATGCTCCGCATCGTCATTATTTTGGTCAACCTCCCCCCCTTAGCAAAAAGCTAGATCCGCCCCTGAGTCATCCCCCCAGGTGTACGAACCTGTCTACGCCACTGATGGTCATTACCATATAAACGAAAACAGAAAATAAATGATCAGATATATATTTTGCGGGTCACTATAAAACAAAAACAAACTGAAAAGAGAATAAGGGAAAGAATTTTGTAATTATTTTATTTCTAAAAATACACATGAACTGGAGTTACATAAATTGACAAAAGAAACATCAAATAAAATATTAATATCAAAGAATGCCTGGGGATTACCCCATTACCAAAATAAATTAATGTTAAATTAATTTAAATAAAAACACATTTCAGAACTTTTACAACCAACCGCCTGCACTACAGCCATAAAATTTATAAGCAGGGATGGGAACAATCATATTTTAATTTTTCAATCACAATACCAATGCCAATCGCTCCCCCCCCCCCCCCTGAACTTTGTTTTTTCATAAATATACATTTGAGAAACTGGAAAATGTGTCTTCTTTGTTAAAATGATATCAAAGCCTGGCAAAAAATAGCACATAAAGACACTTAAACCCTCCCCACTGTCCCCTATTCATTCTAGAGGTGGTATTCTATAGTGTACTTGATTGTACGTATCCGCATCCAACTTGTACTCTGCAGCTCTGTAGACTGCTATTATTAAGTAGCGCATGAGTATGATACACAATAATGAGTATATGGGGCAATACAAAGCCTCTACGTCCGGGGGTTACGCACCAGAGTGTAATACGTGGATATCCCTAATCACCGTCTATCCCCCTGGCGTGTTCATGTACAGCGCACGGACACAGAACATCGATAATCGACGCAAATCTAGATATAACGTAGTATCCCCCGGTTGGCACATGACGTCATACTCTGATGACCCACGCATATCGTCCGTGTCACCGCTGTTAAATATGTTGGAATGAACATGGTGTTGTATTTACCGTGTTCCTGACTGGTATAAAGACGTAAAACAAAGGAAACAGTGATGATTTGAAAGTTTGTATATTTATCATCACAATGAACCAAATTATTTTTTGATGCAGTAGGGTTTTCATATATTTTTTTAATGCTGCATATCGTTAAGTTGCTATGTTTTTTAGACTGTTTTAAATGCTCTTTTTAGAGCATGTTAACGTCGAAAAAATATCTTGATGTTTTGTAAAGATGGATTATTTGGTCTATCTTCTTTATATTGGTACATAAATGAAAAAAATCCATAGAGAAACATTGATGCAATCGTAATTTTCATGTACCAATGTTTTCTGCTTAATGTCCGTTTTTACCGTACATAGCTTGCATACGACTTGTGTAAATACGTGCGAATTCGCGGACGCTGCGGACTGACTGATTTGTCCTGTGCGTCTTCACCAGCTCGAAGACTCGCACAATGCGCGAACGCTCAGCAAAACATCTCAAGGTCGAGTCTTGAGCTGATGAAAACGCGATTTGTAACTTCAGGGTTATTTTCCAAATCAAAAATAGCGGGATATTTGGCAATCTCGAGCTGAGGAAGGCATACCTATTACCTAGTGATTTCAAACCTTCTGATTCTTGGCTACTGGTATTCATGGTAGGGTGATAGCAATGTTTGTTTAGTCTAGTGTTGGTGTGGTGTCTGTTTCATTGGTAAATGACTGGGGTTTGATACTAGTGTGGCATTGTTGCCAATTTGTTTACTATTTCACGCCTGTTTTGTACTGATCTTAGGAGTGTTGATGTTTCCAATTGAACGGTACTATTGAGATGATTTACACACGTTTGGGGACCCTTCCACTTGTTGCGGTTGGGGGCCAATGGAATGATGGATGAAATTGCTTTGACTCCTCTTGCAGTGTCCTCTTTATCTTGCCATTAGTCTGGCATTCAAACTCTGTTGAGGTTAAATTTATATCCAATGATTCTGCTCAGCTGGAATGGAAGCCATACTTTACTTTGTATCCATTATGCAATAAATGCTGGCATACAATCTTATCAGTAAGAGAGGGGAAACAAAAATTAAACTTGATGTGTTACCTGTAGGTCAGAATTTTGTTCTGATGATAGGACAATTGCAAAGAAAATTGCATTCTGATTTGTGTAGAAAAGAGGAATAGAGTGAAATTGAATGAGATATTGATCTCCAAAATATGCAATTTCATAAGGTTTGTGAAGAAAGCAACTATCCAATTGCAAAAACACACACAATCAAGATGCTGCACTACAGTTGTTCATTGAATTGTATTTTTTCACATTTCCAAGCAAAACGTTTGCAAAGACACAAAATAGAGTGGTTTTATTCATGGTGGAAAGAATAGGGGATTAGTGTATTTATAAACTAGCTCTAGGGGAATCCTGGGAATCTTTGAACAAGAGCTTTCTCTATTTCAGATCATGTTCTTTTCTTTCACCATTATTATTCTAAGTGCTATGCCCTGAAGATCTACCTACCAGGTAGCATTCAGATTTCAACTCCGGGCTCTCTCATGTTTGTAGAAAGGATTGGGGTAAAGGTGTTCTTTATTCAAAGTTGCCACAATCCGAAACATGACTTGGTTTGCAACATTGTGATGTTGTAATCCTACCATAAGAGGAATATAATGGAGGTATAATCGTGTCAAGGACCCCATGCTGGCTTGAAAGTGAAATGTTCAATTCTCCTGCATTTGACAGGTTATGATACTGAACATGACACTATGTATGTCTGTTAGTGCATTATCCCAAACTGATTTTCTATATTGTACTGAATTCAGTCTTTTTAATGAAACTGATCTGTCAGAAATAGCCCCATCAGAAATAGCACAATTACCTTGTGGAATTGATTTTTTGAAGAAACTTGCACAGAGCCCAGACTATTACCCCCCCCCCCCTGATCCCCAGCCCCCTCCCATGCAGTGCCCCCTCCACCACCATACATTCTAGGGGGCTGAGGTTGACTGTTCTCAACAAAAGTTGTCTTGGGAAGACTTTTGACGCACAGACAGTCACACACCTGTGCTGATGATGTAATTTGGCTGATCCAATCATATTCCTCTGAAGGACGGACGGACATGAATGCAGACATGAATGTTACTCACAAACCACATTTCATGCTAAACCTAGCGCAACATCACTGCTCAAGGCATAAGGGTGGGTGAGAAAAAGAACAATATTTGAAGGAGGAACAGATAAATAGATAGATAGATAGATAGATAGATCATAGAAAGGGATAGAGAGGGATACAGAGAGAGAGAGAGAGAGAAAGAGGGGGATACAGATAGAGAGAGAGGGAGAGAGAGAGAGAGAGGCAGATAGAACTTGAAGGGAGAAAGATAGAGAGAGAGAGACAAAAAAGGGGGACAGGAGAAGAGCAGATTGAGATCAAGAGATGGGAGAAGAGGGAGAAATGAAGAGAGAGGGAGAGCTAGAGAAAGAAATAAAGGAGATCTGAGATTATGCTGAGCATGGAAAACATTATAGAAGACAGCTCCATCAGCAGGTATTTTTAATTTTATGTATTATATCCTCTGTCGAGTCTGTACTTAGCTACTGCCTGGTAGACCTACATGCAACTCAAGAACACATTTCAATGATTACATACCCTATTTATTTTCTGAATGACGGGTCTATACCAGTCAAAAACATTTTTTTTGTGTGTGCCATTTCTAATATGATTTCAGAGTCCATGCATTGAGAAATGGCTACCATGCAAAAATGAAAATGTTCTCCGGTAAAATAGATAAACTAAAATGAACTTGATTACAGATAAATCTTAATGAATAGATTACATAATTTTATGAATATACTTCATATTATTTAAACATATTTGTGGCTTACACCCAGCAAATAAGTTATAAAACTTCATATTGTTCTTAAACATAAAATTACTCTAACCCAGCACTTGGGTAAAAAAAACTGAATCGCTTTTAAATACATTTTTTTATTTGAAACTTCAAATCTTCAAATTATGAAACAAACAAAAAGTTATGAAAAATGTCCAGACCGAATCAGAAATTTGATCTTTCAAGGTGACAGAAAATTGTAATTTTGTATGATAAATTTAATTGAATTGGACTGTTTTGCTCATTTTTAGACATAAAATGTTTCTGTTATAGTTCATTCTTAGCATTCTAATCATTCACTCCTTGATAAGCTTAACATAATAATCTAGAATTAAAGCCCTTTTAAAGCTTTAATCTATTTGTTAATCACTCTGTCAATAATGTAAAATGGTTGTTAGAGTAGTAGAGTACTAGTTGGCCTATATGTATGTAACCTTATGTTGGTGTACACGCAATCTTTCTACTTTTCTTTATCGGTCTTCTTTTTCTTTATTTGATTGCAAGTATTGGAGACACAAAGTCTGCAAGTGGGTGTTTTACCCTGTGTTCAAGACGACCAGGATTCATTGTATAGCTATTTTAAGAGAATATGATAGTACTTAAATTTCCCCTAGTCTGAGTGTCATATAAGGAAACGTTGTCCAGCAAAACACCTGTTTGAGCCTCCTTTTGAACAAAAACTGATTTTTTTTGTAATTTTTATATAACGTTTCTTTATGCAAGGTTTCTATACACAACATTTATTTATACATTTCTTTATACAATGTTTCTTTAAACGTTTCTCTATTCAAGTTATGTATACATTTTCTAGAGTCTGAACATGCTATAAAATGCTATACAAAGAAAATTTTCAGAGTGAATTCAAATGTGATTGGAAAAAAAAGGTTTGAAGAAAAGTAGTAAACCCACAAAATTATTGTAGAGATACATGTAGGCCTATATATGCAATAGCATTGTGAGTAGCAGGATATGAGCTTGTCTCTCTCTTTTTTAGGAAATGGGCCAATACTATACACCTTTGGTGAGGAATGAAGGCATGATAGATAGGTTCATATGATCCCCGGTGCAGGTCTTTAACCTAACAGAGTGGGTTGGAAAAAGTATGAAATCAGAAGGAAGTGCCATTTGCCTAATATTTGATTTACTGGATGGCGTATATAATGCAAGACTTGCATAATTTGGATATTATCCATTTGGAGTTATATGGGCAATAAATCGTTATTTTACATAGAGTTTTAACACCCTTCTTGCTAAAAACAGACCATATATTCCAAATGTTAGAAGGGATATTTTATGACATTTTTTACATCTCCTTGAGGAACAGCAATGGCCATGGCTCAATGGTCTAGTTATCTCTGGAGATTTGGGTCGTAAGTTATCCAGAAGACACAAAATGGAATTCCAAGTCCGGTGTTGGCAGGGCCTGGAACTTCACCCCTTGAGTGAAACAGTTTCCAGTTGACATAACTTTGGAAAATATGTGACAAGGTCAAGTTGAAGGTCAGGGTCATGTTTGCCCAACAAGTGTCAAAAAGGAGAATGGCAATGGTGGTGGAAGAGTGCATGCAGGCAGGTGCAGAGATGGGAAAATATGGATATGAGAGAGAGAGAGAGAGAGAGAGAGAGAGAGAGAGAGAGAGAAAGAGAGAAAGAGGGGGGTGGGGTGAGGGGGAGGGGAGAGGGAGATGGACAGAGAGAGGAAACTGGAGGAGGATATTAAGAAAGAAAGGAATAAGGTTGAAAAAGAGAGGATGAAAGAGAGAGAGAGAGAGGTGAAGAGAGAGAGAAAGAGAGAGAAGAAGAGGTAGAGAGGGAGAGAGAGAGAGAGAGAGAGAGAGAGAGAGAGATAGAGAAAGATGAAAGAAAAAAAGATGGAAGGAATGAGGGCCTGATTGATCATGGAATATAGGCCTACTCTGATGTCTCTGAAGTAATGAGGAAGAGGGAGGGAGCAGTTATTTATCTGTTTTTTTACACATTTTTGTATAATGTTGAAACAATTAACTAAGATGGAAATGGAATGGAGATGATGAAGATTAAAAATTACCGTCGCAATCCCGAGCCATTTGATCAAGGCCTTCTCAAAATAATCTCCATTCCAAAATTGCACATTTTACAATGGATTAAGAAATGAATTAAAATTTAACTCTAAGAAGTTAGATCAATGGAATTTGAAGATCTGTAAGTTGTTTTTTTGCAACCCAATTGCCATGAACTGTTCCAATTCATGCGAGCCAGTAAGGTCATACATGGTTCACACCCACTATCTATGTACATACCGGCTGGTCTAGCGGCTCCTTTTTGAAGAATGTATGCGGACAATCACTCACCCCAGACTCAATCGAAAAATTCAATTTTATGACAAGCTTTTCAAACCCTGTTGATGTAAGATAAATCGATTCCAATCTGATCTGAGAGTAATGAATATAATAGATGCACTGATTCATAGTGGGAGGAATGCGACATTATGTACTGCCCGAAAATTAAACATTCTCAATTACAGTGATACGCGACCTTGGAATGCTCTTTTCGGTTGGACGCAAAAGAAAACAAGATTTACAGATCAGGTGGTTTAGGAGGCACAAAGGCTGAGCAATCAGTCAAAAATTGGTTAATCAGAGTTGTGTCAATATTTGTAAATAACACGATTGGGGAGGTGTTTACCAGGTAATGTGCACACACTGTTAAATGTAATTCCCCAAGATCATGTTAGGTTTGTAGTATTTGCAAAGGATTTTACTCTAGCTTTCATGTCGTGTTGGTTTAATCTTGAGGCTTTTCATGGAGTACTTCTTTGACCTATATATTCTAGTACACCTGTACTATTGATAAACGATTATTGAACATGTTATTTACCATGATTTAATAGAAATGGGATTTGGAGATAATCTTTTGAGGATAAACTCAATAAGTATCTAATTACTGACATGTAATGGCCCTTTCGGCTGTCAGCAGGTGTTATTTGCTTAGTTATAGAGCTATTTTACTCTTGAAGATTTGTTCAAGTGAATCAAACTTTGCCATACCTCCGAGTGGCAAATTCCATACTGTTGTTGAAATTGCTGGTTAGTGGTTACCATGGTAACTTCTTTATATGTTCTTTGTGGAGACCAGGAGAATATGCATTTTTTAACTGTGAAATTCCGGTGACCAAGATAGCAAATTATGAGGCTTGCACCATATATGTGAAACATATAGTATTTTAAACATCTAGCTGTAAATTATTTTTTTACAGTGTATTCCCAATTTCACGAACATGGGAACTTGGAACGTGCCAGTATAACTGGCTCATGTTTATAAACAGGGAGTGTGATAACCCTACTGAGTGTCACATGGTTTATGACACAGGTCAAAGGTCATTTGGCAGTCTCAGTCTGAATATTATTTATCTGAAATATGACAGAGAAGATGAATCTATCTAAGAGAAATACATATCTTGAGGGTTGACTACTGATATTTGATTTCACTGTGAACTTCAATCAGTCATCACACATCTATTTGGATTTGTCTTTGTAAAGTAAAGAAATGTGAATTTGGCCTGCTTGGATTTTAAGGGACCCAGTTCTTTAAATTCATGAGAAATTTAGAAAAAAGGAAATGATCAGGGGAGTGTTTCACAAAGATCCTAAGTTGAACTTATCTCTAACTTAAACTTAACAATTATGAAAAAACCGTTAGCATCTTTGAAAATATTTTGTAAAAGTTATTTTAAAAGGCATAAAATGTTGATTCAAATTATTCTTATTTTCTATTATCCTGGGAGATTTTGTGTTCTTGATGTGGAATTAATGAAAAGTGTAAGATACCTGAATTTGTTGCTTTTGAATATATTTTATTTTAAGGCTACAAGTGGCTCTCCATAATATTTAAGTCCAAATTAGAGTTAAGTTTGACTTATAATCTTTGTGAAACACCCCCAAGTGGTTAAGATCAAGGTGTACTTGTGAGCAAACACCCTACATGACTGCTGAGTGTTAGCCACCTGTTTAATCACTAACTTAAACATGCAAAGAATATATTGGTATTAGCATGGAACTACTGCATGTAGGTCCATGGTATTAGCCTGTGATAACTGACTATCGGCACTTTTATGAAGTGTGTGAAACTTCATTAAAAGACTACATAACATATGATTGTTTTACTGATTTTGCTGATAGGATCAACACCAAAGGGGTAATTCTGATGGGCTTCTTAATTGTTGTAATGAGGAAGCCTGTGTACATGACTTGAGTGCCACTCTTGAGAGAGATAGGATTTGAGGTTTGGTTTACGATTGAGAATGTTTACCTTTGCAGAGAGAACAATCTAGCAGATTTTCTGTCTTTTCTATCTTTTTGGGTTAATTTTATTTTTTCAGTCTTGGAAAGGAAGCAGTGAACTAAAGATAATTATATCACTCAAATTATTTAATGTAAATAAGTCATGTCTTATTGGCAGCAACATGATTAAGGAAATTGTTCTTCGAATAAGTTTTTTACATTTTAAGGACCTTTCATACATGTAGTTCTACATTCTTTTGACTTGACAAACAGATAGTCTGATATTACTGAACATAGTTATTGTCTGTTGAGAGCCAGAAGGACGTTAACTTTGTGTGGAATATTACACTATATGCGTTAATGACCTTTTGGCTCCAAAAAGATTATTTTCTAAACTGTTATTCTACAGTGTACATGTACATGTATCTGCTATTTGGAGCAGCTTAGCAAAATGTAGTGGTATGAAATGACTGTCTGGAATGCAAATTGCATAGTTGTTGAAAAATCATAATTCCATCACACAGCAGTAGAAAGAACCACATTGTTAGGAAATGGAGCTGGAAAATACATATATCCTCTCATTGATGCTTTATGTTATTGTTAGCTTAACCTTCAATTCAGAATTTCAGATACATGTCAAGAAAAAAAAATTGTGTTAACAAGCATCACTATTATGCATTTTGCATTGTGGACATGTCATTTTGTGTCACTACATTTTGCTCAATGACCTAACTGTGATTATAGACTTTATACATACATGCAGATCTTCTGGCTCCAAACAAATTACTTGTGAATACTGAAACATAATTAGGCTTAATATCCTGTCCGAAAACTGTCTTTGTCAGGACTTATTTACTTGGAGAAATTTTTATGTAAGTAAATTGAAGCAATGATTTATGTCCTGTATTGTTGTGATATATACCTTTATTTGTTTGTGACAACTTTTTTTGATAAATGTGACTCCAATTATCATGTTTTATGATGTTTTCCCATTTCCAATTTTCCATTAAAAACTCTGAACAGTGGAGGGGCTTATTACTCCAAAGAATGTGTCCAATTTCAAAATGATTAAACTATTTTGTCATCAAGAGACAAGCTGATCAAAATTTGTTCAGAGAAAGTATTCTAGTTGTATGTTCACCAGAATATATGCCATCTCTTGACCCCTCTGTCATTATATGAGGGTATTCATCTCTTTCACAGTCTCAAGTGTTTTCCGAGTAGGAGATAAAAACAGACATTTTGTTCCAGGGGGATGGAAGCTTCTTACTTGTTATTCTCTGATGGGTATATGTTACCACACATATAGACTAATCACAAGTTAATCATGGACATTCAGATTTTTTTTCTATCTTCTTTATCTAGGTTTAATCATAGGCTGCTTTCATAGAGTGACTTACGATCATTCGTAGCTCATGATTTATTGGCTTAATAAAAGAAGTCAGTTCTTCTGCTATACTCTATAGTGCTTTTCTAGATTTGAACAAACAATCATGATAATTGGAATTACTCGCTGTAAGTCAACATGATTTGGTGAAAGTAATCATGTTTATTTATCAGATGATAATTAAAAAATGGTAAATTTAGCGTTCATGATAATATCAATTTTAATGTGTATGATAATAGGAATGAAGACAAAAAACACAATTTGAATGAAGCGAAAAGCAATTATGGCTTTCTTACATAAAATATAGGAATGTAACTTAAACTTTGTGATGAGAATGGAAATTATGATAATTTAAGAAAACATACTTTATGGAATGCATTTTATCCCCATTAATAACATTTTCAAGCCTTATTTAGCTTTATGCAGCTATTTGTCGTCAAAACTTTTTAGAAGACTTCTTTAATTTCCCCCCCTTTTACATAATGACAGGACCCCCTTTTTACAGACGATGTAATTTCAACTACAGAGTATTAAATAGGATGGCCGTTAACTTTTCTCTTGTCTGAGCCTACATTTCTATAACATGAATTGCTAAGCCCCGACAACAGCGAGTTTTGACTCCTGTCTGTAGCCATTCGATGCATGACCACCCATGGCATATTATTCAAAGCTTTCGAATGAGAGGATGTCTAATCTGAATTGCCAGTCATTCAATACGCATTGAAGTTATAAATTGAAGTCTTAGAGGCACCAGATGTCAATCATGTTAGAGCCCAGTTCACTCGGCCGGTAGACTCGCTTTGAGTTTAAAAACAGAAAAGATGTAAGTTTAAATGTTAGTTTTGGGGGTGAAATTCCATTCCCCCCCCCTGAAAATGGCTACCAGTAGTTCTATTGCCCTCTTAGTAGGTTTATTCCAAGTGATGAAGCATAAACAATAATGATTATGGTTTAGGTTCTAAGAGAGACTAGAACACAGAAATACACATTCAGACTTTGCATTCAGAAACTGAAACATACCCTTTTTTCTTCATCATTCATGCATACCCATTTAAGAGGCTTTTTGATCCAGAAATGTGCTTAAACTGGAAGATTGTAAAAAGTTATCTTGAGTAGCTACATTGCTTTGGCTATTATCACCGGGGAGGGAAAATAATGGCCTGGACGTCATGCTTTGTTAACAGTGCTCAGAAGTAGGCCTAAATATTAGAGGTTTTGTCATCTAGTCGATGAAGTTACCAGACTGGATCACGTGGTTTGCGACTTGGGTTCCGCCGTGGCACTAATGTCCTTCTGCAAGACATTAATCTACATTTGACAGTCTCCACCCAGGTGTAGTAAACAGGTACCATGAGCACAACTCACCAACAAAACAAAAAAACAGAATTAATCAAACTCTGACCTTTTTTTAATGGGATTTTCAAGTACCAGAAGCGTAAATGATAGTTCCTTAGTCCCCCCCCCCCCTTTTTTTTTCTGCAATGTCGATAGGCCTTGTGTTGGTCAATGAACGTTTCTTTCTTTCTTTCTTTCTTTAGGTCCTGGGCCAGCTGTTGTATGACTACACCGCTAATGTACATTAATGTGACAGCTCTTTGCCTGATTTTAGTGGTAGGCCCTACTAATTTGATGAGATTGCACTTACGCCATCTGTGCATGCAGGCAGGTGTGGGGAAGTATCACCCTCTGACAGCCAGAAGGGTGTTGCATATGCATGAAGTGCCATTAGCAATGCCCTTTTAGCTCTCAGCAGAAGTATGGTCCCTCGAGGTCCTTGCATTCACACAACCTGTTCATACAGGTATGACAGGGGAAGTAATCATCTCTAGAAAGCCAGAAGGATGTTGCAAATAAATGTTTGTGAAGTGCCATTAGTAACACCTTTCTGACTCTTTAAGTATGATCTCTCAATTTCCTTGCATTCACACAATCTACATGTGTGGGCATGAGTAGGTATAACCTATTTAGAGCCTGTTGCAGGATGTTGCATATACATGTAAATGTTCAGTCAAACCTGTCTACAGCGACCGCCCGAGGGAATCACAAAAAGTGGTCTTTGTAGACAGTTTCCTTTATTACATGTTTCAACGAGAAACCATTTTCAAGAGAAATGTGCTAGTTGTAGACAGCTATGGTCTTTGTATACAGATTGTCACTAAAGCAGGTTTGACCGTATATGAATTGCCATTAGTAGTGCCCTTATGGTTCTCAACAGTAAGTATGGTCTATCAATGTTTCTGCTTGGGTGATATATAGCATACCCCAGGATTTAGATAAGAAATCCTTTCTTTGGGAATAAAGCTGTTTCTCCAGATTTCTAAAGAATTGATCCTGTCTGAATACCCCCAAAGTCTTGATTTGGGGTAAATAATAAACAAATGGAGGCCTATAGTATATTATTTTGTGGAATTCCTTATACTACAACCTATAAGTAATACCGATCTGGCAAACTGTGTGGCCAATATTTAATCAGATGTTGCTGAACAAGATTGATCCAATCTTCTTCTAATGATTTGACCAGACATACATGTAAGAGAACCCATTTGTATGCATGCCATAGGCAGCTGTATAATGCAGACATTAATAATGTGCAGCATATCCACCCAGATGGTGCTCAAGGTACTGGTAATAAAAAGATTAGATGCAAAGACAAAAATACTCTGAGAGTGCTAACAAGACAACATAACAACACATGTTTATTTACGAATAAAAACACTTCTCATTAGAGGTATTTAAAGTTTTTTTAAAGTGATCTCCCGTTCTACAATCTTTTAATGATCTGGGAGTCTGTTCCACAACCAGGTAGCTACAAACTGTAATGGCTTAAATGCTGTACTACATTTTTTATTTGCAATTTTGCATATTGCAGAAAATTGTCGAAATCGTGATCAACAATTATCAAGAGAACTGCTTAATCTATACAGGACTCATTAGATTTTTTCTTTACTTATTTACTCTTTTACTTGCTTTTTCTGTTTTATACATACACATTGTCGTTTAGATAAATGAGGTGTCAAATAATGAAGGATTGTAGATTTAGGTCTAGTGTTATCATTACTCCGCATTACAGTTAAAAATCAAGATGACACAATAAAAGGCTTAACAGCTCATCATAAGATTGAGTGACATGATAACTGACTTACGCCTCTTATAATCCATCTAAGCTAACCACTTTTTCAAATTTTGGTTCTTATGATTAGCATATAATTGATTAGGGATAGTACTCCCTCATTTGATTTTTTTCATATCTGAAATTTTCCCATTTATTTTTTACTTTAAAAAATGGGGGAAACAAAGTGTGGAAAGATGAAGGATTTATTGATTTAGGTCAAGTGTTTTATTATTGTTCATATGACATCAAGATGACACAATAAAAGGCTTAACGGCTCATCATCAGATTGAGTGAGATGATCATCTCGGTGAACCTTCTCTAATCCCTGTGAGCCACGATGACCACTTTCAGTGAGTAAGCTGAATTCCCCTTGATGACAACTCACTGAATACCTATCCTTAGTTCAAGGTCACCTGTTACAACATGGTTTAAAGAGAAAGTTCATTTCTGGTAAAATTGAAAAATAATGTGTGAGCTTTCTCACTGATTTTATGTTATTTTGAAAGAATTTAAAGCTTAGAAATGTCTCCTTAAAATATTGCTCTTCAAATGCACTCAAAATAGTGGGAAATAGCTGAAAAGTTTGGACCAAAGATTTGTGTGAAGTCCCATACACCCATTTCCATGATCTCTTATCAAGATCAATTTCTATTCTTTTTTATTACGGTATTCAAATCTTCATCATTCCAAAACATCATTCTAAAACTTCACATTGCACATTCATTCTTACTACTGTATAAATCAACCTTTCCCAATGGCTTCCATTTTTTTTCTCACACCGTAGGTCGCGTAACCAGTACCCAACTTAATCTTTAATCCTTAAAGGTAAAGACCAGTATTGGAAACGCCCCAATTTCAAAAAATGAAATGGAAGCTCTTATTACCAATCATGTGAAAGAATATGTTTTGAATAATACATGATGATAAAAATGTTGACGGGAAACCGCCTACTAATTGATATATTTGGTAAATTAGTGTATCTCTTGCCTGTTGAGAGATACAAATGCACGTGTCGCGCACGTATGTGTAGTCCCATATACATCTTTCTGTGTACAGTGATTCTAACTTCATGAAGACTTGACCAAATTTCTTATCATTTTGATGATTCCAGAACCTTGCAGTACATCTATGCTAGATGATCAACCTTTTCTGATCAATTTCACAATGTTTCTTTCACAATGCAATCGCATGACCATAACTGGTCTTTATCGTCACCTGTTGGATTTGATGAAGCTGTCACTGAGACTCTTCATCTCAGGTGCTAGACCTTCTCTTGAACCTACTCATGTACGAGTCATCAAACTGACGTAGTAGCACGTTTGCTTTCAAATCTCAAACATGTTGCTACCAGGGCATGGAACTCACGGAAGGCCCCAGTACAAAAAGACCTCCAGAATATAAAAATGTTGTTAATACATGTACCGGTATAGGTGTCTTATACTAGAACCCAATAGCTGTGGAGTCCTACATTATCAATTACCGGTACCGGTAGTTCTAATTAATATTTTGGACAGCTTTATTTCAGAAATAACTGAGCTTTGATTTAAAGGCCCACTACACTACTTGTAGCTACTTGCGCCCTCTATATAACAAACCATGCCTAATCGGTGACCATTGGTCCCCCATGATCCTCTTTTTCTTATGTTAACTGAGAGCTGAGTTGATGAGATAACCACCTGTCCAGTGACCTTGCAGGGCAGTCTAATCCCTCCTGTAAACTATGGCAGATACGCTTTAAATGGTTTAAAAAAGATACTTTTAAAGGTATCATGTGATCTTGTGTGGGAAGGACCCAAAGACAGAGAAGATATCAACACGCAAAAACCAAAATGGCTTTACAACTCTCTGTCATCTTTTATATTGGCCTTTAAATTATGCATACAATTATATAGAATGAAACATATCTCATAAAAGGTATGATATCTGTAATTTGATGCATGGAATGTATCATATATTATACATAGCAGAAGTAACCTTTGACTATTAGAGCTATACTGTCTTGGAATTCGCTCCAAGGCTGATGACATTTTCTGCAGGTGCAAAAATGCAGGAATTTACAACTGTCACCTGCTCATCAAGTGGTTCTTATTAAAACTTTACTTCATTATGAAGTAGCCGGAAAGAGCGTGAAGGGTGACAGAAGGGTGCCTGAAGGGGGGATTAGCCGATCAGCATGTTAGAGATTAGCAGACTGTTTGAAGACCACTGTTTGTCAATAGATAGGGTCAAGTTTGTTTCTTGTATCATGATTAGGTCAGGTGTTGATTAGGTAAACCTTATAATGCTATTTAAAGACATCTTTTCAAGATGTGCAGGGATTATCCAGAGAAAAGGTACATACATGCACCTAAGAAGTAACCAAGGACGGGCTTCTTTGATTCTTTAGGTCAACAATGCCTCTATTAACCCATAACCTAGTGGAACCACGTGGCTCCTGTATTAAACCTATATTTGTACTTTGGTGGTGGTGGTTATTTTACCTGACTGCTAAGAAAGCATGAATGCTTGCAAGTAAGCAACCAGACGGCTGACCGCTTTAGGTCCTCTCCGAGTGACCCGGTAATGAGGATTAATGCCTTACCAAAGGGCACTAGCGCATCGCCTTGGTTTCGAACCCGGGTCACCGGATTACAAGACCACTGCTCTACAGACTGAGCTATCGCGCCTCCTGAATATGAAAATTCAGTAGTCGATGTGTTATAGTGCAGTGTTTCATGTCATATGTTTGGAGCTAAAAAGAAAATAATTTCATGTAGGCTAATACCCTTCTGGCACCAAACAGACAATATTTGGGGGTGAATAGCCAATAGGCCACATTTTGTCCTCTGTTACAGTTTGATATACTATTCTCAAAACTCCCTTAGGTAATACCAAAGGGGTAATCCATATTCTTAAAAATTTGCCCTAATTTTTAAGACCATTATTGAGGAGAGAGGCAGGGGGTCAAGATTTATATTTTGGCAGCTGGACCTATTTTTTAGATATTATTCTTACAAAATTGATGACCTGAATTAGCCATGAATTGGCATCAAAGGTATTGGAGTATTCTTAAGAAAGTGCAATGCACTATCGAGTTATAAGCATAAGATCCTAAATAAATTGATGCTTGGTGCATTTTGATATTTTAAGATACTGTTACTTTCCTTTATTACTATCCTGGTCTAACATATTATTTCTAGGTAAACACTTTTGTTTACTGTGGTATGTTAGGTATCCATTCTCTTTGATAAAATATTGAATTAGTGAGAGTGCTGATTTTTTTATAAATAATTGAAATAAAGTTTGTTGCACTTTACTCACTCTTTTATCAAAATATTTGTGGTTCATGTTTTTTTTAAAAGTCTTCCAAAATACATTAATCAGACCAGGAGAATTGTGTGAAGAGCATACAACAGGTTTGTCACATTGAACATTTCAAATTCAAGTTGAAGTTTATTTCAAAATTTCATGAAAAGAAAAGCATGCCAAATACAAAAATCTTGAATCACGACGTAACAGGTTATAAAAGGAATTAAAGTATTGAATTAAGATAGGAATTTCAAGGTTAGTTCTGTGGGGCTTTGAAAAATGTATGATTAAAAAGGTAAAAAACTGTGTCACTAAAAGCTCACCCTCTCATGTTCTCAAAAATTCATACCAAGATATTTGTTTCATGCTGGATTATTTTGTTATTTCTCTGAAGGATGTCGGCTAATTATGGTATTAGTACATTTCCTTTCCAAAACAAATGCTGTGTACATTTCTTTGTGGCATGCATGGAGCCCCCAGTCCTTGTTTTTATCCCCTGAACTATTTTGTAAAATAATTCTCTTCTTGAGGTCCTAATTAAAGATAAGGCCGAGTTCTGATTAAGGTGAAAACAATTTGTGAGTTTCCTTATACTCTTTATATCAGGTTAGAAATTTGTGGGAGGAAAAAGAAAAGATTGCGCTACAAAAAGCTTTCTCTTTAATACTAGGGGAACTATAGATAATAATATGATATCATTAATACATGTTGAGTAGTGCCCTATGTAAGAAGGGATATTTGAATATCACTATATTTAAAATCATGTGAAATAGCTAAGGCTGCGACGGGTAGTCGAATGCTCGAGTACCTGCACGGTTGACAACTACTCGGGTACGATTTCTCGTACCCGAATATTCGGCCGCAAAAAAAAAAAATGTCCAGGCCCACGCTTACCCGTGCCAGGGAGAGCGGCAGCCGCTGGCATGGTACCGTCGGTAAAAATGTTTCCCAACTCAAGCACTGTCAAACTCACCTTTCAGAAACTGGGACCAAATGTCCAGATTTCTGTTTGGACTTGGAGGAAAATGGATTATTCTGCCATCTTTGGTTTTTAAAACAGCATTGTTTACTGTTATTATTCTTATTAAATCGGCGCCTTCAACTGCAACTCAAAGTAAAATTGGGTAAAATTGCATGCGTTTTGGGCGAGGGATCTAAGAAACTGCCGAGTGGTATGGTAGTGGCAAAAAAAGTCAAAAAAGAAAAAAAAGTCAAAAAAAGTAAAAAAATCAAAAAAATCAAAAAAAATCAAAAAAAATCAAAAAAATTCAAAAAAAAATATAAAAAAACATGGCGTCCGAATACTCGAGTATTCGCCTGTAAGCCTGGGAGTGTACTCGGGTACCTCATTACACTGTTATGCACAGCCTTAGAAATAGCTGAAAAGTTAGGAATGAGCATCCATGTTTTATGTGTATAGTGCATGTGATTTTCAGCAAAGACAGAGTCATTTTCTTATCATTTTGATGATTCCAAAGCCTTGTTCACCAGTTCTTATGCAGTGAAAGCAATCTTTCCTGTTGCTTTGAGTGAGTTTCTTTCACAACAACAAAATAATTTGTCCTGAACTCGTTTTTATCTTTAAATCTTGTTTACCTTCATTTTCCCTGAGATGCCCTAGAGAATGCTACTGAAGATTCCATGCAACCTATGTGCAGCCATGAATTGTAATAGGCTCCGTAGACTGCCTGGGGATGAAAATAACCCCTGTCATATCAAACGCAATTAGGCCGTGGAACTCAATTTCCCCACTTAATACGAACATGAGAGAAGTCCGTGACATACTTGGGATGTTTTCAACTTACCTCCCTCACCCTAAAAGAAGCAGTAGACTTGTTCCTCTTATCAAATTGTATCAGGATCTACAGTCTAGATGCAATTAATGTGTTGAACTTTCAAGTTGCTTGTTTGACATTGCAATGGAACCTTGCAGCTACACATTAAGCTACAGTCCCATATACGTCCCGGACCGTCCCGTACCATCCCGGACCCCATCCGGGGTGATCCGGGATTCGGTCCGTGTTGGCACCGTGTTGGCACCGGGGTGGTCCGGGACGGTCCGTGGCGGCTCCGTGCTGGGTCTGGAATGATCTGTACTGCTGCCGGGGCTATGCCCGGACGGTCCGGGGCGGTCCGTAGTGGTACCGTGTTGGGTCCGGGGAGACGGTCGGCGGTTGCGATTTTTTGAACAAAACATCCCGGACCATCCCGGATCACCCCAGACCATGGTCCGGGATGGTCCGGAGTGGTCCGTGCTCGTCCGTGCTGGTACGGCTTTATATGGGACTGGGGCTTTACCTTACATTGAAATACAAGTACGCCCTTTAGGCTTTACAAACGGCAATTATTTGTACCTGCTATTACAGATCACAGAATGTTATCTCTATCATGAACATTAGACTTATTACTTGTGCAACTGCTCTAATGTTACCCTGAATTGATTATAATTCAGAGACTTGCCAAGAGTAGAACCAATTCTGTAAGGTACTGCATTTTTATTTGCTGCCAGTTAAAATTGTGAATGTAGGTGAGGAGAAACAACATAACATCCCATTGTGTATTCTAAGTATTTAGTATAGCATTAGGTAAAGATAAATCCTTTCATATCAACTCGGGGGGGGGGGGGGGCTGTTTCATAAAACTTGTCATCAATAACAAGTGCTACCAGTAAATTTCTATGACAAATTTGCTATCAGCCAATCAAATGCCTTGATTTTGGTAGTTTATAACAGATATTGTACCTTGTTATTGATAACAAGTTTTATGAAATGGCCTAGCCCTGGGCTTGATATGGACCCAACGACAAGATAAAACATACCGTATCTACATCACTGCACCCTGCTGTATGTCTCTGGACTAACTCTAGTGGATAACTTTTTACCATCAAGGGGCTATATTTGTTCCACCATAGAGATAATATGCTTCCAAAATCATTACAGACTGTTATGGGCAGCAGAAAGTACAAACTTAATTAATTCTCAAAATTATACCAAAATCTATGTACATGTATTTGTAATTTTGTATTGTTATGTAAATTTACAACTTTTTAACTGTTTCAATCTTTTAATTTAAAATGTTTGAAACTTAGTACCATTATCACAAAGACTTTGAAGAATGAGCAATTTCAATCTCCCATTGTATTGCCTATAAAGATCCATGTTGAGATTTTATTATGTGATTGTAATGTTCACATATTTAAATAAGTGATGTATAAAGAGGCTGAAATTGTCTTTAGTTGATTTCTTGAAAGCCTGTGTGATTGTGTTAGTTATACACTAGATGACTAATCACTCTTCAATTAATAGAAGAAAATCGTCCAAAAGAACAAAACCTTTAGTAGGTCAGACGGAGTGCTAAACAGCTTCACACTAAAGGCTTGTGATATCGATGGAAGTAAGGTAGATTATACTGCTATTAACACAATAAGAGCAATTAGGTTGAAATCACCCCTAGGCTACAATAGTAATTAAGCCACCAAGTGTTGTTCTTGCACAGTGTTCTTGAGTGATTCATATAGAAGCTCAATTAGTGCACCTGTCTTCGCCTATTATGAATAAAGAGGGGGCAGTGAAGGGGATAATGTAGACCTAACATTTTGTGCTAATGCAGGCAAATTCTATTTGAAGGGACAGGGAAAGTGCTAATGTAGACCTGACATATGCCTAATTATTGGTGCTAATGTGGACCTAACAATAGCCTAATCATTAGTGCTAATATAGACCTAACGTAGGTTTAACCATTGGTGCTAATGTAAGCCTAAGAATTGGAACAGTAATTGGAACTGTGGTGGAGTCCATAGTCTAATTATATTTAGCCAGAAATTGTATGCATATACTGTAAAACTAGAAAAACTGAAATTGAACTTTGCGAAGGACTACGATTTCCACTGGAAGGCACTTTCACTCATTGCAAGTTTTCATTGTTGTGTCAGTTGGGATTTAATTATTTCGCAGCATAAAACTTTAAAGAGGACGGTGTGAAGATCCTCTTAGATGAATTCCAGATAGTACTAATTCCAGAAAAGAAGATCTCCTATCTGTGAATCCTTTGTTATGTGGGAGGTCTTAGGGGTGGTGTACTGCCCACAAGCTTGCTTTTACTGTCATTGATGATGCAAGTGATAATACAGGTGATAATAGCCCAATTACAGGTAGCCAACAAAATAGGATTATTTCCTTTTTCAGAAACTTTTCCCTTTCATTCTTGATGTATCTTCATTCATCTACACACATGTATCTCTCTCTCCTTATCTCTCCCTCTCTTTCTCTCTCTCTCTCTCTTTCTCTCTCTCTCTCTCTCTCTCTCTCTCCCCATCTCTCTCCCCTATCTCTCTCCCCTCCCTCCCTTCATCCCCCTCTCTCCTGTCTTTGTCTCTTTCTCATTCTCTCTTTTTTTCTTTTTCTCTGTCTCTCTTTTTCTCTGTCTCTCTCTTTCTCTGTCTCTCTCTCTCTCTGGCACTCATCTCTGTATATGTTTCTTATCTACCACTCACTTTTGTCACTTTCAAAACCAGACGTGCAATAAAGACCATGAATCTGATTGGGTTACAATGGCAATGAAATTAAGTTGTAAAAAACCAGGAAGCAAGACCTAGAAAACCCTAATCTTGCACTTGAGGACTATTTCTCATGCACACTCTTACCCCCTTATTAATCCAGGGTTATCCCCTGGGGTTGATTAAAGGGTTAATCCCCTACGGTTGATTAGAGGGTTAATCCCCTGGAGTTGATTAGAGGGTTAATTAGTGGGGCTGACCAGGGGTAATCCAATCATAATTAGAGCTTAGCAGGATTTACTTCCTCAGACTCCCAATTAAAGTGAAACTGCAGACAGTTACAATTTCAATGGTCAAGCTTGACCGACCCATCCCTTTAAGACTCTCTCTCCAAATCCTATTGAACAGATCTGTAAGTTTTAGCTCAACAAAGCTGGTGGTTTGTTTTTAAGTGGCTGGGAAGAAAGCATGTGCATGCTTGTAAGTATTCAAGCAACCAGAAAACCAGGCTTAGGCTTTAAGTCATCTTTGAGAGACTTTATAAGTAGGATTAATGCCTTACCAAAGGGCATCATATCAACTTGGTTTTGAACCTGGGACCTCCCAGTTACAAGACTACTGCTCTACCACTGAGCCATCATATGCCTCCTATTTGGGTTGAAGAATCATAATCTTGTCAATGTTTTTTTGTTTTAATTCTCTTATATCAACCATCAATCTCTTTGTAGTATCCATATTGACTTCGTACTTCTTTCAAGCATCACAGATCTATTATTTGCATATTCACAATCACAACATTTAAATCTGTTTCAAATGCTCAGTACCGTAAACGAAACTGCTAAGCATAGCTTCAATGCTGGCTATGGAAACAGGTCATATTCAGTGATCTGACCCAATTGATAGACCATGGGTTAATCACCAGGCACCTGTTGATAGGTTAGGTGGGTCTTTATAACCTAATCTAGCTGTGTTCGCACAGTTCCATCGTATTTGAAATTTTAAGTCTTTTTAAACCTCAGATTGACCCACTAACAATGATGTGCACATGGCGCCGAAACAACGACTTTTCTATTAAACTACAAGGAAGTCGCGATAGCTCAGTCGGTAGAGCAGTGGTCTCGTAATCCGGTGACCCGGGTTCGAAACCAAGACGATGCGCCAGTGCCCTTTGGTAAGGCATTAATCCTCATTACCAGGTCCCTCGGAGAAGCCGTCGGCCGTCTGGTTGTTTACTTACAAGCATTTATGCTTTCTTAGCAGTCGGGTAAAATAACAACCACCACCACCAGTCTTGCAGGGCAAGCCAGGCAAGCAGTCGTTGTATGATCTTGCCAAACCTCAAAGTTGATAGGTTTTACATATTTAACAAATTAAGTGAGGACGCTCCTCCCTTGCCTTGCTGCTTTTAGTTTTTATGGTTTAGTATAAGATTGCTTGTGGTCTAAAACTGAGTAAACTTGAAGTGCCTATTAAACCATGAGTGTCTTCACATGGTGCCTTATTGAAAGATGTCCTCTAAGTTTTAAGTTTACAGAATCCTGTGTGAACCTAGCTATTCTCACACCTTCATACCTGACCTGTCTAATCCTAACTAAACCCCAGGTATAGATGTCTGGGTCATGCTAGGTCATGTGTGAAGAGGTCCCCTTTGGCATAAACCTTAAACCATTCACATATGGATTGATATGATTAGATATTAAACCATGAGTGTGTTCACATGGTGCTTTACCTCTCAGTTTTAGGTTAAAAACTCCTGTGTGAACCTAGCTATTCTCGCACCTTCACACCTGACCTGTCTAATCCTAATCAAACCCCAGGTATAGATGTCTGGGTCAGCTAGGTCATGTGTGAAGAGGTCCCCTTAGGCATAACGCCTTATATATATATAATATTTCTAATGTAGGACTTTATCTAATAAGCAAATTATATAGGGCGTGCCTAAAGAGCCATCAGACAACTTGTTTCAAAATGTGATGTCCTTCAAAATTACTTTCCATGACCAATTTAAATGCTGATAGATATAGGAAATAGCAAGGAGGATATTACCCACATCTTTTGTGTCTACAGCTATAAAATCAGAATGTGAACATGTCATCTACATGTCTGTAAGGACATCCTCATTTTAATTTGGATATGTATGGGGTGTGGATATATTGAGGCCACTTCATAGACTTTTGCCCTGCTGATTATATGGTAGTAATTATGACTTTCAATTCCCTTTTTTTTTTTTATTGCAAAACGTATTTAAAAATGGCTTACAGCTCTGTGTTATCTCATTTTTACTAGAAATTGAAAGGACGTTACATCATAGAATTTTTAGAATATTTTAGAATCATAGAATATAAGGACGTCCTGATACTTGAATTTTGAATACATAAAGGTAAAAAGATAGAGTGGATGGTATCCCAAGTCCCTGGTTCATCCATACATTTCAAGATGTTGATTGGGAAAGATTAAAAATAAGCCAGCTAATTTTTATTGAGCAGGTCATGTTCTTAGATGAAGGTGAATTATAGAAAGAGTAAAACTAGGAGTCAGGTGCTATGTCAGGAAGTCTCTTTTCACCCTTTCATTGATGAGTCGGTCAAGTCTATCGGTAATCCCTTTGCAATTTGAAATCATTTTGAAGGACCAACATGGAATATTATTGTGATGAAGGATGCATGGACTTGTTTGTGAGTAAAAGTTAATGATTGAGAAGAAGTTTATATTCTTCTATAATTCAAAATGTCTGATACTAAGAGTTTATTTTTATTTCAACTTACCACAACCTTATAAAGTCTTGTACTAGTTGTATACATTGCTGCATAAAGATTCATTATATCTTGAGCAAGTTTAAAAATATTCTCTCTTGATATCTTTTTGATAATATTTCAATTAATAAACAAATACATCTAGTAAATCTAAATATCAAATTCTTGAATATACTGTACATACTTAATCACTTTGCACAACGGAGTAGCAAATCACATTTATTGGATACCCTGTGAGTGATTGATGAACTCATCATGCACATAAGGTTGTAATCATAATCCTGGAGGAATCGGATGTTATCAAAAGATGAAATATACCAGTGGAACAATACCCCGGTTGAGATATAAATACCTTATGATATCATATATGTCTGATGTCAATTAGGATATCCTCCAAGGTTATCTCTAAAATATTATCATCTAGTCTAGACAAAGTCAATCAATGAATTCATTGTTTATGCATATACTTCCATTCCATGTTTGTGCTATCATTTTAAGTAATCAACTTTTTGTTGGGAGTGTAAAGATATTTAGTTTTCAGATATCCGATTTCTGGCAGTTACCCATGTATTCATTCAATTAAAAAACATCTGATTTTGGGCTCTAAGTCTATACACTGTATATACCTTTAAATTTGTATATGGCCAGAGGTGGATTATGCTTAATATCGTCAGATTTTTAGATTGTAATATTGTAAGATTTTCAAATTCTAGATAAATTTTATGCTGATGAATTGCAATAGTTATTTCATTTCCGGTAATTGCATTCTATATCTGCCTAATTTTGCCTAAATACTATTAGAAGGATTTCTGTCTTTTCTAATGAGATGCACATGGCAATTAATGGCATGATAAATGTTTATTTATGGAAGATAAGGAATGTTTGATTCACAGTTCTCAGATCTCTTATCTCTACAATTCATCCAATTTCTCACTACCCCTGGAACCAGATTCAAACATATGTTTCATTAAATACTCATTAGTTGGCACATAGTTTACACAGTTGCGATTGCCTGGATTAGGTATAGGGGGGGGGGGGGAAGGGGTGGGATATATAATCATTAATGACATACTGATTAGCCTTCCAGCTCAGACATATAGCGTGTCCACACACAAAATAAAAATAACCAAGGACGATGATTGAGGAAGTTAGTTGATTTAGAAATGTATCTTTACTTCATGTATTTCAGTAAAATGACTACATTAAGAAATTTATCAAATCATTCATGCATGGTGACAGTGGAATAAATTCAGAAGTCAGGGATAAGTATATCATATCCACAGAATGTGACATGAGTAATCTTATTTAATTTCCCCCTCTTTACACCTCTAATAATGAGCAGGTTCATGAAGACGAGACATTTTCCTCTGATGGAACATTATTGAATAACGATAGACAAATCAGGATAAATTATTTGTTATTTCCAAACAATAGGTAGCGGTTTGTGGTATTAATGCTGCAGTGAATCAGTTATATTAGATCTAATTTTTCTTTATCCATTCTTGAGTAAAGATAAAAGCCAGACATTAGTGGAGATTACGATAATTTAATCATATTTTGGCACCACCTGTTCTCTGTTCTGTAATTGTCCTAACTAACTTCTTGAAATGTTGCGGTATTCAGTTGTCATAATTGTAGGATGAAAACTGACAAGTTAATCATATTTCTTATTTTCTTATCCATGTTTATTAACTAAGATTAGATTTGTCAAGTACTGATCAAAACCATGTTGCTTTCTGTAAAAAAGCAAAGATTGTTTAAAGACAGCGACACTATATAGTCACTGATTCAAATCCTTTCCCTTTTGTGCATAAGCATATCTCATATTAAACTTTTCCAATATTTTTCTTCAAGAGATATATACCAATACAGAGTAACCCATAGTAACTACATGGAATATAAAACTTACTCTACAATTGAAAAAAAAAAAAACATCTCAGCAAGGAGTGCTTTAGCTCTGGAAAGCCTCTAATGAGATAAAAGAAAATCAAAAACATTTTCACATGGAAATCTCCTATTTACTGGATCTGTTATTGATTTCATTTTTTTTAAAAACTCTGCTCTGTTTGATATGCGATAGAGAGGAAATGTTTATTTTTGCTGTCGTAATCTGAAGTTATTCAATCTTTCTATGTGGAGAGTGTCATTCAAGCAAACCAAAACCTGTATTAATACAATAGTTGGGTTATCTTTACTCCAGTTGTTGAAAAGAAGTGTTGGATATATTATATAGATTTATTCTCTTCATTGAAGGTTACTTTAACCGATAATTCCCCTTCCTTTATTCCACCTGGAGGTGTATGTATGACAATGCCCTCATTAATGACTATCTCGTCCCTCATGATGTGACACCTGCAATTCAGATGAAGGACGCAGACCCTTCAACTCTGCCAAGATTCAGTGGAAGAGCTGATTAAATAAGTTTCAAGTGTTGTTGTGCTACACTTTCTGTAGAAAATAGCTGCATTTACACTGCAACCAGAAATCATAAATTTTGCAGGTTTTTACTCCCATTCAGAGAGTTTTGTCGGAAACTGCTAGGCAACTACACATAAACGCGGCAAAAAACATGAAATGAGTACAATCTTTAAATATTTTTTTCCTCAGGGGGGGGGGGGGGGGGTTTCTCTTTAAATTTTGAACATAGAACTTATTCATGAAAATGCATGAGCTATATAGCTATAGAGTAATATAACACTGAACTCCTATAGGAAATCTTTTTATTCAGATGGTCATATCTCAGACAATACTTAACATATTGAACTGGCTTTCGACATTTGGACTTTATTTTTGATGCTCTTTCGGAAAATGAAAAAAAAATGGAGAAATTCTCAAAATAGATTTTTGATGACGTCACACTTCACCACTCTATAGATGGAACCATTATAACACTCCTTGAAATATTCTAGCCTATACCCCAATGTTTCTGCGATTATCATCTTGGATTACAAGATGTTGGAGGAAATCTATAGCTTGGCATTATATCAGCAACTCATCTGCCTAATGACAAAATAGTTCCTTTAATAGATTTTTTTGATAGAAAGTATACCCTGAAAGTAGAAAGCTATCATCAGTGACTGCTTCCCCATGTCCGACTCAATATGGGCAGACTGACTTGTTGGATCTCATTTCCTCAAGCAGTACACTTTAAAGCCACACTGTCCTACTTGTAGCTACTTGCTCCCTCTATATAGAAAACTTCCCCAATCGGTGCCTGTAATTGGTCCCCCATGATCCTCTTTTTCTTATGTTAGTTGAGAGCTGAGTTAATGAGATAGCCACCTGTCAGTGATCTCGCTGTGTGGTCTAATCCCTTCTGGCCCAGTAGTATTGACGGTCTTTAAAGCATGTCTAGCGCTACTCATGTTTGAAGAAGTTTGCAGGCACAAACCGTCACCACTGTAATGATGGTCAATGTACAGTCTGCTATTCCCAAATCATAAAAGAGATTATTAAACAAAATATGCTATTTAAAATTGAAGTTGAAATTCTATTTATCAGATAAATGATGAATCCTAGAATTGCTGGCTGTATGTGGATATTTTGTACTTGTGAGCATGTTTCGTCTACCTATAAAGGTAATTTTTGTGCCAATTTTGCTTGTTCGTCACACCCACTTCATAACTGTTCATTCCTTGGATTGAATACAAAAGAAAACAACATGGGGTTCTCAGTTATTTCTATTTTTGACCAAGAAAACCATTTAAATCGCCTCACTCAAACAAAATCACAAGCAAATAAAGAGTGTGTGGGCTACAAATTGGATGTTTGCATTTTCTTTGGTGTCATATTATTTGTTTGCTAAAATCGTCAAACCTTCAATAGCATTGACATACATGTAGTTATATCAATGAATATTGATTCAGAGTAAATTAAAAGTCCATTGCTTGATGATGTTTATTGCCATGGGTATTCTTAATGTACAATGTGGTACTCATGAGCTGAGTGCATGGGACATTGAGTAGTTGTGAAGAATCATCTGGTTGTACTGGCTTGCTGGTGTGAGGGCAAACAACACATTACAGCAAACAACATAATACAGCTTGTAAACATAATTACAAACATTGACGTGTG
The DNA here is from genome assembly GCA_035222895.1 of Strongylocentrotus droebachiensis. Classification (NCBI taxonomy): domain Eukaryota; kingdom Metazoa; phylum Echinodermata; class Echinoidea; order Camarodonta; family Strongylocentrotidae; genus Strongylocentrotus; species Strongylocentrotus droebachiensis. The sequence goes on along the minus strand of JAVYIG010001676.1, from coordinate 191,337 downwards.
AGATAGTGAATAATCATTTTAAACACATTATTTCCCCCTCTTTTATTTGCCTACCCTATATATCTTAATAGTAAATGTACATGCAATTTCCTCACTTTTGTTTCTCTCTCTCCTTCTCTATCTATCTCTCTGATCATGGTCTAAACATTGTCTCAAACCCACATTTTAGGCTCAATCTGAAATACACATATGTAGAAGAATTTATTTGCTTAAATACATTTATATGGAAAAAACATTGCCTACCGGTATTCATTGGGCATAAGGACACACGCTTAATACAGTGGTTATACACATAAACATTCATGGATTTGGGCAAAAGTGTCTCAGTAAATGGTGTTATCGCATTCATGATGTGGCTATATTCCAACAATCAAGTGTACTTTGTTGACCCCAAATGAAGTGAGTTTCCATGTGCATGAAATAACAATTGGGCGAGTGTTCTATTCAATAAAGTCATTTGATTCTAATCCAAATCTCTTGTTTTTTGGAACGCATGGTGCCTGCCTTTCATAAACTGATGACTGAGCTTATGGCAATTAAAACCTCAAATTTGTGTGATCTGTTTAATTCATCATACCCTTTTAAATTTTGGATGAAAATGCCCCCTTTTCGAGATTTATAAACCACAACAGAGAGAAATCCAATTAGAGGTGGAATAATTGCACTTCACGGCTTATCCGTTCGCCTTGGACATTGTCCATATACCAAAGACTCTGTCCACACTCACAAATTAAGAGGGTTCTCAGTACTGTGAACTATTAAAGACATCTGAACCACCTCTTGATAATCACGTTTTTCCCCTTTATTAAAGGTAATACAAAGTTTTTGGAAATTTAGAAAATTTGGTGAATAGTGATTCTTTACAATTTTTATATATTTGGATGCCCCTGTGGATGTATTATAAGCACTAGAAAAAAATTAGCCCCTAAAACACTTCTGCTTTCGAGAAAAATTGAATATAAAAATTTACTGGTGCTCCTTGTAAATTTTGATAAATTTCAAATAGCGCCTACAGCCGTACAATAGTATCTGCTACCATGAAAATCTCAGAATATGTAGTTGTGATATATAATTTCAAAATGGGAATAACTAATAGGTCGATTTTAGTCAAAAAACCATTTTAACAGCTTAATTAATATCATGACCTTGAGAGGGAGCTATACAACATCAAGAGTGTATTATTTACAATTTTATAACTTTAGACTCGATTTCAATCACGACAACGATCACTGAATATTGAAGGATCGCATATGCTTCCAACATGTTCATTTGAACCAAATTCATGACCACATACCAAAACTTTTATTACCTTTAAGTATAATGCACTTCATATTTTTTTGTATCTCATACAATGTAACACAAAGAGTACCCCAAGGTCTATTATTGTGCGCAGTCACTTTTTCATTTCCGCTTGTATTTCATTTAGTACACAGTTTACTGCAGCTTATGTGAACGAGCCTTTAGGAGTGTGAAATGGGTAACGTCCTTCAAAAATATCTAGATTGTTTTCTCCAGGTTTTTGTCAAATGGAATGACGCTATTTCCTCAACACATACATTTTGTAGTGCATATGATCTTTAAATTAATTAATTTGTAGCAAGAATATAATCTTTGATGCTATACAGTATGATATTGTTGGTCTGGCTTTTATCAGTAATCATTTTGTGTTAGATCAGTGCCACTATTCGTCATTTAAAATATGTCATCATACTGGTTCCACATTCCAATGAAGAGATAGAGGGATTAGGACCTTAATACATGTGTAGGGCTATATGAACCCAGAGTAAAATGCTATTGTGACACACTGATTGCGTCCATAATGTTTTTATTCATGGAGGATTTGTAGAACTACTTGCTTTTTGTCAGTTATTTTCCTCTAAAAAAAAATCATTTTCTTTTAATACCAGAATCATACTTCAGCCTCAAGGGTCAATAGTTATACATCGGAGTGACAAGTTAAAGCTTATCTGCCATAGTTTACAGGAGGGATTACACCGCCCTGCAAGGTCACTGGACAGGTGGTTAACCCATCAACTCAGCTCTCAGTTAACATAAGAAAAAGAGGATCATGGGGGACCAATGGTCACCGATTAGGCATTGTTTGTTATATAGAGGGCGCAAGTAGCTACGAGTAGTGCAGTGGGCCTTTAAGAAAGCAAGAATATTGCTGAGATTTTGCCATGTACGGGTACTATTATTTCACAAACAATATAATTTCCCCCTTGGTAATATAAACACAATTAGAGCATTAATGAATTCAACACCTTTTTCACATGCACATAGCACAATTTTCACCCTTAAGATAGGATTTTCTTTTTGACAATGAATTGTTTGCTTTGACATTTTTATCAGTACATAAATCATATCTGTCGGGTAGTGATACAAATTTTTGTTAAAGTTAAAATTTCAAAGCTAGTTTTTAAAGTTGACAATTTCAAATGTTGAGAACTTGATCATGTTTTTGTTTTAATGTTGTTTCCAAGACACAAGGCTTGTGTTGTAATCCATCAAATATTGTTGGCTGTATCTGAAACCTCACTTTAATCAATCAAGTCTTCATTTTTTGTGATTTTCATTAAAATAGCTAGATAAACCAAATACTCTTGTGTAGACCGGCTGACAAAGATATGTCTTTCTCATGAAATCAGAGGGGCGGGGGGGGGGGGGGGGGGGGGGGATAAATGGGCATTATGTATGGACAGAGTCCATTTTTGCTACTACCTCATACCTTTAAAAAAAAAGGAAAATTAAGTTAAAGCATGGATTTTAGAGCTAGTAAAGTCCATGGTATTAAAATGTGATCACTCCCTTGGAATTAAACTTCCTATTCTTTTGCCCTATTTTTCTGCTGATGGAAACTATAAACGTTGACAGAGAATCGGAAGTAATCATAATGATGGTGATCATTTGATAGCCCACAGCAATGCCATTAGATTTCAGATACAGTTCAAAGGACGAACGCTCAAGGTCAGAGGTTGGCATTTTTGAAATCCAAACTTTCTCTACTTGCGTCATGATCTGCAGCTATTTGTTTGACTAACTGTTGAATATGGGAGAAATAATTGTTGATCATCAGTGTCAGATTGGACTTCAGTTTCTTTTAAATACCTAATCATTTAGAGAATATTATGTTTCATTTGATGCTGTTATTGCATTTTTCAAAAACACAAGGGATTGCTTTGGCTGTTGACAGACAAATTTTAAAAGTAGTTATAGATCTAAAAAACTGATGGATTTTCATGTGTTGGCTCAGAGAAAAAAGAGACAGGCAATTTCCTCATTATCCCATTCTTTGCCTCTAGCTCACTTTTGTACTTACCAGTATATAGAGGGCAGTCTAAACTATTTAATAAGTTTAGTTGTGTGAAAGCAGGAAACTTAAAAAGACAGAATGGTGAACATTTGAAATAATATAGCGGACAAATAGTAAGAAAGTTATGAATGTTTGAAATATGCAATCAATAAATCTATGTGAATCTCAAACAGGCAATTGGTCTGTGGGTGGTGACATATATATGTACATGATCAAATCTTTTGTTTTTGGTATTCATAATATACTGAAATGTTGATTTCAGTTTTTCTCCTCGATGCATTCTCCTTGATGCATTCTCCCTTGGAACACAACTAAAAATATATCATGGATAGTATATTATTATAGGTCCCCTAAGAAGAAAAGACCCTTTTGAAGTTTTGAATAATGAATTTTGAAAGAAAAACTTATGTTTTAGTAATTTTGTGTGTGTTGGAACAATCAGAGAGTCGTCTGCCACTACATCACAGTGACATCATCGATTTAGCCAATTTAGCCAATTCCCTTACATATGGTGATTACAGATCTCTAACAATCATATCTTTCTTGTTGTTTGTTGAAACTTTCAACAATATGCTCCTGATTTTTCTGCTTTTTTCATAGAAAGTTGGTAAGAGGTTGGATTTGTGTGTGTTGTTGCTCTTAGAATGATGACTGAAAAATGTTCTCACTTCATGTTTTTGTAGAATGATTATTTTCTTTGAAGACTTTCAGTTTATCGGATTATATCTTTAATTTTGTTATGTATATGTAGGCCTGTTTTTTAAACAGTAGCATGTAGAATCATGGAATTCTATGACCTTGTAAAAGACCATTGTTTGTTTTTACAAAAGCTTGTAGATGCAACAGTCATGTTACTGTTTAGATAAGTGGGGTAGTATAAATGTCATTTTGTGTGCACTTCTGTTAAGTTCTGTGTCAGCAACAGGTACTCAGTTCAATGAGGCAGGTGGCAGTCATTAATGTTATCCGTCATTCACTCACCCTCTCAACGGGTCGGGTTAAATAAATAAGCTTTATAAAACCAGGCAGAGGGGCACCAAAGGAATATTATTAAAGGGATAGTTGAGTTCTGTTTTTTAGACCGCAAATGCCTCCAAAGTGCATGGTTATTGCTCTTATTCTAATCTATGACATTTCTAGTGCCCTTTTAGTACCTAAATTTTAGACCCCAAAATGTGTGAATTTAGCCAATACGATCATACCAATACAGCTCCACTTTCAAAAGAACACGGTGATCGTTAATTAATTTTTAAATTAAAAATAACAATACATGGTCCGGCTGGTTGTGCGTAATATAAGCAACACGAAAATGCCAATAAAAAAGCTAACATCGGCATTGGCTGAAATACGACGTAAATGCTGTTATTTGTTTTTTTCAACGTTTTTTTCAAATTTTTCAAAACATCTACTATTTGTGGTGGTATGAAATCGTTATATTTATGGATATTTCAGCCGTCTCTGAACCGATTTTGATCAAACAAAGATGATTTTGTCATTTAAATATTATGTTCTTTCAAATTTGACACTCAGTTTTTCATTATCTCACAAAAAAATTATTTTGTGTAGCGCCCTCTGCAACAGAACTCAACTATCCCTTTAATGGAGGGGATGTCGCCATTGAGGCAAAATTTACTGATATTGTACTCTTGAATATACCGGTACTAGTAACTGTAAGCCCAGCTGGGGTTTATGGAAAATGTGTTCAACATCATCTTGTATCTAACAATTAAAGAAAAATAATAGACAAAAATATAAAGATTATATTTGACATATATGCTAGTAAGGATGATTTTAGTTTTTATAATAAGCCCCCCCCCCCCCCCTAAAAAAAAAAGTGTTTCTAGTCGTCAGAATTTCAGATTCTGAAATCTGAAAGATGAGTTTAAGAAATAGTCTTCAGACTTTAAAAAAAATTGTATTAACAAGGAATGTATATTTGTGAAAAAAACACACACACACACACACACACACACACACTACCAATAATGACAGCCCTTTAACTGGGTAAGGATCGTAACCATTATCTGGACCTTACCTGTATGGGAGGGGGGAAATACCTGGCATGGTGACAGAATCTAATGGCAAATTAAGACTAATCAATGAAGGGTGATTATGGGTGTAGTGTTATGATTCAACATATTATTAATAGTGTTAACCTAAATTGTGAGAGTTATTGTGCACAATTGAACATTTCCCCCTCCAGTCATTCCTCTTTCATAAAGTCTAGAAATGGGATTATGTTGCAGCATGAAAGAACATTCAGAATTAGTTGGTGGGTTCAGTGCAATTCATCTTGAATCTGGCCTCCCACTTAGAAAGCAACTTGTTCAAATTGTGTACACAATTCAATGAATAAAACCTTTTATGTGATGATGTTTAAACCCTAAATGTCATGTTTAAGTATTGCACCGTCTTCTGGTTGTCTAAACTATTCAAAGAAGAAAACTGGATTGACAATGTGACATAATGTGATGTTTACATTGTCGGGGTGCTTTGGACCCGAAATGTCATGTTTGAACATTTTATTGTCAGAAAACATTTGACAGTATGATGGTGTTTGAGTTGTGTTTCAAAGGTTGTTTATATAGTCAAACAAAGTTTGGTCTGGACAGTCATGCTGATACATGTTGTTATAGAAGTGACAGAAATTCATTGCATGTTCCTGAATTACAGATATCATTACAGTAAGTTTGTAAAGTGTACCTCACAATCTCCCTTGTAGAACCTTTCAACAAAAATTGAAGACCTTGTTGATGAATAACGCGTACTGTTAGTGTTAGGATTATTATCTGAGTTAGAATATTTTGTATTAATTTTGGTTATTAGTCGCCTTTTCATTTTGTAATATAATTTGTTGAATTTTTATTATTGACCATATTCTTGTAAAGTATTTGATTTGTTGACCATATTCGTGTAATGTATTTGATTTGTTGACCATATTCTTATAATGTATTTGATTTGTTGACCATATTCTTATAATGTATTTGATTTGTTGACCATATTCTTATAATGTATTTGATTTGTTGATTTTTATGCCAAGAGTGCCATTATGTTGGCAGAGTTGTGCGCAATATAAATGTAGAATTATTATTATTGTTTTTTATTCTGATTCTCCCTTGTAAACTTGGTTCACTGACCCTTTGGAAATTTACTTCCTTGCATATCATTTTATAATTTGCTCTTATCTTTTATTCTATTTACCAGATTGTTGGTTGTGATGGAGTGCTGGGGTCCGGTCTGTCGGAGGACAAGTGTGGCGTATGCGGTGGGTCAAACACGGACTGTCAGATCTTCTCTGGTGTACTGGACACCCCCAAGATGACCATCGGCTACCACACGATCATCACGATTCCAGCCGGGTCGATGTATGTCAACATCACAGAGATGACCAGGAGTAGAAATTATCTAGGTAAGAAGAGAAAATACTGCGGGCCTTTTCTTGATTCTTGCCATGAAAATAAAAGAAATATTACCGGTATTCAGTTATCATTTTCATTAGAACATTCAGCATTCATTGACTGGTCAACTGGTTTTTACATAGATTTTTATTATTTTATAGTTGATATCATCAATTAGATAAAAGCAGTCCTTTGTGGATTTAAAATCTTTCGTAAGTTATACACTTACCTTCATTTTACAATTCTTAATCCTTTATTGAAGAAATATTTTTTCTCTCTCTTTTTCGTAGCCAGATAAGGAACGAAAATGACTAGTGTTTTACTTCAAAATGCAAATGTCAGCTTTTTTTTCTTCCATCTATAAATTTTACATATTTACCATTCATATTTGATGGCCTACTCAGCAATTTTTACATATAGACTTGCCAACTTCGAAGTCATGTCTGTCAGTACACTAATAAAATGTAGAAACACACAGGAAAACATATATATATGGTATCAATCTATTCCATCATCCTTCAAAATCATATATTTAAAAAAATATCATTATGTATACATTGCAGGGTCAGCATTACAACTCATCAAATTTTTTCCCCCAGTCATTTCTGGTTATCAGAAAACATTGAAACTGCAGTCCATCACTCTCTCCTTTCATTGGCTAGGTTCAAACAAGAGTGTGTGAACTTAAAGTTGAGCTTGTGGTTTTAAACGCCAAGATTATTGTGTAGTTAAGGACCATGTGGATGCTCTCATGGTTTCAAAACTTTAAACTTCAAGTTCAAGTTTATTTGTATTCTTCCAACATGAATATAATACAATTTAACAAATGTATAACATGTAGAGTATATAAAAGGAACACATATAATGCATTTAAGCGAGAAATAAAAGAAAGACGAGGAGACCTTAAGCTTAAACTTAAACTTGTTTATATTATTTTTAGCTGCATTTACACTACAAGCAAAACCATTGGTTTTTCTCACATTCCTGAGTTTCATTGTAAGTTGTTAGGCAATTAATTACCCATACCGGTAAACACTACAACTACATCGAAACTTTGAACACTCATTATTTTGGTCTGATGTGAACCCACATCTTTGATATCTGATCTTTGTTTAAAACTTTGAAGCTCCATAAACTTAAAGCCCATCTTTACTAGTGAATAGGAGCGATTAGACCATGCTGCAAGGTCACTGACAGGTAGTTATCTCATCAACTCAGCTCTCACTTAACATAAGAAAAAGAGGATCATGGGGGACCAATGGTCACCGATTATGCGTTGTTTGTTATATAGAGGGCGCAAGTAGCTATAAGTAGTGCAGTGGGCCTTTAGAGTTTAAAACTCTGACAGTCAGTCCCGTGCGAACATAGCTACTGTTTCTTAAAGATTGATGAACGATGTTGGCTGGCCCCAAGGGTTGATGCTCAAGATCTGATATGCCTGCCCTCTTCCCCCGCTGGTAATATTCCCAAACCTGAAGAGTGATTCAATACTCCTAAAGGCCTTTCAATGTCAAGGCACAACTACAGGCAATTTAATCGAAGGCTTATTTTTTGGCTGCCTCTGTCAAGAAGTTGTAAGGCGCTCTATAATTTAACAACATTTCAAGCTGTTTATGAAGGGCTTTTTTGTTTACAAGTTTCAGAACATAATTAAAGGTACAATTTAGCATTTAGGCATGGGCATTTGTCATTGAATAATGTAGGCCTATATTTTTGTCAAAAAGAAATACAATCAAACATCATCTCAGATTTAAAAAATAGGTTATTAACGCTAAGGAAAGGAAATTTCTATTTGTTTTCAGTAGGGAAATATGAATTCTGTTTATTGCCTCCACAACAAATGACAACTATCCTGAGTTTTATCTGTTTGGAGTCAGAATTAATGGCATTAACTCTTTGTTATTAAAAGTAGTGAGTTAATGCCATTCTGTCTCTGAATTCCTATTCATTTTGATCATTTTAAAACCTTATAACATTCATCAATTCTTACATACTACTGCTTCCAGAGTCCAGACAGTTCTTTCATGGTATCACCACATTCTGACTTGAACTCAACTCTGTCTTTAAGGAGCCACAAATAAATCACCCACATAACAACATTACAATCTGTGTATCAAGGATTTCACCTGTTTAAGAGAATGAAATAAAGCGGATTGGCAGGTTGAAAGACCTACACATTGAACTCATCAAGTAGTTCAAGATGTTGTTCATAGAAGAATGTGAAAGTACTTTTTTTTTCATACAAAACAAATGTTCTCCTTTTGTGAAACTGAGTGAGATTGTAAAGTTGTCCTCGCCCCAATCCCCCAAATACGATCTCAAGATCTCTAGAAAGAGCTTGCACATAACAGTTTTATACCGCTTATTGTTTAATGAAAATAAATAATGCTTTCTGGTAACTTTAAGGGTTCAGAGAAGAAAAGTAGGATACTCACCTGCTTAACAAATGTTGTGGGAAATCTTTGAACAGATTTTTTTATCTAGTCTTGAGCTTTTGAAAAGAATACACATTATTTCATATTGTTAATTGTTGTGAAAAAATACAGTCTTACAGAAAGGAGCAATTATTTTCATGATTATTAGCAACTGCTGGACCACCCCAGGTACTTTTAACTGAGGATAGATTTTGTAACCATAGGACACGCATACACCAACTGCAGTTCAAACCCAGAACCTTCTGATTCAAAGACCACTGCTCTATCCGCTGTACCATCCTGCCTATTTAATCCAGATTTTAAAAATGCCTATCATGTGTAATTTCTCCCTTTTCTCCTTTTTCTTCAGGTCTCCAGATCACAGGAGGAGTCTCAGTGTTCAATGGTGACTGGAGCATCGACTATCCAGGAAACTACTCCGCTGCTGGCACTAATGTGATGTACACCAGGTCAGCTAGGAGTATGAGTAGCAATGGAGAACAGATTCTCATCATGGGTCCTACAGCAGTTGATCTAGATGTAAAGGTATGAGAGTCATAATACTTGTTTTATTGAAACCTGCAATAAAGGAAAAATTCCATTCTGATATGATGTTGGTTTTAAAATTAGAAACATGAATTAATGAATGATACAGAAAGCTTTCATCGGTTGGGGATAATGATAAAATGTAGTTTTTAAAGCTTCGACCAACCTTGAATTTGTTCAGACTTAGACTGATCATTTAGCTTGAGAAAGTCCACATAAGTGTACAAAAGCTTGCACAACAAATTCAAGGTTGGTAGAAGCTTAAAAAAATACATTTTTATGAATTAATGAGTAAGAGGAAATTTCATTAAAAGATAGGAGAATTTAGAAGTTCTGAAGTAGTAATCAATCAGATGCAGATTAATGACTCTGTGACTCATAAGTGAGCATCTGTTTATTTGTTTTCTGCTAGATATGTCAAAAATTTCCAGCATTCTTCCAGCTTAATATTCATATCTTCTTTTAGGAGAAGAAGGAAGAAAAAGGAGAAACCATTTGCACCTTAATCATGTCCCCAGTGCATCCTTTTCAGTTTTAATACAATTTTTGTACATGACATTGTTGTTAGTTTTGATGTGTTACCTCTGCTTGTTTATCCTAGAATTGGTACTCGTTTCAGTTTTTCTTTTCATATGCATATTTTTCCTTCATCATCTTCAAACCTTCCTCCCACAGTCAATTTGGCTCTCTTTTGTTCCACCTGATTTAAAGATATTCAATTTCCCCGTCCTACACTTGTTGCCAAGACCAATCCCACGCATTCTTCTTTTAAACAGCAATTTACTGGACCCTTACTTAGACTAATATTGAACATCAAGCTTACACAAGGCAATTACAAGTGTAGAAAGAGTGATCTAATCTATTTTCTATATATAAATGTTCATGATGGGTATAAATTTGATTTGCAGAAGGAACCCATGGGGGAAATCTTACTTTCAACTTGCCATCAAGGTTTAGAGCTCATGTAGGAGTATTGGTTCCTGTTTATGCGGGGATTCTCAGTGACATTTAATGAGATTCTAAATGGGGTATCGGCCGCTGTGTCGCATATTTCTGTTACACCTGCACATTGCGACAGAAATAGCGGTGATTGCACAAGGCATGAAATTGTTGATTGAACGTCTCTGTCAAGAGACTAAGATTGAATGTCAGCTACTGGTTCAAAACACTATGGCATTCAGTTATTCCTTAGTCATAGATCCCAGGGCAATGAAATGATGCAAAATAAAAAGGGAAGATAAAATGGTTGGAGCTGTCAATGCAAATTTGTGTAAAATTCAAATATTTCATTGTTCATGTACATGCGTCACTTCCTATGCATTGTGTGAGGCATGTGTTACTTGCTTGAGCTGTTACATCAATCAGTCAACAGTATTAGTAGTTTGTTGTACAGCAATGTGCTGATATTTGACATTGACCTATAATGTGATCAATAAAATGTCACATTCAATAATTGTAACATGATGTTGAATGATATATACTAATGCACTTATCACCATGTTACCTATTCAATATCCGGTGGGTAGTGACTGTTGTGGCAATATCATTAAAAAACATTATACGTCATATTTCAATCATTTCAATTTGTTGCTTTGCTTTGTGATGGGAATTAATATTTCAATGTCATATTAGTTTATCATTCCCCCAGAGATATTTTCTTGGATGCTGACACAATCAGAGGTAGAATTTTATTTATCTTTTCCAATCATTAATCCTAAGACATTTTGTATGTTGTAGATTGCCTTTTATTACTTAATAATGTGGAGGATATATATTGTTACATCTCAAAAGACTTACAAAATGTGATTTCCCATTCATATGCTAGTTTAATATTATTTCTCATTATTTTGCAGAGGGACATTAGATAATAATGTAAAATGCACAATATAAAATGTGTTGATGATGATGATGATGAAGATGCTCTTTAACATTAGGACAGATCATGAAGCCAATCCTTTTTCATACCTTCTCCATGCAGATGATTTATCAGGAAAGGAATCCCGGAATCTCCTACGAGTATGTCGTTCCAAATCCTCCAGGGCAGAAGGAAGAGCGTCCCCCACCAGGAGGGCAGGAGGAAGGTGGGAGGCAGACATCACAGCAGGTTAGTGAGGAAGTTGTTCCTTGTCATATCATCAGAGGAATTGTCAAATGACACACTATATCCCACTGCTGCCACCGGTTTTGCTAAGTCTTAAGCCAGCTCTAAACCAATGCAGTTATGGAAATAACTCAAAAGAAAAGTAATGACAGGGTAAAGCTGATGTGTTGAGCATGTTTTTTTTTATTGTTTTTTACTTTCATTTTATTTTGTTGGTTGTTTCCTGTTGTATTATTAGAAGAATAATCTACTCTTACACGTACCAAAGTTTTCAGTTGTTCTTTGTCATATCATCAAAGGAACACATTGTCAAATTACACCCTTTATTCTACTCCTGCCACTGGTTTTGCATATTGAGATCTGAAAGGGAAAAGAGTGCCCTTTAACATTTTTAAAAGCAAGCATGATTCTCACATGTTCTTTGAAGTTTTTTTAGTTGTTCCTTGTCATATCGTCAGAGGAATTGTCAAATTACACACTGTATCCCACTGCTGCCACCAGTTCTGCTAAGTTTTAAGCCAGCTCTAAAGCAATGCAGTCGTGGAAAAAAAAAAAAAAGACAATATGGAAGTATTGACAGGGCAATGGCTGATGTGTTGAGCATGTTTTTCACTTACAAATGATTTTGTTGGTTGTTTTCTGTTGTATTATGACAAGAAATGTCATATCTTACTCCTGCCACCAGTTATGCAAAATGGGATCTGAAAGTGACTTTCTTACAAAATTCAAAGCAAGCTGTAAAATGGTAGACAGATAAATAGCTAAGTAGGCCAGTAGCAGCAGGACAAGAAGTAAATGTGATAAGCATTATTCAAATATTCTTTGTCATATCATCAAAGGAAAAGTCAAATAACACCCTTTATTCTACTCCTGCCACTGGTTTTGCATATTGAGATCTGAAAGGGAAAAGAATGCCTTTTAACATGATTCAAAGCAAGCTTCAAAACAGTAGCTCATGCACTTAGCTTGATTCTCACATATTCAAGTTTTTTAAATTGTTCTTTGTCTTATCTTCAGAAGAATAGTCAGATTACACACTGTATCCTACTGCTGCCACCATTTTTTAAATTCTAGGCTGTCTGATGGAGAATGAGTTATAGGCTGCTGCTAATCAAAATTGTCAAGGAAATTGAAGAATAGGAACAAAAGACAAACAATAGCTAATATGCTGAGCATAATGCTCATATCTCAAAGACTGTGTTTTAAAGAAATTATACATTGTGTCCCATTCCTCCTACTAAGTCTTGTATACTGAAATCTTACATTGAAATTGAGTGATACATGCAGGAAGTGTCTTTCAAGCCCATTTATTTTAAGATTTCTGAATATCTTGTTGTTGTCATCCTCCATTTGACTTGTTTACTATTTATAACTGCAACAAAATTTGTTTTGATATTTAAAGCATATGTCTGTACTCTCCAAATATAAACAAGATTTGTGTTGATCAAAGTAACTTCATAATATTTTTGACAGGGCCTTGTGTCTGTGCAAGCATGATTAAGCCAATATGACATTTGGGGAATTATAATGGCTCATAATCTTGATAAATTGTCACCTTTTATGAAATAGAAAATGCTATCATCATATCATCTGGTAGGAGATCCCCTGTGGATTAACAACTAGTTTCTTACACAAAAGGGACGTTTCACAAACTAGTCTTCTAGTTACTTGTCATAAATTGACTTCATATGTATGTACTTTTGAAGAGCTAACACTTTGCTCAGACTTCAGACACAAATCATTTACAATGCAGGATATAGAAGGATGTTTCACAAATCCCACAACAATTGCTTCCTTTTCTAACCTTGTGTAGGAGTATGTGTCTTTTGTTGTTATTGATGGGGGCATTGAAATCTACCAAACTGCCATTCTTCATTAGCAAGAGGATGCGCATGCCTGATGACACATATAATGGGATTTAAAAAAAAATATGAAGTGAAAGTTCTTGAATTCCTTTTCAGAAGATATCATGTTTCTTAGAAAAAGCTTTAATAGATCCCTGGATTTTCATAAGTGAAACTTGTGGTATGAAAGCCCTATTGCCATTTTTATGTTTCATTAAAATGATAACTAAAAGCAGATGCTATATTTTAGCAGAAATTCAAATGTATTTTTGTGGCATTGATCATTTGGGTTACAAATTTGTATGTAAAAATGACTGAGCATTTTAGGGGACTGCATGTATATAAATAGGATTAAATTATTCAAAATGTGTTCACAGTGTGGAATTGAGGTATGATCCCTTGAATAAGTGTAATCTTTCCACATCTTAAGAAATTTCACTTTAATATAATCTGAAAATTATACATTTTTAGATCGTTGTTGACAGCAGAATGAGAAAGAAAACAAAATCTAAATGCTTTCTACTTCTCTCTTCTGACAGAACCCAAGGGGGCAACCCAAAGCAACTCGACCTCCACCAACAACTACTAGACGTACAAATCCGCCAACCACAACGCCTCCAACTACAACTGCAAGGACTACAACTCGCCGTACAGCAAGGCCAACAACTGTTCCCACAACACCACCACCACCTCCACCACCGGCAAACACAAATGCACCCTTCCAAGAGGAGCAACCTAAGTCTAAGGGGGAAAAGGATATGAGCATATCGAGTGGTGTAATGCCAGGGCATGGCATGGGTAACAAGGAAAAACCTGAAGGATATGCAGGAGTTATGGATATCATATCAGAATCCGATCAAGCGCATGAAGAGAGCCAGGCTCTAGAGGCAGGTCCAGATGGTAGATACTACAACAGACCAGAAGGGTCTTTGGTGTCTGGAGGAAGTGCAGTACCAGGGTCAGGACTGAGAAACAATCCTGCAGTTCCAGAAGGTCAAAGACCTCCTGTAGAGACTGTTCCTGGGGGCAGTAGAGCTTCTAATCCTGGTAGGCCAAACACAGGCCGTGGACGTGATACTAGCTATGTCCCAAGTCAGACCTCTGGCAGCGTACCACAAACACAGACTGAGATCCTGCGTGGCAGAGAGAGAGGGCCAGTGGAAACTCCAAGACAACAAGGTCAAGGGGATGCAACGGGAAATGTGCCAGGAGTTTATGTTTCAAACCCTCAACTAGGACGTGGACCATCTTCTGGAAACACAGATAGACAAACACCTGGAACAAGTTTAGATAGTCAAAGAGAAACCGGTCCGTCACGCCCTTTTTATGGATATTACCCCACTGGATACAACCCTCCTGAAACCAGGTTACCTGAGACTGATGCCATTCCTCCTGTATCAACTAATTCTCAAGTAGCGTCTCAGTCATCTTTCAATCGACCCACAGGTAATAATCCTCCTGCAAATCCACAGGGTTCCTCGGGCAACAACAGGCCATTCAACTATAACCCAAATCTTCCTCCTGGTAGAGGAACACCTGTCAACAACAGTTCAAGGGGATCATCATATCAAAACATAGAAACAACTGCTCAATCCGGAGTAACCAGTGGAAGGTTCACTCCTGGAACAAATAACAATCCTCAGTCCAGGTTTTCTCCTACAGGAAGCAGGAATCCAGGAGAAGTTGGGGAGAGTAACAGAAACCCTCTAAACCAAGGTGGTGAACCAAGTGGTGATATAGTTTACAATCCTAACTACAGACCACCTACTAATCAGGGTTTGCCTCCTTATGGCAGCCAGGGTGTGCCAGGTCGAGGAGAATCATCAAACCCTACAGGACAAGGAATTCCTATAAACGGCCAGGGTACACCTTCTCAAACAGGATATGGGCGTCCAGCAGTTGGGCAGGAGCAACCTACTTTCGGACAGGGGCGACCAAATATTGGACAAGGGCTCCCAAGTCAAGGCCAGGGGGTACCACCCCGAACCATACCAGACCGTTATCCATTCCGACCAAACCCAGATGCCATTCCAAACCTTCCTCCACAGACTTCCTCCAACCTTCCTCAAACCAGCGGACAGATTGGCGTCTATCCCAACCCTGGTCAGCAACCACCATCCAGACCTGTCTTTGGGCAGGAGAATCCCGAGACCAACTACAGCCCATTCAACAGTGGAATTCCTAGACCTGTTGTCCCCATCGGGGGTGAGGAAGTTGATACTTATGCAACCAGCGAAGACTACAGCTCCAGCATCCCAGAGGAGGGGCAAGGCAATGAAGCCACTTTTGGTAGGAACCCTGGAGAGCCTGACCCTGCGGTGAATCCAGAAGCCCTTTACATCTGGATGGAGACAGGAGTAACTGAGTGCTCTGTATCATGTGCCGGAGGTAAGCCGTAATGACTCTCAATTTCAATCAAATTCAAATCTTAGAGCAGAAAGCATGCATATTTCTTTGTGAATCGATGATTGTGAATGGATGATGATTCTGTAATATCAGAGAGGTTCATTAACATGTTATAACCCTTTATTAAACGTGCATTATCATACTTTTATGCTGTATATCATGGTACACATTCTGTAAAATCCACCTTCTTTTCTCATCATGTTCTGGATAAAAGAGATTCAACCCTCCTAAAATCCCATTTGATCCTTACGCTCACCCTTTTTTCTGAATGAAATCTGAAAGACTAATCGAAGTAGAAAATTTGCTAATTGCACCTAGGAAGTTTTTAGAAAATGCTTTAAAAATGATCAAGTACGAATATGAAATCAAGCCAAACTGATACAAAAATGTTACTATTCCATTGAAATCATCATCGACACTTGGTGATTTTGCAGCAGATAACAGAAAACCTTGTTATTTCCGCACCGCTATCATACATCTTCAAAAGAAGAGGCGACAGACACTTATAAGCCAGCTTAAACAGGAAATAAATATTGCAAAATCACCTTGTTGACAGAAAATGCCTTTCAAAGGTAGGATTATTTTGGTCAGAATTTGTCAGGAATATTTGTTTTCAAAGGCCATCAACAAACATCCTTTGGATAAAACAATTACTGTAGTATTTTTGTGATTGATATTTTTGTGAGGTTGATTGATTGAGTGATTAATCTTCTGATTTTCCCTTCGAGCATATTACTCCTTGTAATATGCGTGGTGGATTATCTAAGTTAAGGTTTGCTTGTTGAGATAGTTGCCAATCAAATGAGATTAAATGAAAACAAACAAATGTACATAGATATGTTTGCAGGATGTAAATATTTGATATTTTCTCTTCAAACGTTTTACCCCAAGTTGATTTATTGGACCAGAACACATATAGGAAGTTATCAATGACAATTTGCCTCTTTTGGAATACCGGTATGTTATCTTAGGTTTGCAATCCTTAACTTCTTACATGAGGAGGGAGAATATATTTTTAGAATACTTGTTAACTTAAACATATAGGCATAAATGATAATTTCTCATTTCCTTTTTGTCTATGTTGTTGTTGGGTAACCATATATATTAATGAAACCAACCAATGCCAGCAATACGCTGTGCCAGACATAGCTTTTTTATTCCTCTAAAGAAGTACTTGCAGTCGATAAATCTTAGCAACGTGTACCTGACTTAAAAGGGTTGATGAGGATATTTGAGGAAATACTGCAGAAATAAAAGAATACAGGGTATTTTCTGAAGAAAAAAAGGTTTTTGATATATACTCCAAAAAAACATTTTTCAATGCATTCCCCCTGTTGACTGTGTTTATTATTCCATCTTCAGAGAACCATGTGTGTGAGAGCCAATGGCAAGATCACAATCATACAATAGAATATATCATAAGTGGGGCAGACTGGGGCCACCAACATAAAACACAATTACCATACTACATGTGACTGAAATAACAATTTATACCTCTTTCACACTGGAGGTTTCATACATATACAAAATTCATATAAACAATGCCATTTACATTGTAGTAGAACAATATTTAAAGAAACTAGTTTACGGGGAGATTGCCTCTGGTTTTTTACAGTTTAAACCAAGTGCATTGCTCAATCTTTCAAAGATAACGTTCCATCTCGCCAATAACGGTTCAGTGCGCTTCTACAGTGCCATGTCCAGTTCTTTCTCAATACGATGTTCTCACAGTGGACCCTAATCAAGTATCATTCAAAATAATGCTCAAACCTCCATTTTGTGACATGACATTTTGTCTTACAATCAAGTGTTTGATCGGTTATACAATATTTTGTTACATGACTTTCCATTGTACCACGTTTTACTACCAGATGTTTCATAAAAATGACTTACAGACAAGAAAAATACTTAAATTTTTATAAAGCTATAGATTTTTTTTCTTTCTGCAAAAGTGGTACAGCTTTCTTTGTGTGAATGGGGGTTATATGCCGGGGTTAGAAACCACTGATCAAACACAGACCCATGCCCATAGGCAGATAGAGACATTCCTTTCAATGAACCACAAACAGAATAGGCGTATTTAAATGAAGTAAGTAATCATATTATTTTTGACTTTTCTATTCAGTTGGTAATTGGTATTTAATTTGTTTGTTCACAAATTGTTGGGCCAGTTTGTGGTCAGTCTATTGACATTGGGTGTGTCAAAAGTAATTTGTGTTGATCTTGATTTCTTTGTTTGTGTCAAACTAAAACCTAGAACGAGGTTTGCTCTGATTTGGCTGCCAAAAATATATCTTCTCTTGCTTTCTGTCTCACTCATCCTCTTTCTCTCTTTTTTTCTCTTTCTATCATTCCACATCTATCAGAGTCATTTTTTCTCTATCAATCTTTCTTTGAATATTTCTATCTTGTCCTAAGTCATTGTGTACTCTCTCCCTCTCTCTCTTTCCCTTTCTTTCACCATCTCTCCTTGTCCCTCCCCCCCCCCCCTGTCCCTCTTTATTCATCGTTGCACGTTCACCCTTCTACTTTCCTTCCCTCTCCATCCATCTATGTCAATTTCTCTCTTTTTAAAAATGTATTTGTTCCTTTTTTTCTGCTCCCCTCTGCTTCATTTTGTATGTGTGTGTGATTTGTTTGGTACTATTTATTTAAACAAATAGATATTGATAAGTATTCGCAATCACATTTTATTTTTAAACCTCTCTCTGCTTCTTGAATTTGTATCCATTGCCATCAAGCAATTATATTTGTATTTGTGCAGGCAACTACAATTATATGTGAAGCAATATATTATCAATCTTCCCAATAAAAATATTCATCAAATGCTGCATGGGAACTTTGCTTGATATGATTGTTTTAGGGCAAAGCAAACAGCTGATAAGATCAAGCAATACTAGCCAGTCATTCTCTGCATTTGTTTGTATTCACAGTATGATATAAAAGGTCACATCAACCAATTTATACTGCCAATTTCAAATGAAAAATATGTAAATTTTTCACTTTGCTGTTGGATTCCAGTTTCATGTATATAGACAAACATATTCCGCTTTGATAGTGACTAATCATAGGTAGCATTACTGCTGTCAGTTTGATTAAATTTCAATGAAAATTCCTAAATTACAGAGCATTTCTAATTCAGTGTTTAAGGCTCAATACTAATAGGCACCTAGTGCACATGGTCTCCAAATTCCAACTGTGGACCCCTCCCGCCGACAAATGACAAAATGTTAAGGGCCACTGTATACCGGTATGGGCCCCATGAATTTAAATCTGAATCACTTTTGCCTCAAAAAGGAGCCCTGCAGTATATGTGCAATCAAGGACTTAAATTTATAACTCCTTGGTGTAATAATGAGACAAAATATGTGCAGAAATCCTGATAAAAATTGGTCACTGCTTTTTCTAAAAATCAAAGTCATGCTGCTTCCCAACGATTTCAGACTCATCATGCTCACCCAACTACAGTCATCCCTGTAGTTTACAAGTCGATAAAATATGATTGATTCACAGATTTTTAGAGAAATGATAAATGTCACGTAAAAACTTGCATTTTCATCCTGATGCCCTTCCATCCCTGTTTGAGGCCTGTTTTGAATGCCAGTCATAATTAGCTTCAATATTTCACTAGAATTGATACATCACTCATCGTGGATTCAGGCATGTTAAGTTTAAAGGTATATTTGAGCCCTTCTGTTGAAGTTCATAAAATTTGTTCACTTTTGAATGGCTGAAGCATGCCACCCAGTTTGTGATGTTTTTTTTGTAGAACATGGGATGGGTGTCATGGCATTTGTTTATATTGAATTGCAACTTAGATCAGGGAGAGGTAAGTTCTCTAAATCTCACATCTACCTGTTTAGATAAAACAAATGATTAGAAGGCCATCTACACGTAATTCATTCAGCCTGGGAAGGTTTCCCAGTTTGTTTATCAGTATGTTAATGTTATTGATAAACAAAAACCCCAAATCAGTAAACTTCTCTGACTGTCAATATAGATTTAAATTCTTTAGGGCACTCTTATCTCCAATATCTGTTTAACTGATCTGCATCTGTTGATCACGACAGTAATATGCACAAAATAAATAATTTAAACTCTAAAGATGTCAGAACACAGTTTGAATCACATCATTTCAAACTTTGACCAGGATATCAAATTTCCAAAGTATTTATCATCGAGCCAATCTCCAAGACTCTATCAAGGTATGTTGTCGGTGGGTGGCAGACTTCAAAATCAAGAACACAAATGTAATATTTTTCTGGCAGACAATGATGACAAGAATTGAGTGACTGTTCAAATGTCAGACCTGTGACTGATAATATTCCATGGGGAGAGTGATGTATATATCAACAGAATTAATGGTTGGATTCATGGATGGGTGAAATTTAGACGGTTGCCTGTCATCTTGAGTTTTTGAGACACAAACTTTCATCATCAATAACAGTTTTATTTTGTTCATTGAAGGAGAGTCGCAGAGAATTTTTTTGGAATTGCATCACAGTCTCTTGTATTGTATTAGCTAGGAAAAGTTATACTCTTCTGTCAAAGAGTAGCATAGTTCACGATTCATCTGCTGAGAACCAGAAGGATGTGTCATACAGTATATTCTATCTTGACCAGTGGGATGGCCATCAGTCAGCTGGTTGGAATCTTATGAATGTAAAATAATAAAACATGCCTGTATTAAGTTCATATTAGCATCAAGCAAAGTATTGGATAGCTATCAGCAATTATTGTTGGCGGTCAGTGTGCTCATCAAACGGTTATAGTTCACATAAAATTATTACTCTAAGTTATTTACAGAAAATTTCGACAACTTCCAACTTGTAATTGGTCAATGAAAGATGCATTCCTGTTTGGGGGCCTGGCTAGTAATAGTGTATTGATCTTAGGATATTGGGAGAAGGTTGGATTTCAAATTCATAGACATAAGGGATTTCCATTTCCCTGTTGACCTGTCTAGATCTTTTGAATTTTAACCTGGACTGTGGTTTGAAGATGCTAGCTTGTGCAAGGTGTACCTTCAGATGTGTTATTATTTGGAAGTGCTGTGGAGTGTCAATTCAAGACTGCTGGAGCACTTGTATTTCGTTACCTGGTAAAGGTTTTATCAAATGAGAGCATAGTCATCTATTCCCAGTAAAGAACCAGAGGACAAAGATGAAAGGCTGCTTAAAAGCCAATCACGTTTTCAATCTAGGAATCAAATTGAAAATGAACAATTGCAAGTTTCAAAACACATGTATTGTGTTTCTCTAAATTCTTACAAGCAACATTTTCCCTCCCCAAAATCTGATTAGAAAATATGGCAAACAATTTGAATCGCTCGTTTATTATTTCTGCCAGCTTTATAAGGAATATTTTAAACTAATCTGATGGCATTCTTCTCAAGATACATATATCAGCATCTTAACTGGCTTTCTGCAATCTCTAACATCTAGGCCATCCATTGTGATCAATGTTGAAGATTGTAAAATGAAATTGTAACATTAATGTTCCAGATTATTTGTTTGTTTTGTCTGCATTTTTACTCAAGTTTGCCTCCTGTGAATTGATTTAATATTCAACCATGTTAAAAGAAACAATAATATTTCTAAAAACCACCCATATTATTTGTGTTGTTATCCTGTATGCAATCTAAGATAAAATAAACTTTTCTTATCAATTGATTCAATCAGCAGTAGAATTGGCTCCTGGTTACTCTACAACTCTTTATTCTTAAGATTTAGGCCTAGATATTGGCAAATGTTCAAGTGTGCACAAAATTTACCCACTTAATATCTTAATTGATATTTCAAGAATATTGATAGAAACAGTTACCATTTCTATATAGCTCCATAAATTATGATTCCTACAATTGTGGACCTGATGTTATACAAAGTCCATTGAATCATGTTTTATTTCAATGTTGGTGGCCCCCAGGTCAATGCTAACAAGTTCTTAAAAGCAAAAGCAGTCACTAGGGGCATTTACACTGTCATCCAAACACGCCAAAAAATGCCAAACCGGAGCCTGGCCGCGATGTTACCAAGGGCAACTACGCTTTACCGGCAGACATGCCAAGCCCGAAACATTCCAAATCGAAGTGTGATCTTTTGGCGTGTTTTGGCGTGTTTGGCAAGTATAAACGCTCGCAGTTGTAACATCGCGATGTTAGGTCACTTGACTTTAGGAGCGGAGCTAGATGTCGTCCTTGAAGAAAATGATAGACCGATAAATACAAAGAATAACATAAGAGAAGGTGATAGAAGGAAGAAACGAGAATAACATAAGGAAACACAGAAAGAGGAAGTGATAGAATGATATAAAACAAAGAATAACATAAGAGAAGGTGATAGAAGGAAGAAACAAAGAATAAAATAAGGAAACACAGAAAGAGGAAGTGATAGAAGGAAGAAACAAAGAATAACATTAAGAGAAGGTGATAGAAGGAAGAAACAAAGAATAACATAAGGAAAGACAGAAATAGAGAGTGATAGAATGATTAAAAAACAAAGAATGACATAAGAGAAGGTGATAGAAGAAATAAATAAAGAATAACATAAGGAAACACAAAAGAGGAAGTGATAGAAGGAAGACTCAACGAATAACATAAGGAAACACAGAAAGAGAGAGTGATAGAAGGAAGAAAAAAAAGAATAACATAAGGAAAGACAGAAAGAGAGAGTGATAGAAGGAAGAAACAAAGAATAACATAAGGAAAGACAGAAAGAGAACGTGATAGAATGATAACAAAAAACAAAGAATAACATAAGAGGAAAGAGGAGAGTGCCGCGCATGCGCATTGCCAACTAAAACACGCCAAAACATCACTGAGCTTTTCAGTCGGTGATGTTTCGCACAAGTGTAAACGGGTGCGCGAAACATTGCGACTTTTCAAAAAAAGGTATTTGACAGTATAAATGCGCCTACTGCCGTCAGCTCACTTTGGCTGCCCTTTTAACATTTCCCCATCCACTGTTGTCACGTACGTGCTGCCACTTTGGACCAAACGCAAGATTTCCTGACAACTCCCGTACCCTTGTCTCCCAGTGTGGGGCACCTTTCCGGAATCCTACCGCACGTGTCAAGACGTATTCCTATTCCTTCAAAGGTTAAATGGTCCACTTAGGAAGACCATGCATCTTGCTTAGTTTTAGGAAGCAGATTGTAAATGCATTAGTAATTCCCTTGAAACATCAACTATAATAGCCTTTTTAGCTTTCCATTCATATATTTTGTCTTGGGATATGTAAGTTATTTCCAAGAGAAATTAAAAAAGACATTATGAATTGTTTTGGGGATTATAAAAATTTGTGGTATTTGAACTTAGGACTGTTTTCATGGACAAGTTATGTAGGCTGTAAAAATATAAGAAGTAGAAGAACAAAAATTGTCTAATGGCTCATAACGATTTTCTTTATTTAAAGCAATTAATTGTAAACTTTCTTCTGTAATCGTATACCTTTGATGATGCACCTGAGAATAGTGTGAACAAGCGTTGCAGACAGTTAGGCCACGGTGGTGGCAGGTTTGCGTAAAATGATCCTTGTAATGCTAGTAGTTATATTTCCAAACAAAACACATTATTGTAGTGATTGATAGCAAGTTTCAATCTGATCAGAGTTATTCTTGTACAGTACGTGCCCTGCTATTGGGCTCCAGCCTGCCACCCCCTTTCTTCCCCTTTCTTCCCCTTTCTCCATCTCTCTTCCTCTCTCTCCCTCTTTTCTTCTCTCTCCCTCTATTCTTCTCTCTCTCTCTCTCTCTCTCTCTTATCTCTAAGTCTTTCCGCCTGTATCTTTCTCTGTCTCTGTCTCTCTCTCTGTCTCTCTGTGTGAACCTGTATTTCAATATCTCTCTCTTTTCCTTCTTTCTTCTCTTTCCCCCTCCTCTGCATTTTCATTGCTGTTTCCCCCATTAGTCTAGCTCTCTCAGAATTTTTATTTTTTTTCGTTAATTTCTTACAAGAATTTCAACTTGTTTATAGACTGTGTTGTTGTCTGTTTCTTCTTCTGTAATCCTGTGCCTTATTTTTGTGTTATAGGCATCTGTCTTAATTTTCTTTTGGTTTTTCTGTTATCTGCTTCCTACTCATGCACTCTCCCTCATGTAACCGGGCCTCTCGAACTGCTTTCTTCTAATGTTTTTTTTTCTCTTTCTACTTCCCTGTTTCTCTCTTTCTCTCCCTCTCCTCTCCCTCTCCCTCTCCCTCTCCCTCTCTCTCTCTCTCTCTCTCTCTCTCTCTCTCTCTCTTAGCATCATACAGTGTCTTCATTCTGTGTCCTGCTCTAGCCATCATCTTTTCATTCTGTTTCTCATCTCATCTCTCTCTCTCTCTCACGTCCATCCTATCTTACACTATTGCTCCATTTCCTAATCATGATCTTCCCTACTCCTCCCACGTTCTCCTCCAGCTATCCTTCCCGGCCGGCTAGCCGTCATCTCTGACACAGCTATCGAGTTCCTAAATTGTTTTGTCCTTGATTCTTGACTTTCCTGACATCTTATTCCCCTGCGCTGTCATCCCATCCTTCCTATGATGTCGAGTCGATCCACTTCAATTTGTCATCCATGTGTAATAGATGCAAAGAAGGTCCCTTTACACCTAGGAAAGATGAGGCCCATTTACATTACAGAAAAATCAATTTGAAGAAGAAAAAAAAATTGGTTTCTTGAACTACCATTTTCACCTTTGGTAAAACCCATCAAAAAGACATTGGTGTCTCTCAATTTCATTTTTGTGTGAGTTGTTTGCATGCCTGACCTGTCACTGCTCTGCCTGTGATAGCACGGAAGTGAGGAGAGTCACATAAGTAAAAACTGGAATATTTTACCTGTGTTTGGAGAGCAAGCATTCACATTGCAAAAACCGGTGGAGTTTTCGGCCGGAATTTACTAAAAACCAAGGTGGGTTTTTCGTATCAAGTTTATTTCATCGCGTTTATGAGTAGTTGGCTAGGAACTTCCAACAAAACTCCACAGTGTGAATGCCCTTCATGTGTTATGCGAGGAAAGTCCCTTTGCACTCAGGATAGAAACTCAAGATTACATTTTCATACAGAGAAATGCCGCTAAAACATCTGTTTCTAAAAGGAAAACACATCTGTATTATACTTTAAGAATAAGTTTAACAGCATATTTGCCTGTTGGGAACCTAGGCTAGGGCATTAACCTACAAGTTTTAACCAAAAGAGTTTTTTTTATTTTAAATTTAGCACTTGTGGGATGGAACACCTTTATCCAGGCAAAAATGATTTTATAATTAGGCTTTTCATTATTTGTTTGAAAGCATTGGTATTGGGGATTTTAAGGGGAAACTTTAAATCTCTTATCAGATCTGTAATGTAAGGAAATATTGAAATTAGAATTCATATTTCATACATATTTATGATATGAATAGATTTCCTTTTTTATGTATTTTTAAGAGGAGAAAGTCAGTTTTAAGGAAGTTTTTAATGATCTTTATTATTAATGTATTTTTCAAGAAAAAACGTCAGGTAAGATCAACAAAGATACATAAATTGTCATAATCTTAAGAATTTCTAATCTAATTGTAAACTGTAGATTTTCTTTTAAAATGTTTTCCCCTTAATTTTCCCTGTTGGGGAGGGCTGGCGGATGGGTTATGAGCTGATATGTTCGTCAATATGACGTAAAAAGTCAATTTAGGAGGAAAACCATGAGATTACCGGAGGTCGATCGATAAACATAGGTAGTAGGATGTTTATTGGCTTCCCATCCTGTTGCCGTGGAAATGATACATTATTGGATTAATTTCATCTTCTTTAGACCTCTAATGAATGTTGACAGTGATGTAGGGAGCATTCAGATAAGGTCAAACCTTGTGGCTGAGGTCAATTTTAGGATCTTATTCAAAATGCCATGATCTTATTACAGTACCCCATGATCCAGAGTGAGGGTCAAATTATCTTTAAAGTAAAGAGAATTTTTTTTTTAAATTGATGTTTAGAAATATGCTTTATTCAGCCCATTATTTTTCAGCACACTTTGTTCCTCTAGCTTCTGTTTATATTGTCTGACTTCGGCTTTCTAGCGAATTACTCTGATGGGTGCAAGACGAAAAGCTGGTCTGTTCCCCCTTCCCACCCAACTACTTTCAAGTATAAAACAACAACAAATATTGAGCTCCCCCTTCAGAATCTTTTATCTGCCTCTTACTGATAATAAGATAATCTTAAATGTTACTGGCATGGTATTTAACGCTCATGTAAGTTCCAAATTTTGAGGAACTTTTAAGAATTTGAGACGAGAACTTTTCCACCCACGTCTGCCCCTTATACTGATGTTCAATAGATAAACTTAAATATTACTGGCATGATAATTAACGCCCATTTAAGGTCAAAATTCTGGGGGAATTTTTAGAAGAGAACTTGTCCACTCTCATCACATCTGGCTAATTGCTCATACAAAAGCTGATACAGAGCCAAAACAAAGATCTTGTCCAAAGTTTTGTCTACCATAGAAGGGGGCGTTGGGAGGGGGCATGGGAGGGGGTCTGCAGCTTCCTGAGAATTGTGAAATTACCAATATTCTGGAAACTGCCACCTAATTTTTAGGCAGTGAGGTAATCTATTTGTTGTCTTTATGTCTTAGCTCGAATTTTTTATGGCAAAATTACATTTTACCTTATCAATAAGTAAAAATTTAATTTGCTAGCCGTAGGCAAGTACTATATCAATCAGCCCCCCCCCCCCAGATCGTGCCTGTGTTCTCCATCACATACATGTCAGTTTACAAATTCTTTCTGCTAAAGTACATGTATATGTATAAATCTATTGTATTATTCTTCTTCAATATCTTCAAATAACTTGGTGTGTATACATCAAAAGTGATTCCTTTAAAAAAAGACACATTTATTTTGTGCTTGAAAGACTTTTAAAACAAAAAAAATCTTCAATTCTTGTGAAGTTCATTGTGTGATCACGTACGTCGCCTGTGCGCGCTTGGTGGGCGGTGCCATGCTTGCTATGACGTCACTCGTATACTCGTAAAAAACATAGCCGAACATAACATTATGCTAATATAATTACCTCACTCTTTACCCCCCAACCAATCAAATACAAGTTAAAATATGGAAAGGAAACTTCCCCTACCCCCAAATGAATATTCATATTGCCAATTTGATACATAGTTTTCAAATAATCATTGAAAATAACTTGACGTATATTCAAATGTTAATGGACCATAATTTGGGCAAAAATCACGGAAATTGACATTTTGTTGTAAGGTTGTAGCAAATTTATTATAAACTCTTCATCTCAATTTTTGTGTGTCTTAATATTTTTTAAAGCATATGAATGAGGATATTTCCTGAAATAGTCCATTGACCTTATTTTCGTTCCAGTTTTTTTGGCATTATGGCCTTAGTTTGAACACGAGAGACTTTGAGGTATTTTTTAATTCATCAGCGCTAAGCGCATTTCAAGGCCGTGCGCGTCGGGGTGGAGATTTTGTCCCACATCGTATCAAGGATGCGTGATTTGCGTGCTTTTGATAGCTAGCATGCCATTGTGTATACAGCAGCGGTAGGTAAATCCTAGTCGGTCACATTCACATTGATCCTGAAAGGCCTAGTTAGATCTACAGTTGACCGAGAGCATCTCATTATAGCTATTATAGACTCTAGAAGATAGTCTCTAGATTTTGTGGTTTTTCTTTTAATTTATTAAACTTTGCTTGGTGATTATAATGTCAACTGGGCAAACAAATCGAAAGTTGTATTTGATTTAACATAGACCCCTGCAAGTTGTTGAATTTGTTTCTGCATGACAAAATAATAATGCCTAGACTCTACTCTAGATCTAAACCTAGTTATAGATCTCGTCTCTAGTCTCTCGAGTGGAGCTAGAGTCTTGACTCTAGTGGAAAATATAAATTAAATAAAGCCATGTTTATCAATTTATTGCGCAGACTCCTCAAAAAAAATTACCAAATTTTTCATGATCTCGCAAGAACTTTTTCTTCTTCGAGGAGTCTGCGCAATAAATTGATAAACATGGCTTTATTTAATTCATATTTTCCACTAGAGTCAAGACTCTAGCTCCACTCGAGAGACTAGAGACGAGATCTAGATCTATAACTAGGTTTAGATCTAGAGTCTAGGGCTAGGCATTATTATTTTGTCATGCAGAAACAAATTCAACAACTTGCAGGGGTCTATGTTAAATCAAATACAACTTTTGATTTTGTGCCCAGTTGCCATTATAATCACCAAGCAAAGTTTAATAAATTAAAAGAAAAACCACAAAATCTAGAGACTATCTTCTAGAGTCTATAATAGCTATAATGAGATGCTCTCGGTCAACTGTAGATCTAACTAGGCCTTTCAGGATCAATGTGAATGTGACCGACTAGGATTTACCTACCGCTGCTGTATACACAATGGCATGCTAGCTATCAAAAGCACGCAAATCACGCATCCTTGATACGATGTGGGACAAAATCTCCACCCCGACGCGCACGGCCTTGAAATGCGCTTAGCGCTGATGAATTAAAAAATACCTCAAAGTCTCTCGTGTTCAAACTAAGGCCATAATGCCAAAAAAAACTGGAACGAAAATAAGGTCAATGGACTATTTCAGGAAACATCCTCATTCATATGCTTTAAAAAATATTAAGACACACACAAATTGAGATGAAGAGTTTATAATAAATTTGCTACAACCTTACAACAAAATGTCAATTTCCGTGATTTTTGCCCAAATTATGGTCCATTAAAATTTGAATATACGTCAAGTTATCTTCAATGATTATTTGAAAACTATGTATCAAATTGGCAATATGAATATTCATTTGGGGGTAGGGGAAGTTTCCTTTCCATATTTTAACTTGTATTTGATTGGTTGGGGGGTAAAGAGTGAGGTAATTATATTAGCATAATGTTATGTTCGGCTTTGCTTTTTAATTATTTACGAGTGACGTCATAGCAAGCATGGCACCGCCCACTAAGCGCACGTACGCGAGTGTATGAGAAACGTACGTGTGATCACTTATTTAAGCAGTTCCGGATCGATACTACAACTCCCTGATCCAATAAGCAACAGTCCAATTTGTTCTTAAGATTAAATTGTTTGTGTTAATTATTTTCTTCTTCTCTGACATTCTTGATCAAACTTGACCCTTGGTTGCAGTAATTACTTGATAAGTAGGTGCCATCAGAACAAGATTTTTATAAGATCGAAGGCTAATCTGTGTTTTGATTATCCGACAATTAGAGATAATGCAAGGCACTACAAAGTTTCTTCATGAGAGTTACCGGTAAAAACAAATGTTTACTTTATCTTCTATATCTTTTAGTGATAAATAATGGTAATTCTTGCATTATGCACAAACAATTGGGCAAAACATAGCAGTGATTCTAAAGTGCACAATTAAATGCATGTATTATTTCATTGAATGATAGTTGTTGAATGTGATAAATTGAGGTGGAAAATTAATAATTTGAACGATGATACCTTATATACATTATTGTTCTTGAGAATTGGCAAAGCTTTGGGTTTGAAAACTTAGACTAAACATGCAATTTTATGAGTTTGTGTTCCTACGGAGCACTCATATAATTTGGCAAAACATTAATCTATATTTGCCACTCTCAACCCATGTGTAGTGAATGGTATCATGAAGGGAGGAACACAAGGGCACCATAATAACATCCATGCTATAGTTGGGTAATGATTCTAGGAGCAATGCAGCAAAGTCATGCCTGACAGACTTGAACACCATACCAGAACCCACAAGTATTGATATAATTTGTAACTGTTATTGAAGAAAAACAAGTGCAAATGCAATTATTTAAGAAATAAGTAGGTCATGTCTTAATTTAATTCTGCTAATTAGGTAAAGAGAGAAAGGGAGTTTTGTCCACTTCAAACTCTGTGGCACCTGACCCTGTGTATATTGAATCAGCCTGTATCATAAGCAGACCAGTGATTTGCAAATTGTTGGGTTATTAATCTGCAGGACATTTCCTGCTTTCACAAGCAATCATTTAGACATCTCAATCAGGTTAGTTTCTTGGGAGAGGTGGAGAATGATTTAGCAGAACTTGATCAAGCTCAAGTCATGGCAAATATACTTAGTGATGTTTGTGAGTAAACAGATGGAGCTGATATAAAGATTTTGAAAAATATTTTGAATGTTATATCATGGTGCTTTAACTGAAGGTCAGCATTTGAAATTTCCCAGAAGGTTTGTGTGTCAAATTATAAATTTGCATGACAGAAGGTGAATAGGTTATCATCAGTTGATGATTATATTTTTTGTGTGCAAATCCTGTAAGGGTTCTATTGAAATATGAAATCCTTCATTGACTGCAAGTTGGAATAAAAATTCTCCAGAACAAAAGAGGAATCGTTGTTTAATCCTTTTCAAAGATAAGAGAGGTGGTCTGAAATTTGAATCTATAAAGCAATTGCCTTATATATATTCTTATATACTGGAAGATTGATAGAGTCTCTCCAGTGACTGATTATTTTGGTACCAAGTCAAGCTTACAGTTTATCTGTTGAATAAGATTAGTCACAAGCTGACATAATGGGAGGCATTCTGAACTTCCTTCATGAGAGGCATTCTGAACTTCCTTCATGAGAGTAAAATGTTTGCTTCATTTTTTATATTTTTAGTAATAAATGTTACCCAGTGAGACTCCTTAAGAAAACAGGTGGAGATTGGGCTGT
Source organism: Strongylocentrotus droebachiensis (assembly GCA_035222895.1). Lineage (NCBI taxonomy): Eukaryota > Metazoa > Echinodermata > Echinoidea > Camarodonta > Strongylocentrotidae > Strongylocentrotus > Strongylocentrotus droebachiensis. The sequence goes on along the minus strand of JAVYIG010001676.1, from coordinate 160,634 downwards.
CTATTTTCTTGTCCTTTGATGATCATAATTTTTTTGTAGATAAAGGAACAGATAATAGAAGGTCTGTACAATGTCCTCAGAGGGAAATCATCATGAAAACACAGGAAGCAAAATAACATAGAACACAGTCGATTATTTCAAATGAAACTGACATACAAGATTGAAGATGATGCTTGGGAACTTTTTTTGAAGCTTGGGAACTTTTTTAGAAGCTAGGGAATTGCTTTCTAGTTTTATTGAGAACACATGCATCATGGTGGATAAAATGATGAGCAAGGGAGGGAAATTAAGCTTGGAATGAGCATTTTAATATAGGATATTCAACTGACAATTTGGATATTACCAGCTGTCTGGTTAAAACCAAGAGGGTATTATTAAAGTCTCTGCAAAATGATGTGAGTAACTAAATTCCCTTCTGGTTCCAAAAAGACCTTAGGGTAAAGAGGCAAGTTTTTGGTGTGATAGAGACTGAGAATTGAGTTTTATTTAACTCTAGAACATTAAACATTCTTTAAAATATTTGAACTTTTCATTATCTTCATTTATCAACTGACAATTTGTTTTTAGAGGTCCATACCGTGGCAAAATCTATGCCTTCTTGATACTAGATAACATCAAGATGGCATTCCTAATTCAATGTAAAATTGACTATTGACAACGTCATTTCAGTAATCTACTTCGACTCGCAGGTATTCGATAGTCCCACGTTTTGACTGGGTCATGCCTGGAAAGCGCTTCACCATTTCATTGACTAGACCTGGTCTACCGTAAGACGCCAGGAACATCTATTAGATCCAAATGAGATTAAGGATCCCTCTCCCAGTATCTTAATCAAAACAGAGAAAGTCACGTCCTCATAATTGCCACGGGCATTCCTCTTTCCATTTCTCACTAGGCCTGTCTTCATCAGCTCAAGATTGCCAAATATCCCGCTATTTGAACTATCCCGATCGCAAAGTATCCAGCTAATTTGCGTCTTCATCAGCCCGAAGTTGCAATTAGCGGGATATTTGGTCGGGATTGTCATCCTAATATAAGATATCTTGGGATAGTTTGCAAAATATCCCACTATTTGGAAAAATATCCGGCTATTTGTCCAGTGCGTCTTCACCAGACCGAAGACTCGCACTACGCGCTAACGCTGAGCAAAATATCTCGAGCTAATTTCTCAAGGTCGAGTTTCAAGTTTCGAGGTCGACTCTCGAGCTGATGAAGAAGCGATTTGTAACTTCTGGATTATTTCCCAAATCAAAGATAGCGGGCTATTAGACAATCTCGAGCTGACGAAGACATACCTCATGGGCAGACAGCTATCAGAGCCTTTTAGAGGTATGTGATGGGCTATTAGGAGGTAAGCGACCGACGATGGTGATTTCCAGAGCTATTCATCAGATTGTCGTAGATGTGACTTTGACATGGAGATGGAGGATGTGAGTGATTGTGAAAATAATGGATGTCATCACTTCCATCAAAGAAGTGATGCTGATGTGATGATGGACATCAATTGTGAGGGGTACATACAAAATCGTAATGTTGATTATAACCTGTGCGCTGATTTCTTTCTCCTTCTGTCTCTGTATAGTGGGTGGACTTTCCCCATTTCAAGTTTTCAAGAAACAAAGTTCTACCAGGGACACACTTAGTATAACTAGGTAATAGAGACTTCTGTAGATGAAATGCCTTGTCTGAGGACATGTGGGCTAGTAATTGAATCCAATATCTTCTGATGGAGTTCAAGAGTGTGAACCATTATACCCAAGATTTCAGAAGTTTTGAAACTTCCTAGTTTCTTCTTTTAGAACAATTCAACCATTTCAACTGTTTTTCTAAGCCCTGGTATATTGACATGTCTCCTACAATGCTACAAAAATATTTCCTTTTATCCGTATCCATATTTCTCTTTGTACCAAAGTTTCACCTCCTCAAAAACATATATCATATATCCCAGGAAGCTAAGCTCAGCTTTACAAGATAAATATCCAAACGGAAGGCCTATTCCTCCCCACTGTTTGTTTTTCATTTCCTACTTGTAATGTTTAACATAGATGTCTTCCCGTAGTCAGTGGACTAGCTTGAATCCAAGCTCAAAGTCAAACCAATCCCCATGTATCCCTCCGTATGAACTCTCTAGTGACGTTGTTGCCGCTGAATATTAAAGGTCAGGTACAGTTTTGGTAAGCTCTCAAAAACTGTTTGTCAGATTTCTTTGCTTGTTGGTGATAAATAGCAAGTTACTAGCAATAAAAAGATGCTGTGAATTGTGTTCATCCTCAAGTGTAATATTTAAACAATTTAGAGGCAAAAAAATCATTTATATTCCTAGCTTTTTTGGATGTCGATTCCAACCAACAATGCTTGTGTGTCCTACACTTGTTTAAATCCTACAGTGGTCATGTATATATGCGACACACATGCTATCGCCGAACAAAGCACTGAGATTATTGTCATAGCAGAGGGTAGTGTAATGTATAGCCACGATCTGAATTGCTTTTGGATTCTTACATTAAAATTAAATAATAATCATAGATGGAATATTAAGTGATCTGCACACATGTATCTTTTGTTTAACTAGGAAAATAACTTTAGACAATATATATCATGTTCTATGCCAATTTCTTTATAAATGCTACTAAAACTGTATGTGAGCTGTAACATATATACATGTCTTCAGTAGTTTGTGGACTAGCTGGAATCCTATCCAAAAGTCACACAAATCCCCACGAAGCCCACCATGGGAGCTCTATATGGACGTCATCGCTAGCTACTGAGGTCATTAACGTGCTGCTTATCATTACTTGGCTCCAAGGGTACTAGTGATCGAGCAAGCCAAACCTCATCCGTAAGATGAAGGGTAAACTTGGATTTATGAAATTGATTTAATTAAGGAGATAATTTCTTGGTTGTGCTCCTGTTCCAGTGCTGTCAATCATTCTGCTGCCACCCTCTGACTGTCTTTATAATTGTCTTCTGTTTATTATCATCTTTCAGTCGTTGCCTTATCAACTATCTCTCTTTCTTTATGTCTTTCTGTTTCTCTCTGTCTTCTCTTGCTGTCTCTTTATAGTTGTCTCCCCTTTCCCCTCTCCCATTACCAAGTCCCTCTGAGAAGATTTAAAGCCGTCAGTCACATGGTTGATGACTTACAAGCATATCTACTTTCTTAGCAATCATCGATCACCATCTTTATCATCATCATCTCTATCTATCTCATTCCTCATTATTCCAGCTACCTTTACATATATTTGTTTATCACAAAGTAGGTCAAAAATTATCCTGCTTCCCCTCATCATGCTACCTTCTTCAAATAGATCTGGATGATGCATTATCTGAAAGCATTGTGATCCTAGATTTCTTTCTCAATCACTTTCTCTGTCTGAAAGATCACTCTATCTAATTTCGTTCATGGTTTTCATGATTCCTGGTTATCAATGTAGAATTGTTGATAGATCATCCAATCAAACCAAAATAAAAGAGTCACATGCTAGCAAAACCACATTGAGTAGATGATTTGGGAGAATCAATGGCCTACCTTACATTCGCATGGGAAAAAATAAAATTTCATGAAATTTTCTGTGGAAGGCATCCCCAATCTGCTTCAATCGTCTTTGTGTCGCTGTCCATTAAACCAGACATCCTCTTGCATTCATTACATCGGGTGGAAGTCTTTCACCCCTGCCCAACATACAAGGAGTATTGTTTCCAATTTAATGGAAGTAATAGCATTAGGATGCAGTGCCTGGTCGTATTATTCAGAGAATTCTGGAGTGGTATCACAACTGTTAAAAAGGAGAAAAGGGAATTATGAGAGAGGAGTCGAGGAGCGTGATGTTGATGGTGGTGGTAAGATGGTGTGGTAGGGTCATTATGAAGGGTGTGAGGAGTTCGAACTCGGACACCAACCCCGATGTGATTATTGTTAAGGTCCAGCATGTTCACATCAGGTTTGGATTTAGAGACATGTGTCAAATTGGGGTCACGGGACAAATTGAATCAGCCCCTCATCTCTTTTTTTTTCCTTCAAATTTACCAGATCTCTACTTCAGTCTTGCACCCTAACTTCACACTCTCGAGCATGATGAATTGGATGTGGCAGGGACTGATGAGAAATATTGGGGTTAATTTGCATAGAGGCAGATTTTTCCTTTTTCATGATGAGTGAGTGAGTGAGAGAGATCGACGGTGGGAGGGATGTATGGGGGTGTTGAATTCCGGATATAAATGACATTTATGAGGTCTGACAGAATACCAGAACTCATTGATTATCCATTTAACATTGCCAGAAACAGGCTGGGGCCACATTAATGTAATAGTATGTGGATTTTCATTGGATTATTATTTTTCCAACCGTTAACTTGCATATCCTGTGAGGGAATTCATCATAATTGGGAATGTTTATTCTTGTGATTTTACCCCATTTAGATTTAAGGGATTAAAATATGTTTCATATTTGCCCATTTTTTGGAGGGGGCGTGGGACAGGGTGGTAATAGGTAAAATAAAAGGAATGTTTTAGAACCAAGTTAATGTAATAGTGTTTGAACTTTCATCAGATGATTTTCCAGTGAGTGATTTGCATACATGTATACTGTGAAGAAATTGATTAATGTTTGGAGTGTTTATTTGCTTTGACTTACCCCATTGGTATCTGAGGTTTATTAAAAGTCTGTTTCATGCTGTTTACATTGTGGGGGTGTACATAAGTAAAATAAACAGAATACTTTAGATGAACTAGCATTAATGTAATAGTTTTTGAATTTTTCCAGTCGGTGACTTGTATATATTGTAAAAGAATTCATCAAAGTTTGGAATGTTAATTGACTGTGACCTACTCCATTTAGGCTTCATGATTATTTAATTGTGTTTCATGCTCTTGGCAATTTCGGAGACGCAAATGGGTAACATTATAAAGAACATTTTAGGGACTTATGAGCTCTTCAAAATATTTGAGTCCCACTCAGTCAACATACATTATATCCTTTCATTTAGGAATATACCGCATGGCCTTTGGTTCTGTAATTAAAAACTAAAATTGGTAAAACCTTGTTTTTAACCCATCGCCTACTGGAACTGGGTGGTCCCTGTGTTAAACCTATAGGAAATATGAAAATTCAGTAGTCAACAGGTTAAGAAAATGATTTGGGTTCATTCTCTTCTGGCTCTCAGCAGACAGTGTGTACATGTGGTGTCCTTATCATACAATATTTGAAGGACTGAGAATAAAGAGATGATTGGAAGATCAGGGCCCCGTCTTAAAAACATTTGCAATTAATCACAAATTATTTGGGATTGATATCCATCGAAACTATGTACATAAGAGATAGGATTTGGATCATTCACATCTCTGTGTAAGATGGGGTCCAGGATATCAAATCAAAAGCGGGTCCCATCTGCACTGTCTATTTACATCACTAGATATACTCCACACACATCAGTTTTCAATATTTTGATAAGTTTCATGGTGGGCATCGTCAGTTCTGTTTCAAATATTTATGTTGGAAGAGATATGTATAAACTTGTGGCTGTGTATAAACATTGGAATTCACAGCTAGTTATATGCAGGAAGAGCTTCAGCTATTTAAAGCATATATATACAAATATGTTTAGTGTCAAAGTGGTGTAATGTTTTGACCCAAAACAGTACTGTTTCAGCAATGTCTAAAATATCCCTTCTGTTCTATTTATATATTTATGATTAAGGAGTTACAGGAGTGAGAATGGAGGGATCAAGAGTCAATTGAGAGAAAAAGTGAGAAAGAATGGAGTTTCCTAGAGTTAACATTTATTTTGGTAGAAGCAAAACACCAGATGGAGTAACAATGGATTTAGTGTCTTTATAAATTCAATATTAAAAAAACAGCTTAAACATTATGAAATAGGGTAAGCTCTAAACTGATACAAGATGTGTATGAAAATGTTATGTTTGCAACCAAATTGACCAGAAAAAAATAAATAGTAAGCTTATTGTGGTTTTAAAGTTTTGTGGGGAATTCAGTGACCATGAAATCACTTATTTAAAATGAAACAGCTATTATTTGTTTAGTATCAAATGATTGAATATGTGGGACAAATATGGTTCACATAAAAGCAGTCAGCTGCATGCTAAATCAACGATATGAAGTATATAAATGTGAATACCGGTAGAATAGCAATCTATAAAAATTATCGCCATGATCATAACCAATACCTGCAATGGGAGTAGGATTGACATGCTTATAGAGTAGACTGAAGTGATTGTAAAATAAAACCGTTATTATTTCTTTAATATCGAATGATTGAATATTTGGGACAAATATGGTTTACATAAAAGCAGTCATTTGTGTGCTAAATCGACAATTTATCAAGTATATACATGATCATACCAATACCGGCCATGGGAGTAGCATTGACATGCTTAGAGTATGGACTGAAGTGATTGTACATTCTTCACAGAGTCGATCCCTTCAAAGCTGTTGAAAGATGTGATTTAGGAGATGAAGTTCCTCTCACCTTTGAGCTAGCATCGATCCTTGTCAAGTTCTTGTCAAGTTCGGCCCAGTTACCTAGAACTGAAGAGCATCATGCTCTCCCCCCTCTCATCACTCATCAAACAATTATCGGGTGATGGATTGGACAAGTTGAAAACATGTGTGCTCTGTTTAACCCTCGATTTATTTCACTATTGTTTGTTTTTATTTTGTTGTAGTGGTGAATTGAATATGGAATCTGTTTATTTATTTGATGTGCCTTCATTGTCATCAAGATGTGCTGTATCTCTGTAACAACCAGAACCGAGTTTAATACATTATTTTGAAATGAATGTGAAAAGTAAGTTAGAAATGTTTAACTGAATGAGAATAAGCCCTTTTCCCATTACATTACCATAACTATCTTCATAAGATAATTATTATTTTGATTGCAAAGCCAAAGGATTATTGTGAATGATGATAATAAATATTGTTTTTAGGAAGTATGTGGAGAGATGTAAACCTTTTTAAAATCTATATAGATGTTAATCAAATGCAGTCAGTAGGAACCACCTGTCTGTGAAACAGTTTTTCCTGTTTCCGACCTTCAGCAATCTTTCAGAGATTTGGTTGAATTCACAGGAATACGTTTTTTTTAATGAGATTTGATATCAACAAAGTGCTGTCAACCAATGATTCACAAATGATTACAGAAAGGAGCACAAAATACATTCTAATATTTATGACTAGTTATTAATTATTCTTTCCCTCTCTCTCTCTCTCTCTCTCTCTCTCTCTCTCTCTTTCTCCTTTCCTCTCTCTCCTCTCTCTTTCTCTCTCTCTCCCTCTCTATCTTCCTCTCTCTCTATCTCTTTCTCTCTCACTCCAGGTGTCCGAGAGACTATCGTGCAGTGCATCAGTGAGAACTCCTTCTACATTGCTGATGACAGCATGTGTAACAGTGATTTTAGGCCAGCATCCAGGAGAAAAGCTTGCAACATTGAACCATGTCCTCCAGTGTAAGATCATCCTTCACATATTTCTTCGTTTCTAATCTTCTCATAATTTAAATGTCATGAAAAAAAGAAGCAGTATCTTTAGCAATTCAGTCTCAGAATCATCCAAATATGTCATTTTAAAGTATAACACAATCGCAAGAACTTTCAAGAAATCAATGTAACAACAAATTAAACTTTAACAAAAAAAAATCATGTTCAAAATTGTTTGATATGTTAATACATTTCATAAGATTAAGCATATGGCTATTAATGAAATAGCCTTTAGTTGATTTCATGAATGTCTTTGCGATCATGTCACATATTGCTATATTTTTAATAATAATGCATTAGTAACTTGGTTTTCGTGCAGAGAGCTTATTACATCCATCTTTTACAGAGATCTTTCATACAAACTCTTTTTGTTAGTTGTTGCTTCTTTTTCCTCGTGGTTGCATTTGTTTTCATGCATGAAAATGTTTAAGCACCATGAAATATGTACCAGTAACAACAAAGTGTTCTTTCAAAATCTAAAGTGTGGAGGAGTGTAAACATTAAATAATAGACTTTAAACTTATGTTTTGAATCGTAATGAAAAGGTCTCTGTTTTGCGCGAGAGCATTCTACATCAATCTTGTACAAAGATACTTCATACAAAAAATCTCATTTTGTTAGTTGTTGCTTATTTACCCTCATGGTTGCACATGTTTGAATGAATATGTTTGAACACCATGACATTGTAACAACAAAACATTCCTTCAAATGCTAAAATGTGGAGGAGTGTAAACATTGAATAATTGACTTTATACTTCAGATCTGGAGCGTGCTTGAACAAATAAGCTAAACAAAATACAAGGTTTCAGAATATAGACTGAAAAAATCTTTCTATGGCTAAATAAGAATCAAATGGTATAAACTATTCAAAGCTTAATTACATTTGAAAATCATTTCATGAACTTGTAATAGCCCCTCCCCGTTCTAACGCAATCTCTCTTTTCTCTATCTTACTATATATTCTCTCTCTCTCTCTCTCTCTCTCTCTCTCCATCCTCTATCTCTTGTAAGATGAGATTTTCATGTGATTGTCTTTGCAAATACCTTAATTATTATTCCTAACTTTTTTGCCAATCCATCTCCATCAGTTGGGAGGAGGGTGAATGGAGCGCGTGCAGCCGGACCTGTGGGGAGGGGCGTCAGATGAGACCGGTCACCTGCAAGCAGAAATTGACCCAGTCGGTGACTCGCCCCGTACCTCTTGACCAGTGCATAGGTCTGGCCAAGCCTTTGACCACTCAGACATGTAATGATGAGGTGGCTTGTACATCCTGGAGAACCGGGAGCTGGGGACAGGTGAGAATAGTATTTTCTAAATTCTATTAATTTATTATTTTTGATGATCATGATGATGATTGTTTTACCTGACTACTGGTAAGTAAACAACCAGGGGATCCACGGCTTTATTTCCTCTCTGAGGGAACTGGTAATGAGGATTAATGTCTTACCAAAGGGCACAATTAAGTGCATTGACTTGGTTTTGAACCCGGGACCTCCCGGTTACGAGGCCAATGCTCTACCACTGAGCCATTGTGCCTCCTCTTTTGCTTGTGATGAACAGTTTGAAAGAACAAGAAAGTGAACTCCAAAGATTAAATGAATTATATGAATTGTTTTATGTTATAAATTTTGTTATAATTGGTAAACTGATCTTTCATGACCATACATCATTCTTTCTCCAAAGATGACTTTGTGGTTATAACCCTTTGAACTTGTCTTATAATTTTGTAAGCTACTGCTTTTTAAAATGCTCTCCGAAGCTGAGATGCATAGTGAAACTTTTCTCCTCAATGTTGTATATTTCTATAACAGTTAAATTGTATACTTTATTGACTTTGTACACACTCTCTTATTACCATGGCTGGTTTTAGAATGATTTATTGCATGTACTCAGCAGCATATTCTTTCATTTGTTTAAAATATTTGGGGGTTAAGCAAAGTTTAATTTCTGTATTGATTAAGGCTATTTAATATTTAAAAGCTATAGATACATTACATTTAAGGCTACATTATCAAACAAAATGTTGTATAACTTTAATCATTTTTACTTTTTTCATCACTGAAAATTAAGGAAAAAACAACTTTAGAGCATGAGTAAATAGTAACTTGAAACTGTATGCCCCCTACTATGTAAATGAATTTCTTTGTGATATAATTCTTTGTATGTGTATTTGATAAATAGTTATATTTGCACATACACATATTACAAGTAGCTCACATAATATGAATATCAACATATGTACAGCTGCCAAATTAAAATGTGGAATGAGGAAGGATCTCTGTAAATAGTTTACATTCAAATTCCATATTTGTACATAGCTTTAGAAAATTCTATTGAGATATCTTCCCAAAACATAGAAATATTGCACAAGGGCGGTCTTTCTTTTAAAGTTGTATGAAGTAGTCACCATTGTCTCTTTAAAGACATTAACCTGTATAGGACTTGGATGTTTGCAAGAAATCATTTTCATCTGTGGTCAGTAGTTTATGAGCCTCAGAAAGCAAATGGAGATTTTACTTCATTGAAAATAAATATATTCATAAATTAAGCTCTAGGGAGAGCCTTCAGTTGAGATAATTCCCCTTTCGTTCAAGGGAAAGCATGCATGTCATTCTAAAATTTATGGTTGTAAACGTTTTGTATTTACTTTTGAGTAATTACTTTCTTTTATTTGAATAACTGGTGACGTTTTCATCCTTTCCCTTCTAAAACAATCTGAAGATCATAAATATCTTAGTCTTCCATCAAACTTTATTGAAGTTCATTTCCTCTTCTTTGGACAATATTTAATCAAATATGATATGGCAGTGTTGAAAGAGTTGATGCCATGGGTTGTTTTCAGTTCAATTCATTGGAGTTTATTATCCAGAATAATATTTAGAAACAGAACCATTTATAATTTATCATTTCATAAGATTATAGAGCATGGAGGCTTGGAGATATATCAATGAAATGCAATTAGATGTTGGCTTGCGTATTAAGAACACCTGGGTTCTTTATGAGAAGCCAGTCCAAAACATTCTGCAGTTTTTATTTCTTGAAGAGTGAATAATTTAGATTACAATACAGGTATTCTGTGCTCTCCTTCCAAATAATTCCCCAAAAGGAACAGGGCCTAGCTGCAACCGAACACAGCTACTGTTACAGTAGCATATTTTAAACATTTTCCTCCTCCTTCAATCTGTTTTTGGGTTGAGCAAACCAGCATTCATCACACCTGGCAGAATGAACCCAGAATTACCCCAAGCCTTGATCCATTAAAAGCAGGATCAAATCAATTTGTGACTGGCTCAGCGGGGATCAGACCATAATAAATGGCTGGATAGTTCAGATATCGCCACTCTTCCCTCAAGCTCGTCAGAAGACATGCCCTATAGAATTATGTGACCAAACACAGCTTCTGTTATTAAATGTAACGTGAACAAAACATCTTTCTCGTCCTTCGACTTGAAACTGTTTTTTTGTGAGTCAACCAGTCGTTCGTCTCACCTGGCTCGAATGATCCCATTAAAAGCAGGATCAAATCAATTTATGGCTGGCTCAGCGGGGATCAGACCATGCTAAATGGCTGGATAGTTCAGATATCACCTCTCTTTATCAAGTTCAAAATCCCTTAGAACATGCTGAGATGTTTCTCTCCAATTCTCCACAAACTTCCACTGTTTCTGCTTCTATTTGACTCTAGCTAGCATACATTTCCATTTTGTTCTTTGATCCTAGCTGTCATAACTATTTAGCATATTTTAGAAGAGACTTGATAAATTTTAGTAAAAATTGTTCCCTCTTAAGGATTTATAGCATTTTCATTTTGTGATATATTATGCAAATTTAGTCAAAGTGTGAACAGGTGATGAGCACGAATGAGTGAATAAGCTTTCAACTTTGTGGGGTCCTTTATTCCTCTCCTATATTTTACTGTCTCAATTTTCAACTGTTTCCATAATAATGTCATCAGTTATTATTTCTACCTGGTTCTTTCTCATTTGCTCTGTGGTAGGTGTGTGTATGTTTGGGGACATTATCTTGCCTCATATTACTTAAAATATGCCTGTATCCACGTTTAAAAAAAAACATGAAATTTACAATATCTCACAAAACAAAACAAATGTATGCCTTTTGTTAGCTCCTTGTCAGCTACCCAATTGGAAAAAGAAAACCTCGCATAGTTGGAACTGTATTAAAACAGAGAAGAACCTGATATTTTTGTCTCCCAGGTCTATGTTTACGAGATACATACCTCAAATTCTCCCTAGATGTTCAAAGGTACCCAAACTCCAGCCTGAATACCTGTGCAGGTTCAAAGACATCCATTGAACCGATTCGCAAATCCCAAATTATCCCTCCCTCCCACCCCTTCGGCCCCTCCCAGGGTCCATGTCAATCATACTTATCATGTCTATCATAACGGACTTGACATCCGACACGGAATGAAAGCAGACCGCCAGCACCGCAAATCTACCTCGGCTTCCAGGTGCGGTGCGAGCGGTCTGGTTAGTAACAAGTCTATTTTTCGGCTGCCTCAATCCCCCATGTAGGACATGACATTTTGTTGTCCACATGGTGTCAGGCATGTTCACTTCTGATTTTGGTTTAGCTTCCTGGCTATAGCTCAATTAAGTGGACCATCTCTTTGAGCTGAACTGCAGGGAAGGTTTTTTTTCTTCAAGAAACTGGTTCACTTCATGTCATTTTATAATTCTTATGAAAAGCCCAATTCAAACAGATAGAATGCAAATACATACATGCACATGAAGAGATATATAGAAACTTATAGAAATTTATGAGAATGATACCAGATATATGAGAGAGAAAAAGGAGAAGATAAGGATTATATGCAATGGAATTAAATAAAAACAGTTGTGCTAAATCATTTTCAACATTCCAACAAATAGTTTTATAATCTGACTACAACGGGTTTTTTCTTCTCTTTCTCTCCTTGCTTTCCCCTATTTGTTACTTATTCCACTTTTCATTCTCTTTATTTTTATGCTCTCAATCTTATCCTCATCCCTTCTATTTCTCTTTTTTTTCCTTCTCTCTCTCCTCTCCTCTATCCTTCTCTCCATCTCTCTCTCTCTCTCTCTCTCTCTCTCTCTCTCTCTCTCTCTCTTTCCCTCTATGGATTTCTGTGTCTCCATCTGCATGTCAGTCTTTTGCTATCTCTAACTTCTACTGTCTCTCCTGTTACTTGGTCTTTTCTCCCCCCCCCCCCCCCTCTCTCTCTCTCTCTCTCCCTTCTTTATACTTGCCTATCTCTCTCTGTATCTCTTTCTCTTTCTCCCTCTCTTTCCCTCTCTCTTCCCCTCTTTGTGGCTAATTGTTGCTTCATGTCAGCTTCAGCCATATTTTGTCTCACCTGAGGCTTTGACCTACAACAAATATTTATGTATGTCTGAGCACTGATCAAAAGACATTTACATCCCATGAAAGTAACTTTCATCTCAACATTTTTTTTTTAAAACTCCTGCTTTATACACAGGAGCACCTGGCCTGCTTGTCAAATATGACTTTTCAAAGAATAATATTGAGTTTAAAAGTTTTAAGTGCCTGTTTCCTACTATGAAATAATATCCGAAACTGTTGCCCTCCTGTAATATGCTGAAAGTGATTTTCAGCTGTGTATTATTGGTGTTCTTGCTTGAAATACATTATTGTCCATTTGATGATTTATAAAAGAACGACATTGAGATTGAAATGGTTATTATATTTTTGCCATGGACATCAATATCCAAGACTCTACATTCCCTATTAAATGTCAATGGCCACTTCAGATCTGGTTTAATCTGACTTCCCATAACTCAGACTATTCTCCTGTCTTGATACCTTCAAGATTCTCATTTTGATTCATGAAATAATCCCTAATTCTATTATATTTTACAATTTTTCTCTTTTGATTAATATTAAACACAGTGCTCTGCAGAATGTGGTGAAGGTGAGCGAAGGCGAGAGCTGCTATGCGTGAATGAGGAGAGAAACGAGGTACCGGAGTCGGAATGTAGCCATCTACCAAGGCCAGATGAGACACAGTCCTGTAACGGTGGACCATGTCAGACATCTTGGTTCACCAATGACTGGGCCACACAGGTAAGACAATGTAGCTTATCTTGTGTGTTTTAATTAGGAGGAAATTTGGGACTCTCTTCTTGCTTTCGAGCACTTCCAACTTTTTTTTGATAAGGGGACTATACTGACAAGATCGCCTTGGTCTTTTATGGTGTCTTTGATTCCATGTATAATGATTTGCATTTGGGCTTTATTACAAATTTGTATGTGTGTATGCTTTTATTGGAATTGAAATAAAATTGATCTTGAATTGAATTTGAGGTATAATAAAAATTATCTCAACTTAGTTAAAGATGTCTTGGGATGTGCCGTGAATGATTTCTTATCAATAAACTGTGTAAACAAAAAAATATTAAAAAAAAAAACGATTATTTCTTTACACAACTGATAGTTCATAATATCCTTTCTCCTCTATAGTGCTCATCGAATTGTGGTAGCGGAACGTTATCTAGGGGCGTCTTATGTAGTACAGAGGGCACTACAGCTGGAGCGGTACCTGACGGTCAGTGCAGCGGACAGCAGAAACCAGATGAGGTCAAGACTTGTACCGAGGCACCGTGTGGACCGAAGTGGTTTACTTCAGAATGGAGCAGGGTGAGTAATGAAAACTTTAAAATTCAGGTTTTTCTTTTTAGAAATACATGTATAACATTAATGTATTTGTGATCATGTATCTTAAGCCCTCAATTCCCTACTGCAACATCATTGTAAGAGTAACTGATGGTAACAAAGAGATTACTGGAAAATAATTTTCATTAACTTGGATCATTTAAATATTTTCATCTTGAAAATACATTAATGATACACCAGAGAATAACTGTTGACACTGACTCTGTGAGACCTTTTAGAGGAAGCATCTATCATCATCACCACCGTGATGTATCAAATGTGCTTTTATATTTCTTTATTTAACCTGATGAGAATGGTAACTAAAGAACCAGTCACTTTTATATTCTTGGATAATAGCTACATGTAAATAGCTTCTTTAGGCACTAGGTGACATCTACACACACAACAATGGAAAGTTTTAAATTCAACATTTGCTACGACTGTCAAAATCGTTTCACTAGAAAAGAAATTAATTTTTTTTTAAATACCAGGCCTGGCACTGGCATGTATACACAGCAATTTCAAGCACATTGCATGAGGGTTTGAGGAAATGTTGTGAACAGCACATTTTCTGATGCCGTCTCACTTGGGCCATTAATCTTCATTAACTTGGCTCATTTCAGACTTATTATTTCCCACTTAACTTTAAATATTTTCATCTTGAAAATGCATCAAAATCATAGTACACCAAAGAATAATGATTATTATGATGAGAAGAAATCTTGCACCTGTTTATATTACTAATTCCTTCTCCTCATAATTTGCAATAACATGAGTATGCTTTTGATTTATGAAAATGATGTTGGGAGCCAAAGAGATGAAGAAGATATTCCAGACTGTACTTTCGGGGGTCAAGGATGTTTGTTTTCTCCTAAAAAATTAGCGGAGTCATCCTAAGAGACCTAGATTGAGGTAGTGTAGTACATGTAGTTCATGCACCAGACTATTTGTATACTTTACAGGTCCCCATGGTGATAGCTCACTAAAAATTGTGATTTTAATTGTATTTGTATTTCATTGTGCAGCTCAAGAGCTGAATTCATTCTAATACAAAACCAAACGATAGTAAAATACATAAGTAATAATCTTAAAATCAGCAAATATTATATAATTATTGTTTAAAAAATTAGAGTTTTAAAGTTGTTCTTTGAACGTTATGCAGTGACATATGCTTCAGGTTGATTTTGTCAAAGATTTAGGGTTAGAGATAGGGTTGTGATTGGGTTAGGTTTGGTTTTAGACTTAGATTTAGACTTAGACAGGGCAATTATTGTTATTTTTCTATTTTAGTATTGTTCAGTGATTATTCTTCACTTGATAGAGTAGTACTTTTTCCTCATGACATCCAGCTCCTCATAGACTATAAAAATAGATACTTGAAGTGTGTTTGATAAACATGCCAATATTGCCTCCACTTTGGGAAGTCAAGCACCAATTTAGGGGGCTATTTTGGGAGCATGTATCCTCAGAATCCTAGCAACATGTCTTCAAAGAGTTCAGCATCCTATTCTGTGTGATCATGAGGTCCAGTGATATGTGCAAAGAAAGTGATAATGTTGATGCTGATTATTTTGGGATGCTAGTTAATCATTTCTATTGTTCTTGTTGAAGATGGCCATAATGTAATTGTCTGTTCATTGTCTAGAAAATTATCACTGAATTAAAAATTGTCTGCAAAATTGTTATTGAATTTGAAGTTGGTACTGTCAATAAAGTAGTTAGCTGATATTTTACAGTATAGCGAAATCAGGATGAAAATTATAGGACTACTTGGCAAGACTTAAGAATCAGATTTCATTACAATGTTGATACCTCGCATGTCACCCCATCTCTACTTCATTGTCCATTAATTAATTGTAAATGTGAACACAACATAAACCTTTTGTTTTCACATTTTTCCGTATCTGATTATATGAATTTCCCTTCAACAATATTGTCTCCTCTTTGTTGTTCCTTTCTATTCCAGCTTGTTTTTGTACAATTATTTAATCATATTATATGATATCCCTGTGTAATGAACCCTTATGGCATTTACTCATTGGTTCGCTGTGCCAAGATAAAACTGGCAAGGGAATTTAGAAAAATAAGTTCTCCGTATCAGAGTCCAGACAGATCTTAGCGCACTAAGGGCTGGCATAGAAACCAATAACCCTCTAAGAACGTTTGGCTATGTCATGTTTTGTTGACCATTTCATGTTGTTTGGCTGACTTTAACAATCTGTCATCGGTTTTTATTGGGATTGAAGGAAGCTCAATCAGCAGCTAAAAGAGAGCAGAACAAAAACAGAACAAAACTACCTCCAGCCGTGAATGATTTCATGGTTTAAGTGATGTTTGTTCAAGACTTTAAGAATGTTCTTACCTGATTCAGTCAGATTTATCTTACTTTTCCCCTTTCTCCTGTCTTTGTTTTTCTCTCACGATAAAATCCATTTGTAGTTTCCATCTTCCTTCACCCCCCCCCCTCTTCTCTCTCTGTCTCTCTCTCTGTCTCTCTCTCTGTCTCTCTGTCTCTCTCTTTCTCTCTTGTTTTTTTTTCTGTATACAAAAAAGACAACATCCATTCGGGAAAACAATAACAAATAGAATTATGAATTACAAGATAAAATAAACGACCCTCTCTCTCTCTCTCTCTCTACCCTCCTCCTTCTTCTTCTCCTCCCCTTTATCACTTTTGTTTGTGTCATAGAACTGGTTCCTATTCCTCCTCAGCATGCTATATATGCTGTATCACATAGTGCAATTCTTATAATTTATTTGATTCTTTTTTTAAATAAACAAATAAATTCAATACTATTCTCCTATATTCTCTCTGCAGTGTTCAGTAGGGTGTGGAACAGGCACTCAAACCAGGAGTGTCGTCTGCGTGTCGTCCGACGTCTCCCCTACGATACTCCCTACCTACCAGTGCCCTGTGGCCCGCCCAGAGACGAGGCAGCCGTGTGAAGAGACGGAGTGCGCTGGAGTACATTGGTTCACTTCAGAGTGGTCCGAGGTAAGAAAGACATGCTCCATTGAGTTTATGTTAACCGGTTGACTACTGATTTCTCTCATTCACATAGGCTTATAATACAGGGACCACCCAGTTCCAGTAGGCAATGAGTTAACTTAGAGCGTGTTTATCTAGGCTTGCCACTAGATATGTACATATCGTACCCCACTATCGAACCCCACTATCATACCCCACTATACGATCGTGATTTGCGGGATGTCCCGTTTATCTACACTTCACGATTCGCAATAAAGGCCTTGACTCTTCGCAGCTGCTCAGCGCCGTTTGACCCGGGAAGCAGACAGTTTCTCGGAGGTCAACTTCACACGTATGCTTGTACACAACACCTGGGCGGTCCTATTTGTATGTGAGGTACAAAACAGCTTTGCGTTTATCGATCATTTTGAAACGTGATTCTGGCTGTATGTGACATACAAAACGTACCTTTTTGCGTCTTTAGATATGCCCATATCTAAAGCCCTTTAAAAAAGGCTTTGCGTTTATCTACTTCTAAATTTGCCTGAAAGACGTTTGAGAAACCTGATTCTAGCCAAAACTTTCCTAGATAAACGCAACCTAAGGTATCTACACACAAGAAAATTATTATTGAATTGAGGTTTCTATGACCATGTGACAGTTCATGTACTACTTCTGCTACCTGCATATATATTGTCTGTTGAGAGCCAGAAGTGTGTTACCTCGGTGTTAAATCATACGAGTTAGTATCCTTCAGGCTCTGAGGAGTCTATATCCTCCTAACCTTCTGTGATATTTGATTAATATATGAGAACAGGGCCCCGTCTTACAAAGAGTTACAATTGATCTAACTCAATCGCAATTCCTCCAATCAATCGCAAGTTTGCAGTCTCCTATCTCTTATGTACATAGTTGCGATTGATATCAACTCTTTGTAAGACAGGGCCCCGTTTATACATGTATGTAAATGGATAGGGTGTTATATGTCCATCTTAGGCAGCAAACGTTCTTGGAAAGGAGTTCTGATACTAGAGGTTTGTATCCCAGTATAAAAACGTTGAGAGTATACTGTGTTTGAGATGTACCCTTCCCCTAGCTATCAACCCATGAAAATATGACCAAGACAATCCTCAAAGACTTTTCATGAATCAACTAAAGTGCAGCTTCAATACCCTGTTGCATTGCCCTTAGAAATGTTCAGGCTATGTAATATGTCTTAAAATGTTCACACGTTTCCAAAATTGATAGACAAGGCTCTTGAAATTGCCTTAGATAGATTTTTTTTTTAAAGTCTGTTTGATCATGTTAAATCTTGATCATTTGCATCAAGTACATTTTGTCCATTTTTGCCAGTTTAAGAGCCTGATAGGAAGTATGTTATGTGCTTGTACCAGAAGTAAAATAAAAAGAGGAACAACAATATAATCCTTGCAAGAGACAAAAAAAAATTACGTGAACAAACGAGCCTCTCCAAAGCATACAAACATTTCCTATTTTTTGTCATCACTGCTATAAATAAAGCCACTTCAGACTCAGAACTTTTTCACCAAAAAAAAAGCAGTAGTCTTAAACATAATTAAGACACCCATGTCAGCAGTGATGCGTTGTCATGGTGATGATACTAGCGGAGTTGTGTTATCCTCTAGGGAGAGGATGAGGAAACTATAAACATATGGAGAATCTTTCTACTCCTACCTGCTGCTTCCCACGTCCATGTTTGTCTGCCCTAGCTGACAGAGTTCTTGGATATCTTGTTTTCCAATTTTGTTGTCAGCTCTTTAAGATGGGCGTCTCCTTTGCTTTTAGGTTTTGCGTGTAGATATCTTGCATCCAGAGTTTTGACAAATATGTTTTAATATGAATGATCCTCTGAACGAATGTTTTTACACTTTGAGTTGTTTTATATAAATAATAAATAAATAAAAGAAGAACAGCCTGTAGTAATTAAATACATATTCAGTACTCGGCAGGATGTTTCCATGGCAATAAACACATACAACTGTGTTTTTCTTGTTTAAACCAAAATCAAAATCAATTTCGAAAATTCAAATGGGAGTCAGTATTACTAGGGCATGATTCTTCAATCTGTAGAGATAAATAATTTTCTGTTTGTGCTCCTAACAGAAAACTGTAATCCTACTCTTTGATTCATCTATATGAATATGGCGAGAGTCGGTTAAAAACGGAATGCATTCATAAAATATCTATTTTTAATGAATATGTACCTTGTATATCAAATCTATTTTAGTCATAGCAAATTTTTTGTAGCTCTGTAATTTTCCTTTAACTTGACAAACTTTTCTTGTTCGGATATCAGGGCCACACTGAAATCATAGACTTACTCAAGTTGTTGCCAATCGCCCAGTAATGTGTCCAAGATGTTTTTAGAAAGCTCATCTCTACAGCAAGGAAACAGCTTGAGGAAATAGCTATAGGAAAGAGCCCATAACAAACACCAACTTGTACTATTTTTGCATATGGAATCACTAAATTGTCAATTCTATTGTGTAGGAGTTATCTTTTGAGAATTTTAAAGATTTTTCTTTCCATAAGATTAAAGTTTAAGCATAAAGGAATCAAGCTGAATGGTTTAACTGTAACATATTCCCCAATTTGGGAGTATGTTATATTATTTCCCACAATACAAAGGCTAAGAAAAAGAATTGTGTACAATGAAATATTTTATTTACTTTTTAAGCCATCCCTCTAACAAGCTTTCCAGCAGATATGTAACTCCTAACTTTATTGAAAGAATCTGCGCTTTTGAATGCTGTCAGAGAAATAGTGACATGCATAACATTTTAATCATCAATATGATTCATGAAAGTTTTGCTCTTATTCCAAGCAAGTTACATTAACCAAGGCCAAGTTTCCTGTTCCATCAAATACAACCTGCATATATATATATATATATTTTCTTCAATTGCAAATGTTTAGTAGTCCCTTTGCTTTTTAGCATCCCACTTATACTAACGAACTGTCTAATACATCAGCAACTTTAAAAAACATTCTTTGGCCTATAATAGTCAACCCCATGCTCAATTTGAAGAGAAAAATCATTCTTGAAATGTACTTATGTAACTTATTCTATAAATTAAGACTTCTCTCCCATATGAGAAAATGGAAGTAGAATAAAGTAAGAAAAAGTACCAGGACATCAGTACCACCTTAGGAAACTTTAGGCAACTGGTGCTAAAATTATAAATCAATTATGGAAACTGAATTATTACTGTAACAATAAAACTTTTCTCCCATTTGAGAAAATGGATACATTGAATTGGTTTATTAAAAAACATGACATGAAGCTCAAGGCTGATATTGTCTGTTTTTACAAAGTAATCATATTTACATTGTAATACAAACTTCAAAATACAAAAGCAATATAACAATATAACAATGGTAACATCATTCAGCAATATTATATCAGATTTAGAAATGTATCAACAGTTAGGCAATGTCATTAAATATTTGAGGATGAATTCAATTGAGCATGTTTAGAAATGCCCTCTTATTTAAATCAAATTCTTGAAACATATAACTGTAAAAAAACAATTATTGTCTGATTTGAGGGAATGGACGTAGAATCGTCAGACCTTCAAAAAGAAAAATAGAGACATCAGTGTCACCATATCAAAAATGGACCTGACTTTGAACCGAGGCTCAAATACCAACTGATTTTACTTTGACTAGTCTAGCCATGAGAACAGTGCCCCGAGGGCTAGTGAAACAGAAATCAGATGTATAAATATTTCTCAATTTGTTGAATTCCCCTTGCTGACAGGAGTGTGTGGTATTTTCATTTTATTGGATATTATCCCACACACTGGAAAAAATAAAGAAGTTTGGAAGATGGATGCATAGGCATCGTGATAAACTTTCAATCTGAAGAAGATGAAACCAAGAACATACTAGCATTGCAAAAACTATTATGTTAGTTGCAATTTGGAGGTTGCAAAAAAAAAATCATTTTTTTGTGCATTGATATTAAAAGCATAGTTATTTTTTTACAAAAATATCTTTGAGTATTTTAAAAACCATTACTGATAGACATTCAGCTGTATAAGCAACGATTTATAGACATGCAGAATTGAATCTAATCATCCTGTAGATTAAACAATATAGAAATTACTCTTTAAAAAAAAAAAAATCAAAAAAAAAATCACTGCTCATGTGATTAGACAATGATTTGTTTTTTAAAATCATGTTTCCAGGTACTACAACTCCTCTGTGTTCTTATAGTGAATCATATTTACAAAAAGTATAATTACAATGCATATCTTCTTAATTGATGAAAATAAATCATTAACAAGTTGACAACCGCTTAGAATTAACACAAAAAGGAAATTGGGTGATAAAAATACCTGACCCCGCGTGAAATGGTGTATGAGACAGCTGTAGCTGTTTCCAATCAAGTAAGTTCTATGGTGTCCTCTATGAGCTCATACTGAGTCAGCGTAGGCCTGGGAAGGGACAAGGGTTTTCCCCTTAAAACTTGATTAATGTTCCTGTCACATCTCATGTCATAGTTGTATGTTGAGGCCTTTGACATACATTATGTACTTCTAGTGTCTATGTGATTAAGACATCTGTCAGGTGTACTTTTGTTTGCGCAACTAACAGTTGTCCAGACCAGGGCCAGGTTTTATTGACAGTTTCGATTAATTTCAACTTATTTGCTATTGATATCGATCGCAACTTGTACATAACTAATGTTCCCACATTTCAAAATGTGATGGACAATTAAGGCAATTGCCTGAAGTTGATTTCTTTTGAAGAATTTACGATTGTTTTAGTAAAGGACACTTCTTGACTTGATATAATACTTATATATATATTTATGTGATATGTGCATCATTAAATATTGATGATCAAGGGTACTATAATGTGAGAGGCTGCCTGCAGGCCGAACCCCCCAATTTAATTGATTAAACTATAGAAAATATTACCTTGATATTATATTTGTGTGTGTGTTCAGTCCCATGGTAACAAATCAAAATTTACTTGTCAATTTACACTTCGTTTACCTAAAGGAGAGGGGGGAATACATCATTAAACAGAGCACAATTAGATGTGAATGAGTAAGATACTTAGCAAGTTAGGGAGTCATCAAGCTGAGCAAAAGGTGAGGAAACCAGTGGAAAATTGAAAGTGACATCTCTATAATGGAAAAACAAGGAAAAATTATGGATGAACTGTGAAAAAATATAAACTCGTGACACATGAAGAAGGGGCTTGAATACGGAACGTGATCGGGAATTGTTTCCTTTCATTTTCAAACTGATTCAGAACACATTTTATGGGTGGCAACAAGAGAATAACATTTGAGTGGTTCCAAGTAACAAAAGGAGGAAGTTGAGCTATCATATTTTGTAATTTAATTTTAGACCTCTATGATCAAATTACATGAGTTTGTTCAACTAAGGTTCTATGATACATAGAGTACAATTCTTTTTAGATATATAGTACAGTAGAATTCTTTTTTAGATATATAGTATGCTAAAATTCCTTTTAGAAACATATATATATATATATATATATATAGTACTTAAGAAATCTTTTTAGATAAGTAATAGAGCAAGATTGAAAGGAAAACAACAAAAGAAAGTAAAGAAAGATAGAAAACCTGAAAAATATTAAAGGTGTTTAGCAATCGGGGTGATTTAAATTTTTGTTGTGGAAGAGTGAACTAATTAGCAGAGTTGTTCATATGACAGTTTTAATGAACTCTTGAGGGAAAGCAGTAGGATATTTTGACACTTTCAATTTAAGTTATGTAACATTGATGATGCATTTCTTGAAATTACAAAAGAGTGGAATGTTCCAGACAGAAAATGTCATGAAAAATTAAAAGTTCTAAGGTGAGATGTTTGACTAAAATTTGCATAATGATTATGTAAGCTGAAGTTCTGAGAACACAACTAGTCCTAAAGCTGATTGTGTCTGTTCTGTTATAAATTTGTAAATATCATTTATCTAAGATGTATTCCTTGTTAAAACTATTCTCCTCCTGTCATCTTGTCATACGTATTATAGGTGATGATCAGTGATAGTCTCCCTTACACCAGCATTAGTAATAACAAAAATGAAATATTTCTCTGTTTAGAAGTTATTTCTTTTTCGGTTTACATAAGTCATTGGTTAAATATTCATTGTTAGATATTTATGAAACTATAGTGATAATTTCAAGTTAAATCGGTTTAAATGATAAATATTTGTTTGAAATTGTATCAGGAAAACTACCCCCTGAAACCCTCCCCACGACAACTTAACACAAGTAGAACACCTACCCCTACTAGAGTAATTGTTCCCCTGTTGATACTTTCCATATTAGTGGGATAATTGTCACATGAGATTAATTGTCAGGGATAATTTTCCTAGGGATGTAGTTTCCAGGGAGAAGGTAAGCTAGTAGGCCCCTTTAATAAAGTCATTCCATTTTTCACAATCCCAAGTCACACGACTGTGGTTACTTGTTCCCTAAATCACCCCCACAGTCAGCCCCCACAAGTGGATACACGTTTAGGATCGGCTACAATTCATGTTTCCTTTCATTTACAACTTGAAGATACCATAACCCTTTAGGATCAGCTGCTGAATTTCTAGGAAAGTGTCAGTGGGCAAGTCAGATCCATTTGGGTCACTTGCTGTCCCATTCATTACCGAGAATAATGGGGAAAAGAGCACAAATGTCATTTCCCAATTCTTTTGTATGAACTCAGCTTCATGAAAGCTGTCAACTTTATACAATAATTGGGAATTACTAAAAAAAACTCTGTATAAGCTGACTAACAAATGGATCAAAATACTTTGAACTTGCCCTTGTAAGGCATATGACATATATAGATATATCCTTTATCTTTTTGCCCCAAAATGTCACATTTAAGTTTTTTAAAGGAGAGAAATATTGAAGGATAAGTTTAGCGCTGTTTAATAATTTATTCATCATATCTCAGACACTATAAACTGCTTAAAAACATGTCTTTTATTCACTATTTTGGAGACAAACCATGAATATAAACTACTTTGGATTATTTATACCATACTCCTGTCAAATTATAACTTAGTTATGTTACAATTGTTTTTATTCACAAAAGAAATGGCAACAACTTCTTGTGATCTGCACATCATTTATTTAAATGAATCAGGATGTATTTCTAATCAGATCGTTATCATTGGCATGTATCCTCTTCTATATTTCCACAATTCACTATATTTAGCTTGCTCGATCTCCTCAACGTTTCAAGTTATTATGGATGACACCATACAGCTTTGTTCATCTTGACTCACTTCCATAAAGCATTGTGGAATTGATATTACACCAGTGTCAGAAGTTGTTTTTTGCTTTGAATTCTTGATCTTTCGTATGTTGCCATGGAAACAGAGTTGACTTGTTTCCTTGGACAACAGTCTTATTTCTTTCTTTTTGACATAGAGTAGGTAATGGTACATGGATATGGAGAAAACATTTTTGATCATCACTCCTCACAG
This sequence comes from Strongylocentrotus droebachiensis, assembly GCA_035222895.1. Lineage (NCBI taxonomy): Eukaryota > Metazoa > Echinodermata > Echinoidea > Camarodonta > Strongylocentrotidae > Strongylocentrotus > Strongylocentrotus droebachiensis. The sequence goes on along the minus strand of JAVYIG010001676.1, from coordinate 136,014 downwards.
CATGAAGTTACAAAAAGCTATGTTTTATATTTGTCTTTCTTTGTGAGTTTTTTAAATATTTTTTTATAGCTGTCATTGTTATTTGTTGGTGTGTATACTATATTTAGTTGAGATTAAATAACATCCTCATTTCTTTTCTTTTTTTCTTCTTTTGTTGTTGTTGAGGATAATCACATCTTTATTCTTTCAAAGAGAGGAACTTTGAAGGTTTTGATATTTTCCACAAATTGTTCGTTCTCCCAACATTACATCATTCATGTACAACTCTGCCGATCAAAGAAAAGGAAAAGGAATGCTAAACACTTCCAGATATATGTATCAGATTTGTGACAAATAGGAAACAAGGATATAAAGGCATTAGAGTCCTATAAGATCATGGAAAGAAACTACATGTTGAAATTAATAAAGAATTTGTGTTGAATATCTTACGTGTAGAGGCAGAAGGGGTTTAAACTCATGCTTCAACACAGAGTTAAATTCCTTCTGGATCCCAACAGATGATATCATCTTGACGATTACAACGTCTTTCAAAATGATAAAACTTCTGATATTTCTAACATAAAATAAAGCTTTCTCCTTTTATTCTTCCTTGTTCATCCAGTGTTTGCAGACAATAGAAGAGATTACAACATCTTTCAAAATATATTTTAACTGTAAAGTAACGCCATCTCCTTTTATTCTTCCTTGTCCATGCAGTGTTCGCAGAGCTGTGGTGGAGGTTATCGAACGAGGCATGTCAAGTGTCTAGACGGTCTGATGCAACCCAGTACAGAATGTGAAATCGTAGAAAGACCCGGCTTGAGGCAGTCATGCAACATACAACAGTGTCACATAGTACAACCTGATGGTAAGTACAATGCTTCATAAAACATCATTGAATTCTAAGGCTATCTTGTATTGTGGTGTGTTTTTTCTTTTCAGATGGACTAAAATTTAAAAAATATATATGCTGGAAAAAAAAGAAAAAAAATTAAACCACTTTCTCTGTTTTTCTCTTTGCTCAAAACGCTTTGGATCTGCATCATATAGCACCTCCTCCTGCCCCCCCCCCAAAAAAAAAAGTTTGAGAAATAGCCTTAATAAAGCTCTGAAAAATCTGGGGACTTTTAAAAAACTATTAACATTTCAATCTAGGTGCCCAATTCACAATCTAGTTTCATCAAGAGATTAAAACTAATTCCAGGGATTTATTTCAGAAGCCAATTCTCTCCATTCAGTGCTAAATAGAAATAGACTATATATACTGTCTGGTGAGAGACGATGACAAAGCAGAATTTCTGTCCTCACCTTGTGCTTGTCAGAGCTTTCCCTTTCCCCTTCCTGACATATCATTCATCATTTTATGAGGTAGTCAGTGTCCGAAACATGATCTGATGTGACTTTGGACAGTCCCCTAGACGGATCTTTAAAAAGGATGACAGGAATTATCATTAATTATGTTGAAATTGTTTGATTAGGACTGGGAAGCTAAAAGCTGACTATTTAATTATTACCTTGGGGTGGGGGGGGGGGGGGTCTTGTTACATCATGCTCAAAGTCACCATACAAAGTCTCTACCTGACTCAAAAGTACTTTTTAAGTGATATCTTTGTTCTTTCCTGTTCTTGAAAGAACAAAAATAATCTGGTAGTCTTTTAGTGTTCTTTACTTGGTTGAAGATCACTTTTATGGGTTGCCATTAATTGTGTTTGTTTGAAAAATGAGTCAATGATTAGCTACTATCCATTGTGTAAGATTATTCCTCCACTTTTGTTGTTGTTGCTTTCTCTATCTTTATACATTTCTCCAAACATTCTTCAGAGCATAATCTCCCTTCTTCATATGGGAGTGTACTATTTGTTCTTATGGCATGAATGTTTTTCACAACCAACTATTGGTCTTTACACCCATGGGGAGGGGGGGGGGGTTGACATTGTTCCTTTCGCCCACGCTTAATCCATGTATTATTTCACATAGTAATCTTTCTCTACTATGGGGAAACAAAATAGACAACATGATTATCTAGAGAATTTGGGAAACTTTCAAAAGATGGATGCGTGTATGCATTATCTAGTCAGAAGAGTCATACTGATGCATCTCTGTCATCACACTGTCTCATCCTCGATGACTCCACATCGTTAACGCAAGATTTAATCAGCCGCAATTCCTCCTATCTGGGCTTTTGGCAGAGGTGTGGTAAGAAGGACAAACGCAGGATGCGCTCGCTCTAAGCCCTCCAGTAAGAGTTGGGTTCGCATGACAGTTCATTAAGTTAAGTCACTGGCGGTGGTTTTAGATTCTAAAGTTATCTTGTAGTCAGAGGCAGTGTTGATGTACTCATGGTTAAGAAACTTTAAGTTAACTCAAAGTTATCAAAGTTATAAACCATGAGCGATCTTGAGGTTATCATGATATTTTTGTGAAATCCAACTCATGGTTGCAATAAATATTTTAAAAAAAGGATTAAAAAAGAAGAAGATAACTTTGAGCAGCAGTGGGGGGGGGGGGGTCCTCGTTTGAAGCTGTGTAGACGCAGTTAACTTTGAGGTTAGGCCAGCTTGTAGTTAAAAAATCAAAATTACTGCCTGGCTTGTATTTTATAACTTTTAAAACTCACTGTTTAGGTACTTTGTGAAGTCTCATTAGTTATTAAACGTTGCAGTTTTACCAAGTTTGAAAACTACAACGGCCCCGCGTGAACATATCTTCCTTGAGACTTGATCCTCGTCAATTATCTTCCAAACCAAACTCCAAGGAGGATGGGTAATGAGGAGAAGTCGTTGGAATTGCTACATGGTCGTATGTGATCGTTATCTGAGAGAGAAAACAGACAGAGACCAACTGGGAAACCAAAAATACATTTTAGTGTCTTTTACTTCTTCTTTTTAAGCTCGTCTGTCGCTGTGTGTTTCCGTCGATGTTTCCATGAATGTAAGAAAAGCAAGGTTCTGAAAATTTTGAAGTTTGTGGTATGTTGCGGGGAAGGAAAGGCAACTTGACTTTATCAGACGTCGCCAAAAATAAACATGGGTACAAGGGTGACCAAATAATCTAAGTGCATGTTCTTGCACCGTTATTCAGTTTGAAATACAAGATTTAGGAGCTACTTGATGCCGTGGTTTGTTCATTGGACTCTTTATCAAGTGGTCTTTGTGTTTTGATCTACGTTTTTTTTTTATGTCTAGCTTAGATGAGGCATTTGTTTAGAGTTGTCTCTATCAACCCAGGTCTTGAATGGTTATGTCGCAGGATTTTCCCCACTTGATGTGTGTTTTGTACTTGTAAAGGCTGCCAAAACTGTCTGTCATTTCCAAACTAATTTTTAAATTGCATATTTATCACATTGTTACATACAATGTACAAAACTAGATTGTTATTACCGTCATTAGTTTGGTTTTAAGGCAACACTCTTTGCATATATTAATTGCCTTTTTTTCTATCATTCAAAGACCAGGCTGCCTACTTTTTAAAGTCTTGGGAACATTTCTAACCTCAATTTCAACGATACAAGGATAATGTTATCTTTCACACTCGCAAAAAAACTATTGCAGGACCTGCTTTTGCAAGGGAGAAAACCCAAAATTCACAAGAGGGTTCAATGATAATTGTTATTTTAACCGAAATTCTCCTGGGAACAATATAGGAGGGATGACTTAATTCTTGCGGCATGTACTTCCTTTTCTGTTCCTTCCCATAAACCCCTTTCCCTTCACCTTTCTTACCATGCCCTGGCGCTCCAGACTATCACAGAAAATTAGCCATACCCTTGGGGCATCCTACTTTCAGTGAATCATTCTAAAAGATCAACAAAAGAAAGGATAAGGGGAGGGGTGGAGTTAGAGAGGGTTGCCCCATCTCAGGGGTTTTTCACCTAATAAAAAAAGTGACTCACTAATATCATAATTTGGCAGCTTTTGATCAAAAGGAAAAAAGAGGACATTTTTTCCCCCCTCAAAATCTGAAGCTGTCAGTCCAAGAGCCAAGGATAGGAAAGGACTGGGATTATAATCTTATGCTTATCAAAATCAAAGGCATTGATAAAGGAACTGGCCTTTTCAGCAGGTTAATCTATGCTTTACACTCATTGATCTATGTTATTGATTAATGAAATGGATATTAAACAAACCCGATTTTGTTAATTACTTACAACATATCCCATCTCTCGTGAAAAAGCACACCCACAGCAATTGCTATTTATGTACCACATCTTAATCATTAATTTTGATATAGTTTTGTACTTTTTTGTCAGGGTTATTACGATGAAATATGATGTAAAAATGATGAGCTGCCAAACTGTATGTGCGTGTTTATTCATAAAGATACCTTATCTTGATCTCCTCCTCTCTCCATTAAATTTATATAAAAATCAAATAGTTCAAGTCACAGGCATAGATCACTCTGAGTCACAATCTGTGCACGACATGCGTTTATTAGAAATCTAATGTTTATAAGTCATCAAGTCGTGTTTGGCTAGTAAAAATGGCAGCATAAACAAGCAAATCAAATTTGGGTGGCACACCATCATCGAAACAGTCATCATCGAAAGTCATCAAGCAACAAAGTCCCCTGATGTGATACCAGACACATTGCTAGCAAACACTTGAAACTTCACAAATCAAACCGTTAATATGATCATGAATGTCAGTCATTAAATGCTCATCAAAACAAACTCTAGTTCACCCAAACAAAGAGCTTTATTACGTGATGAAAACTGGTTGATGATTTCATCATTCGGAGCCAGAAGGGCGTTAATTCATATATTTTAACACAGAGTTAACACCCTTCCCACTCTTAATAACTGACAATTTGTTCTATTTATAGTGCATGTATTACATTCTTCAATTTATTAAGTGATAAATGATTTTGTGAGGTGCAAATTACATTTACCATGGGTGATCCCCCTTTTTTATTCTTCTAAGTCCCCATTTCCTGACTTTCAAATAAGTTTCCAACCCTTTTCCATCCTTCCTCTCTCTTGCCCCCTTTGTGAGTAATTGGCTTGTAGCCCAGTCTGAATGGAGAGACCAGTATGGTGTTGCACGCATTGCAAATTACTCAAGACCAGACTGATCAGTCTTAACGGGTCCAGACTTTGATGACCTTATTAAAACTAAATTGAATTTGGTCAGCAAAGTGCTTTCTGATTTTAGAGGACAACAGGTTTTTAAAGAAGTTTAGAAAGGAGGATGAATTTTAAAATGTACATAATATGAGATTTTACTGAAAAATGTCAATAAGTTTTTCTTCTGATATTTGAGTGTTTTTTTCTCTCAAGTTTTGAATGTTATACATTGCTTAATGTAACCTACATGTTTATTTGAGCTTGACATGTATTTTTCCCCCATGTTGTTATGTTAACGTCTTTATTTATTCATGTCCAAGCTGTATACTGCCACATGTCTGGCATCAGCAGTACAGACATGTTTATTTTATTGTTGTCTCTATCTATCCTATTTTAAAGATATTCAATTGATTATTTATTTCAAGTTATCGAAAACATACCATCAATCTCCCATGATCTTGGCCCTGTGCCTTTAATCATGGACCTACCATGGTTTAATGACAGTAATCATAGTTAGTAACCATGGTAACAGAGTTTGTTGTAAACCTGTGGGAGGACAGGATATTCTTGGGGGCAAAGTAGCACTGGTGGATTTCAGGGGAGGGGGCACAACTGGCTCTCTCCTCCAGAAACTTAGTAGTACAATCATGTACCTTAAAAGTACACATAAATGTGCCCCTAATTATGTTTATGTGTCCCCTTCCAAATGTGAGACCCAAATTGCACCTGAAAATCTGATAAACCCCTCTTTTGCTTGTTAGAGATTGTTCCACCCCCCCCTTTTTTTTTACTAAGTCCTGGATCCACCCCTGCAAATTGGAAGTGATTTTTAGCCCTCCTGGGTGACTAGAATCATACCTTGTAATCAACTGTGAAATTCAGTCCAGCCTGTGAAGTACATCTCATATTTATGGACCATGCTTGCTCGTAAACCAGAATTTTCCTCAGAATTTGGACTATTATCTTTCCTCTCAGCTGTCTCACAAATTTGGCAAGCCAAAGTGTTGATGAATTCTTTTTTGGATGTACTCTGGGCGAATCATTTAAATAACTGAAGAGAAATATTCAGAATCCAGTTTTATATTTTTTTGTTTTACTTTTACTTTTGACTGAAATTGTATTTTGTTAATAATAATAATAATAATAAAAATGTTACTTATAAAGTGGTATGATATCAACATGGAAGAAAATAAAAGATAGGAGTTACTTTTAGAGCAACATAAATGATTTCTGTTATATCAATATGATGATTACTCCATCATGTTCATTCATATTCATACCAGCTTTGTTAATCAAAATTTCAAGTTCATGTATTTTGATTTCTTGTAGCTTTGGATCTGATGCAAGCAGTTTTAAACTACATGTAGAATTAACTGTATTATACAAGTCTTTGATTTTGAATGTACCCGGTATTATATTAAATTTCTTGTTCAAAACTAATATTAAAAACATTTCTTTTTCTTTTTCTCTCTGTTTCTTCCATCTAGTTCCAGCATCTTGTACAGACAAGTTCTCTTACTGTGATAAGATCCAACAAGCTCGGCTATGTTCCTACTCTTACTACCGGCAACGATGCTGTTTCTCATGCTTTGAACAAAACAAAAAATAAAGAGTGTCTACCATTTCTCTCCACTTCTCCGCTTCTGTTGGTATGGAGTGTTATATCATCTGAGATGGTAATAGACTGGTAGCATTTGGTGCATTTATTCTTCTATATAAATAAGGGATGCTGCAGATTTTGTTACCAACAAAACATAAAGACTGTCTATCATTTCTCTTCACATCGCTGTGTCTATTGATATGGAGCATCATATCTGCGATGGTAGAATATTGGTAGCACTGGTGCTTTTTTTTTCTTGAAAATAGACAAGTGCTGCTACAGATTTTGACCTGGGGGAAAAAAGAAGAATTTTGATGGCATGTATTTTAAAACGGCCTGTCTTTATCCTCAAAAGAAAGAGATTAGGGGCACCATTTTTGCTTTCATTATTTAATGTTTGTCTACCCTAAACCTGCATCATTGAACAAGAAATTTGAGATATCATTATAAAAAATATAAAGAATGTAGTTGCAAAGCCACCCTCACTATTCATAGAGGCGCATGAAGTTTAAATGTCGAATCAGACATTCTTTTTGATATTTTGGGTTTTAATTTAACTTACAACTTTTAAATAAACAATGTGCCTTATTAAATTTATCTGTCACATTAATGCTACTTTGGCATGGTGCTTTTGGTCAAATGTTAAGACGAGCAGTTTTAATACTTCATCAGCTCAGAATGGGTTAGAGTTGTTTTGTTCATGTTCTTAAATACTATTTATATGAGCTTATTTACCTTGAAATTGTAGTAAGATGTAAACCTGGGCATTGTGTTTACCTGGATATACTATGCATGTGGCAGAGACTGTTCTCATATCTTGAATGTATTTTAAACTGTAAAACGTGGTGCTTAGTAACATAAGATGTATTTTTACCATGCTTCTTTTTTCTCTTTCATACAGTAATACAATTTTGTACATTTATACAAAACGGCTGTCTAATCTTTGTGAGTGGTTTCAAGCTGTGTATATTCTGTAATGTATGCATACTCTCTGCAAAGTGTTTTGACAAACGTTACTGCTCAAATTTTGGATTATAGGAATGTAATGTATGATGAAGTCACATTTGACTCATCTTTTGCAATTTGACTTTTCGACTTTGTCATTCAGACAATTTGTTATCATCCCATACAATTTAATTATTTGTGCGTGTGCCCCGTGCTTTCTTTCTCCGTCAAACAATATAATTGTCTGTTCTTTATCAAAGTCTTATTAAAGGAAATTGGTCATTACATTTGTCAATTATGGCATCTGTAATGCCAACTGCTAAAGTTATTTTTTTAGAAAGATTTTGATGTTACAATGGAATGGGGTAGAGACCATTAAAAAAAAATTCTAGATGCTGTTTTATTAGGACTTTAAGAAAAGAAATTTAATCTCAAAAGAAATGTATCATTAAGCGAATTTTCCTCAGTTTCTTCATATTTTGCTTCTATTTGAGCTATTATTGAATAGAACAGCATAATTTTTATTCAATTCAATTCATTTTTAATTTAATTCTTGGACAAATGTTCTGAGCTTTACTTTAGTCTCGAAGAATTACAAGTTTGATTGTACTTTCTGTTTGAACTATCCTATGATAAATCTTAACCTTTGAAATGCATTTGATCTTTGTAAATTTTGTGCTTTTTAAATTTTGTTGTGTAGTTGTATTTTTAGAGACAACAGAAAGTTGTTGAATAGCTTTTAATATCTAGAATTTGCTGCCAAGTATTTAGTTTTAAGTTTATTTTATCTTTCCTTTCTCTGGGTTATATTTGTTTTTATAAGATTATATTCAGGTACGAGCCTGTGTTAGGTTGTAAGTTATATTGCAATTTCTGTGTCAACCATTGTATTGTTCAATATGTTATTTATGTATGTAATGCACACGACCAATAGTGTATATGTAATTATATTTCTAAACAACTTGTGCTTTTAGTTGTTTGTCTTCTAAATTATGATCTCCATGGTGATACTTCATAAAGCTACAACTCCTTAAAAATCAACTCCAATTATGATTCGAATTCAAAGGTGAATAAAAGGTATTCAGTTGATTAAGAAATTGGAAACTAAATGGATGTCCCTAGCATATGTACTTATCAAGTTTGGAAAAATATAAATATTTGTTCAGATTGCTTTGAAGAGATTTCAGCATGGTTTGGTTAGATTAACCTTTATCCTGATGGAAACAGACAAAAATATATTTATATTGAAATAGATTATATTTTAGACCTCTCCTTAATGCGATGCTTGATTAAAAACAATATATGTGTAATTTATGACTCATGAAATATATTTTAATATGAGGTCATTTTCTGTGGTTGGTGATAACATTGTGAATGACAAGTAGCTCATTTACATATCATTGTAAATATGGTTGTTTTGACCAGTAAAATGTATATTATATTCTTTAGAAAATAAAATGCCTCCATTTGGTTTTCTTAAGATGCTGTCTTTTTTCTTCTTCCTTCAGACAGGTTCATTCCTACTTGTTGACAGAGAAATAGATTTAAAATGATGGGAAGGAATGAGGTAATGATGATAATGATGATGATGTTGGTGGTAGTGCTGGTGATGTTGATAATAATAGTGGTAATGATGGTAATGAAGATGATGATCTGTAATGATGATAATGATTTGTGATAATGATGATGGTGGTGGTGGTGGTAATGCTGGAGATGATGACAATATAAATGGTGGTGATGATAATGAACAGTGAAGATGATGGTAATGGTAATGATGATGATGGTGATTATGATGGTGATGAGGATGGTGATGATGATGATGGTGATGAGGATGGTGATGGTGATGATGATAGTGATGGTAATAGTGATGGTGATGATAATGGTGATGATAGTCTTAGTAATTGTGATTTGATTGGGTTCAATATTTTGTATGGGTTACACATGATGTAGTCAACGAAATAATAAGAAGTCGCTACTTTGATATACTTCTTTTTCTTCTTCCTATACTCCTTCTTCATCTTCTTCTCCTCCCCTCCTTCCCCTTCTTCTCCTTCTCCTTCTTCTTCTCCCCCTTCTCATTCTTCTTCTGCTTCTCCTTCCTCTTGGATTACCATGGATCCGTCCCCAAACAAGAGGACCTCTTTTTGATTGCATGATGACACACATTGCTTTGAACTATCAAGATTTCTTATTCTTTAGACATTTTTTATGTTTCGTCAGCAAATTTCGCACGTTTCTTTAATACATCATGGATCTTTAAACATGAGTTATCATTACCAGACTTATATCGGGAGACATTCATTACAAGAGTTGGCACAAAAAGGCAGGATTCCAAATTATATCCATATGGTTGCTGTGAAAACATTCTTTTCGTGTGATATTCAACCCACCTTCTTTATATTTCAGTTCCCCTTCTCTCTCTCTCTCTCTCTCTCTCTCTCTCTCTCTCTCTCTCTCTCTCCCCCACCCTCTTTCTTTTTCTCTCCTTTTTTCTCTCTCTCCCTCTCCTCTCTCCCTTTCTCTGTCCCTTCTCTTTTTATTCTCTCTTTCTATATTTCTTTCTTCTCTATCTCTCTCTTTCTTCTATCTCTATGTCTCTCTCTCCCCCCCCCTCTTTCTCTCTCTTTCATAATCTTTGTCTGTCTCTCTTCCTCTCTGCCCTTTCTCTTATTATTCAATTTACCAAATCTCTTTCTTCTGGAATATAAGAATTGGAAAATTTACACAAATTTCCAACCACGCAGTCAAAAAAGCAACACCGAGAGGGTTAAATATATGGAAGGGAGCAAGAGGGGCGGAGAGAGGGAGAGAGAGAGAGAGAGAGAGAGAGAGAGGTGGAGAGGGGGTGGGGGGAGAGAGATCATGCCATACACAACAGGTGAATGCCTTGATTCTAACGATAGTTGATTAGGATACCAGAATACTAGAGTCCAATAAGCAAATCTGGGTCATCGGATACAAGCTTAAAGTGAAAATCACTGTACCTCACCCCATTCTCTCTCTTATTGAGATGTATGACTTGCAATCGTGGTCTAGATCTCTCTATAGCATCTTATATTTCCTTCGTTTGTTCATATTCATTATTTGCCCTTATACCCCGCAATTAATCATTAATTTTCAATTGATTCCATGAAAGGAAAAGGGGCCCAACTCCATGAAAACTGATTCCAATATATTTTGTTAAAGAAAATAAAGAAGAACGATGGCTGAGTGATCAACAGTGGTCTCGTAACAGGTAAGTCCCGGGTTCGATGCGCTAGTGCCTTTTAATATAAGGCATTAATCTTCATTAGTTAGTGCCTCGGAGAGGACTTAAAGCCATCGATCCCCGGTTACTTACTAACAAGCAAACACAATACTTCTTAGTCAGGTAAAACCAACCAACACAAATATTAATACTATTGGCTTTAGAAACTTATTTGTATAATGATTCCAATTCCGGACAGCTTTAAGTAATGAACGAATGGGGTCTTTACGAATAACAAAGAATAGACAAAAATAAAAAAGTGAAAAAAGACAAGATAAGACAAAAACAGACTACAAGCTAGCAGAATACATCACATTCTGCTGATATATCAGATTTTACCCATCAATCGTTATCATACTCAAGGTTGATCCCTATCATAGTAATTTAGTCACAATAGACAAGTTTGAAGGATAACTTGAGCATAGTTCAATGACTGTGGCTGATCTTCTCCTGGCTCCAAAACGATTATCTCGGAGGGGCTTACAATGATAGACCTATCCTTAAAAGGACATAAGATTTTCATGTATTAAATGAAAATTCTGTTCTTTTGTTTATAATGCAGATGCTTTTATGTGATCTCTTTTTGTTCACAAGTGCGCCTTTGATTGCAAGTGGGTTCGGCGCCTTATACATCTCATATATTATAATATTATCATTAATAATATCGATTTAGACACAGAAATGTTGGAGGATGGATAATTTAGGCCTATCGATTTAATTAAAAAAGATAATAATTAAAAATTTGATTCAGTGGTAGATTTTCTTAGAGTGGGGGGGGGGGGGGGGGCTCAACCAACCCTTGCTACCCCTTGGAAATCCTACTGAACAAGATAGCAAAGACTTAACAGCCTGGTGCGTTTAATACCATTTGAAACGTACGAACATTACAAGGACATAATATCCGATCATGATTTGAAATTATCCTCAAGTTGATTCATATTTGGTGATCGTGTAAGTGTGGTGTACCTTGAGTACGCAACCACATTATATTATGGCAGATATTTTGAGGAATTGTGCCACCACCCCTTTTCAAAATCCCGGATCCGCCCCTGGTGTGAATCATGATAAGTGACAACAAATTAAAAATGTCAAAAACTGACTTTGAGGTTATGCGTAATTGGCATAACGGCAACAGCTTCTATGATTTAAAACATATTTTAGAAACAAAAGTGTTAGTCTCGTGATTATGAGGGTTATGTCAGAAAAATGATCGAATTACAAACTAGCCTCAGGGTAAATTGAATACCCTAGGAAACATTGATTAGGATCATTTCACGAGATATTAATTTGGAGTACTATTAATTTCAACAAAACATAAAATCATAAACAGATTGAATGTCGGAGAGTTGGCAGAACCACGACCTTCCAAAAACATACCAGGATTCTTCGCTGTGAATTTTATCTGAAGTTTGACCGTGGAATCGATTTCAAATTACTATTTATAATAAATATGGGCTCGGAAATCTTTCATTATTTATTTGTTATTCAGGGTTGTTGCTGCGATATTATTTCATGATTATGACAAAGATTTTTAGAAAATACTTCACGAAGAGTTTGAATTTTAAAGAGATAAAGTATATTGAATTGAAAAAAGAGGGGCCCGGAAAGAACTCATTAAAGGGCAAAATGAAAGAAAACGGTTCAACAAAGCTCATAATTCATTAGGATTGTGTTCGTGATGATTAATTGAAGCGCTACTGTTAAATAATGACAAAGAATGAAGACCTTGAAATCCCGGGAGACAAAGATGTTGAATAAAAATCATATATGGTCAAACAAAACCCCATTATTCATTTCAAAACCAGATTTGTATCCGGGGTAATTATTTCAAGCATGACTATGAAGTTGACATCAGAATCACAGAGAGCTCGAATTCTCGAGACTTTTAAATATGGTGAATTGAAATAACGAACAACCGAAAATCCTCCGAAAATTGGTGAGGATCCTTTCCCCGGCGTGATATTAATTTCAGAAGTTGTTAATAAAACAGCAATGAATCACTGGAAATTGTATTAGAAGAACCTCGTTATGAGATTGGAAGAACAATGAGAGAATATATGGTGGCGGATCCAGGATACACTGATCTGGTGGGGGAGGGGTGGGGGGGGGGGGCATAACTCGGAAAATTCCCTGCAACCAAATTATTACAAGTTTTTCAGGTGAATTCTGGCGTAACGCAATAATTGGGTACATAATCTTTGTTTGTACTTGTACTATTGATGTATACTTACGATATGCCGGATTATTTTGTCGGGGGGGGGGGGGGGGGCGTGGTACGTGCCCCCTTGGATAGGCCTACACCACTGGGAAAATAAAGAAAAGTGATATTGGCCTACTATAAGATGAAAGAAATTTTTGTTAGATACAGACGAATGAGAAGGAAAATATGAACAAAGGCGCGTAGCCAGGATTAAAAAAAGGGGAATTCAAAAATCTTTCTAACTCGCAAGGGGGAAGAGTTTCATCACATTTAGGTGCTAAGTTACTTTTTAAAATCTCTGACAAGCAAAAAAACTGACAGTCAACCCTGCCCCCGCCCCCTCCCAATGAAGAAAAAAAAAGAGTGCCTTTGGGGTTAAAAACTTGGCAAAAGGGGCACAAGAACACAATTAAAGAAGCACGTTTCCTTTTATGTTTCCTAAAGACATATCACAATAGGTTATAAAAGTGACACCTTGGTCGGTTGTGCCCCCCATCTATTACTGAATTACCCCCATAAAAAGGCAATTAAACTGATAGAATAGATGATTGGAAACCAAAATGAGAAGAATTTAATGAGATAATACGAATTATATTGTATGAACATGAAATGGGAAATGAGCAAAGACTTCAAAGCTACCGAAATGTATATTACCAAGGCTGCATGGAAACAACGTAGCCTAACCCGAAATTGTTATTGCACGTGAAAATGCAGACGATAAATCCGATTATAAGAATACATTTGCAATCTATGAGGGAAGAGAGTAGCCTACGTAGACAGTGACCCCCCCCCCCCCCAAACGAAAAAGAAAAGAAAAGAAAAACAATAGGGGTATGTATAAACAAGGTTGAAAAGAAAAGATGAAGCACTTTTTTTTAAATGCTTGCCAGTTACCAAAAAAGAACCTCAAAATCATTTGCTTTATTTTTTTGCTTGTCAAATAATTTGTTGACTTGTTAAAGATATGTTGTATAATTGAATCAAAGGATTTTACGCTTTGTAAAACAAAACTTGAAGAAGATTTCGAATGATTTTTATAGAGTTCTTGGAGAGAAAGAAGAAACACTCCCTAGTCCCTACTCCTTAATCATTCACATATTTCTGCTCCTCGTTTTAATGTGATATTGGCAACATTTTCTGGCAACACTACAAGAAAATGTAATTGAATTATCAATTTGTATGACTGACATATTGGTGTACGATAACATTAATGTTTAAAGAATAAAATTAAGTTTACAAGGGAAAATTCTAACTTTAGAATCACTGACCGTGAATCATTATGGAGAGAGTGAACATCAATTAAAGGAGATCTCTATCTGCGAGAGAGTGTTACTTCCTTGCCGTTGATCCGAAACATCCCGAAATCTTTTCAGTATTCAACGAACCATCCTCTTTCCCGAAGCAAAATTAATGTAGTTATCACTTACATTGTTCATGCAAGATCTGCTAATTGTTGAAGGTAAATGTCTTTCTACAACCCCGGGTCTCCAACGCGCAGACGTGGGGTGGTGTTATCATGGTGTTATTGTCGATTAATTCAATTCCTGTCTGTTCCCCGATTGTTCTAGACGCATCATTATCCACTTTACACTTGATCTCACTTCTTGGCAATTTTCCTGAATTCGCATCTCGATTCCAAGTAACACCTTGAAACATTCCCAAGTAAGCTAGCAGGCGTCGAACTCCATTCGTTACCAAATCAAAATGGAATTTTCATTAGAAAGTAAACCCTACACCATCTGAAAGTGTAGCTGATACCGTGAAAAGGTTAATTCATTCATTGCTGCACGGATATATTCATATTTTGACGAGGCAAACTATACAGAATCTCCCTCTCTCTCTCTCTCTTGCTCTCTCCCTTTCTCCCGTCATCCTTCCCTTCCTCCCTCTCCACTCTCTGCTTCTCTCTCTACCTCTATCTCTATCTCCTTCATCCACCCTCTCTACTTTAAGAAATCATTCATCATTATCCTTCCATTTCTCTCTTTAAAGAAAAGTGTATAAAAGGCATAATTGACGGACACAGGTGTCAATTTCAGACTTGTCCACATGTTGGCGATTTCAAATTTGATTTACCTGAAGAACAAAAAATGTTTCAAATGAGTTGCTTAGAATCTGTTTAGTACACAAAATAAATAGAAATGTGTGCTGCATGTTTCTAGCCTGTATAGATCTTCTAGTTTTCATTAACAACTTGAAAACAGTCTTTAAAAATTATTTTATTCTTTGGACACAAAAGAAACTTAAAACAGACCTGTCATGATTGTCATTGGACTGTGGATCACATGGTTCATGTTTCGCGTCCTACTGCAGCACTAATATCCTTTGGCAAGACAGTAATCTGTATTTGCCACTCTCCACCTAGGTTTTGTGGTAAATGAGTGCCTGGTAGGAATGTATTAATTGAATGTTTTGAGCGCATTAGGGCAGCTGGGCTAAAGCCAGGGTAATAATAGTACTTTGTAGGCACATTGAGCATCCCCTGGGATGGTGCAATATAAATGTAGCTATTACCGTTATCATTAAAGGGAAAGTCCACCCCAAAAATAAGTTTGTTTCGATAGAGGCAGAATAATAAGAAAATCAGGTGAGTGAAAGTTTGAGCAAATTCTGAATGAAAATAAGAAAGTTATGAATTATTGAAGTTGTGATCAATCAAATACAAATTGGCAACTCTGTGACGTATTATACGAGCTCTCCTTCATTTGCTTTGTGCATAATATTCCATAAAATCATGTTTTCTTCGTTATTGATGACGGAATATATATTTGTTCCTTGCAGGGGGAGTATAGAAACATATTTGCAATTATTATATTTAGGGTGCATGTATGGTTGACATTTTTCTTGAGGGAAAATGAAAATTTTAGATTTTTTTAGTACTAAGCAAATGGAAGTTGAGCTCGCATTTTACGTCATAGAGTTGCCAATTTGTGTTTGATTGATCACAACTTAAAAAATCCTAACTTCCTTATTTTTAATCGGAATTTGCTCAAACTTTCACTGACTTGTTTCTCTCATTTTTCTACTCCTATTAAAACTAACTTAATTTCAGGGTGGACTTTCCCTTTAATAATTATAACCTGATGCATTTCACACACAAGCAATATATAGGGCATGAACTTTCAGAAGATGAAGATATGAAAACACATCACTTCACAAAATCACTTGTTTACTCAAAGATTTTTTATTCAGCGTAGAATGAAAATAGATATAACAGCATACTAACAAAATAGCGTATACAAATAGATATTACTTCTTCTTCTCAAAGTGAAAGACATAATTTATCAAGGTTTTGTTTGCGGAATATAAAACTCAAGGTCACAATATATTGTTCAAGGTGAAGTGAAACACAGGAAGAATAACATAGCAAATGACATGATTGAATATTCATTGTAAACATATCATATCCATTAATGATATTAAAATACATGTATATTACGTCTCTAATAAGTGATTACTTCTTATATTATAGCATCCCCCCTGCACCTCTTTCCTTACTCTGAGTCCTCTCCCATTCACACACACCCCCCTCTCTCTCTCTCTCTCTTTCCAGATATTTCCCTTTTCTTCACTGTGACATTTTTCCAGCATAATCTACAATACCACGATTTATTATAATTTTATCATTTAACCCCTCTCCCTCTCTCTCTCTGTCTCTCTCTCCCGTCCCTCAAGATATTCCCTTTCTTTACTGAGAATTTTCCCCAGCATAATATATAAAAACATGATGTATTATAACTTTATAATTTAACCCCCTCCCTTCTCTCTCCCTCTCTGTCTCTGTCTCTCCCTCCAGCTATCTCCTTTCTTCATTGAGACATTTTCCCAGCATAATCTATAATATCATGATTCATCATAACTTTATTTATTTTATTATTTAACCCGCTCTTACTGCTTTCTGTACCTTTTCTTTCTCTTTCTTTGATGTAATAGATTTCCCTGTTAATTAC
This sequence comes from Strongylocentrotus droebachiensis, assembly GCA_035222895.1. Classification (NCBI taxonomy): domain Eukaryota; kingdom Metazoa; phylum Echinodermata; class Echinoidea; order Camarodonta; family Strongylocentrotidae; genus Strongylocentrotus; species Strongylocentrotus droebachiensis. Next base: position 119,031 of record JAVYIG010001676.1, on the reverse strand, counting down.
AACCACTTTTTGGTAAGAACAGGTAATTGAATACATGTCACAATTTACTTACAAATTGAATTTCAACTGCTAGCGTTCAAATAAGGAATGTAAAAACATGATGAACTATTTCAAATCTATTTCATCCTTAGGCAAGGTTGTAATAAAGTAAATGGTTTATACAAATCTGATCACGGACACGCACAAGAATACAATAATGATTAAACCTTCTGCTGAGAGGCAGGAGGGTCTTAAGTCCATGACATCATCCTCCTGGATCTCAAGAGACAAAAGAGTTAATTTTAACCAGCAGTCAGTATGTGTTAAAATTTTAAAATTCAGCCTTTCTCCCATAAATGTTCACATTTAGCGTAAATGGCAAAAATGCACATGATTTTCTTTGACCAGAGTAAACAACAATTGAAATAATAAGAAGGTACACATAATCTCTTATAGAGAAGCCTGAAGAATAAGGCATAAAGCCGCTTTTGGTACACTGCAATACAAAAAACACAGTTATAAAGGAGCTAACTTAACAAAACACGTCTGGCATTTAGAATTAATGTAAAATAGATTTCACTCTGGCAGTACAGAAAAGAAACTAAAAGCAATGCAACAAAGGAGCAAAGAACTAAAAAGTATTGGGGTAAAGAAATATCAAAGCCCATCTCCAAATCTGACGACAGATTTATGGCTCTTAAGGGCTCCGTTGCACAAAACTTACCACTGATGGTAACTTTGCCATCAATGGTAACTACCATGGAAACCTTGATTTTGATTGGCTGTTGAGCCCCGTCACCATAATAGTTGCCATTGATGGCAAAGTTACCATCGATTGTAATTTTCATGCAATGGGGCCCTGTTTGTTCTTTTACGGAATGGGTCTTGGGCATCCGGCAGTGTAGCCGCTACTCTGTTCATGAGTCTGGAAGTCGATGGTGACATCGTTGATCACCAGTGATGACAAGCAACCATTGAATGGTGTTCTGATGATACCGGGAACAAGGGGAATGTTAGCAGCATCTAGGAATTAAATAAAAAAGAAAATACCATTAATATAGCTTTCCAAAGGCATATAAGTAGCAGTACAAAACAAATAATTTTCAATTATTTTCTGCTTGATTGTAGATCTAATTACAATAATAATATTAGTAATAGTGGAATAGCCGAAAATTGGTACCAATATTTTTTGTTTTGCTTCATGTATGTAAGTGTCCAAACATTTCAAGGACCTTTTCTATGATACATAATATCTATCTACCAGTGAAGACAATACAGTCAAACCTGTCTATAGCGACGACTCAAGGGAAACACAAAAAGTGGTCTTTGTAGACAGGTTCTTTTAGTGCATGTTTCAATGAGAAACTATTTTCAAGGGAAATAAAAAATGTGATCTTTGTAGACAGGTGGTCACTAAAGCAGGTTTGACTGTACATTACAGTATTGAAATTGAACAAGATTTTTTAATGTTAGGCTTCCTGGGAGAAGTTTCAATGGTTGTAAAGAAATATTTAGCTTCCACCCAGTAGATAATGATCCCATGCTCGATCAACAAGAGTTGATTCCCGAAAAGCGTTTGCTACCGCGTCTAAAATGGCTACTCACCTGAGATTCCTCCAATGTAGAGCGGTCTATTATTGATGACCGCAAACGTCCCGCTGCTGACCGGAAGACTGTCCGTTGGGTTCTCATCAAGGGTCATCTCAATCAGACCCCTACGGACGGTCAGTCGGATGGTGTGGGGGTTACCATCGCAGAGGTCGTAACCACTGGACAACTGAGTTGACCGTAGGATGACGGACGTAGAGGTACCAAGACCAACCACTGCTCTGGCCTGAGAAGAGATGGTAAGAAATATATGTATTGATAATCAAAGATATATATAGTTCCGTGACAGATTCAAGGGGTACATATAATTCATATGTGACCAGAAAATCCAAACCACCACATAGTTACATGATGAGATTTTCAGTTAGGAGCTCAATAAAGATGTATTTGGTCAGAATGGAAGTTTAGCTTTTAGCACTTTCCTACAAGAATAAACTTTCTTCTATGTAATTCAAAGTCTAAAGCTGAAAATATCCTCTTTTAGAAACAGACCTAAACTTAAAATTCATATCTGGCAACTTTTTTGGGGGTTTTGAGGTGCTGTGTCACTCATGTGGCAGCGCAGGCGTATATTGATCATGGCTCACCCAAATTTAGCCAAAATCTTTTAATTTAATTAAATTCAATACGTTTGATCAGGAATCTTTGATTTCAAAATGGAATGAAAGGATCTTTATTCATACATTTATATTAACTGGCAACTCTAAGATTTCACAGTTCATCATGAAAAGAGGAGAAGCAGCCAGACATCCTTGAGCAAATTGCTCCCCAATCCTACCCTTAGTGGCTGTACGAGCGGCCAAAAACAATGAGGAGCCTACAGGGAAAAGCCTTTTCAAACCATTTTTAGCACACTTTTTTATCAGCATATGCCCCGACCCTTCCTTTCAGAGAGGGGGGCTACTAACTTCCTCTCAATAAACAAAATGTGAGGCACATGGAGAAAATGAATCCAAGAACCCCCAAGCACCCCAAAACCCTCGGCCTCCCAAAAATGTTCTTCCTGCCAAACATGAGTATCTTGTAATATGTTTTTTAAAATACATAATCTGAATAAAATGTTATAATCTTTTTGGTAAGTAGATAATGAATATTTACATAAGGTCCATTGCTTATGACTTACCGTTCCATCCACTATCTCTAAGGTGATAAAGTTTTGAAGGTCAGCAGCGAGGGCTAGTAGCAAAGCGTTCTCGTCAGTGGTGGTAATGGTCAACGAAACTGACCAAGGACTGACCAAAGTATAGGTGGAATCTGTAAGACAAGAACAAATAGATGAAATAAGAAAACACAGCAAGAGAAGGGTGTCATATGCATTACGCGTTGTGTTTTGCCTGAGAGATAACAGAAAGACTAATGTTAAAAGTTTCATTGAATGAAATGGAACTAGTGATAGTGCTTAAAGAGGTACATGTATTGATCTTAATTTATCTAAAGGTACACATAGTCCCTCACACAGGACAAAACAATCTTTAGATCTTTAACTGCTTACCCTTTTAATTTTTGATTGGCTATGTAACATCAAAATTGCTACCATTATTTTGCATAAACTAAAAAAAAAAAAAGTAAAAAAGACTTGGGCCAGTTTACTTAGCTAAGCTAAATTCCGATTAAAAATGATGGTCTCTGTATTACTAACAGTATTCTGCGTTTACAAAGCACTTCATACATCGATGATGTCCCTATGCAATTACAGATATTTGATTACCCCGGTCAGCAGATTCAGGCTTGCCTGCACACAAATGTATGTACATTCTCCACTCCCTGGAGAGCATTCCAGCCAGGCACCATTTTACAGATGCTTACAATGCTGAGAAAACTTCAATGACTTTCGCATTCTACCAGGTACCCATGTAACAGTTGGGTGGAGAGTGGAAAATGTAGATTAATTAACGTCTTGCCAAAGGATGATAGTGCTGGGCTGGGATTTGAACCCTGGACCTTGTGATCTACAGTATGTTGACTCATCTACTAGACCACAACCCCTGTACCTATTCAGTAGTCATTGGGGTAATTCATGTATTGAATTGATTAAAGGCCCCGATTTAAAAGGTTGTTTATTGATTACAGGCATTAATAGTATCCTTCAAAAGAAGTTTTCTCCTTAGAACTATAAGCTAAGAAAGATAACCAACAGTCTTTTTCAAGACTATACCAACAGTCCTTTTCAGGACTACAAAACCCTCAAGAAAGATTACCTAGAGTCCTTTTTCAGGACTCCTCAATCCTCCTTCTCTCTCACAGTTTTGTTGACTTACTTAGAAGAAGCCATCCGCTGCCATCAAAGTGACCTCCACTACCGATTGGGTTGACCCGACATTGTGTGAGGTTAGCAGAGTCGTCACCAGGAGAACTGTTGAGATGAAAGACAATCCATTCATCAATTGTTTGTTTATTTGACCTGACTGCTAGCTAATATGTGTATGATTGAAAGTAAGCAACCAGGGGACAGACAGCTTTAATTCCTCTCCGAGGGACTCGGTAATGAGGATTAATGCCTTACCAAAGGGCGCTAGAGTATCGACTTGGGTTTCGAACTAGGGACCTCCCGGTTACGAGTTTACTGCTCTACCACTGAGCCATTGCGCCTCCTACATCATATAGCCCCATTTTGATGAGACATGGTATATACTGCTCCAAAGGTTGTACTACACATGCTACAATTTCCTTAACTAACAGAACGCTTAACTTAAACACTAGACCAAGTACTTTACCTTACCATCCAATTATTACAGTATACCTATAAACCTAAAACACAATTTGCAGCTATTCCCTATATTTGCAATGAAATAAGACCCAGACCAGTGCCATGTTTCATGAAACTTGTTATCAATAACAACTGCAACTGATCAATGACAAATCTGCTCACAGCCAATCAAATGTAAGCATTTCAGTAGCTTATAACAATTATTGCGTCTTGTTATTGATAACAAGTTTCATGAAACAGTGTCCAGATGTCACTGTCACCCAAGTTAGATCACCCACTGTTAACATATGCTTCAAGAGAAAATCATGTACATGTATAATCAATGGGTCATACTTATGCAACCAAACAAAATGGTTAGCTTCTCTACTCCATGACTTACATGTACTTGAGTGGTAACTGATCTTGATCAAGGCTTTAGGAAATTTACAATGTACCGGTAGTGACCGGTACATGGTAAATTTCAAACACACACAATCATTTATAATGGGTAATTTTGCTACTTATGCACCCCTCTCTCCATCCCCCCCCCCCCCAAACAAAAATAATAATGGACTTAATTTATAGCGGCCTGACTCAATTCTATATTCTTTGACTTACTTGAGTGGTATCGGGACCTCAGTCAAGGTCTCTGTACTGATAACCAAGTCTCGGATACAGCCATTGAAACTCCCCAACTGTTGAGGGAAGCAGACACATTGATATATTAAAGATAAGAGTTACATGTATATGGAATGAATACACTTTCAATGCCATGCCTCACATATTGTTTTAACATACTGTAAAACCGGAAACTATCGTGACATGAATCAAAGGCAAAGTCCACTTGATATCATCTTAGTTTTATAAAAAGCAGAAAATGAGAGAAATAAATCAGTAAAAGTTTGAGCAATAGCCAATTAAAGATAGGAAAGTTATCAATTTTTGAAGTTGTCATGAGTAAAACACAAAATGGCAACACTGTGACGTATCTTTCAAGCTCCTCTACAATTTGGTACAGAAAATTTCATAATTTAATTGAAATTTCATTTTCCCACTCGACGTGTCGGGTGGGATTTGACAAGTAAAATATACAGAAGTTTATTAAAAGACATTTTAAACTCACAGCGCGGTTCAGTGGATGACTTCCCTCTTGAACCCGAGGTCCGAGGCCACCGACGAAGAGAGAGGTCTCTACAGTAAGTCTTGCCAACTGGTTACTAATCTGGCCATGGTTAAGACCAATGTAATCCTTGGACTCTTCTACAAAGAGGACAACGAACCCGTTGATCTTCAGAATGGTTATCTGTAAAGAGAGGTTAACAAAATTAGAAATTCAGATTTTGTTTTCATCATGAAAAGAAAAACACGCCAGAGATCGTAACCACATGATTGATTGAGTGTAGTCACACGTACCGGTAATAAATTTATTGAAACTATCACAATTTTTTTCTCTTAGAAGCATTCAGTAATTATTAGTACTTTCCAACAACTTTTATTTAAGTATATGCTATGTGCAGCAGTAAAAGTTTTTTAAAGTTAAGAGCCCTTATACTGTCTGTTAGCTAATACACACGCGGCAGTGCATCTAAACATTTTTTCAGTGTGATTACACCTTGTGTATGCTAGATTAAGCCTTTTGAACTTGAGGTTTAGTTTACTTGCCATCCATTGTGACATGGACCAATGTTAAAATGGCTCCTATTCTAGATCAAATAATATAAATCTAGGTTCTATAAATCAAATGATGCATGTCTTCATTGTTTCTGTTTCTCGTTGAGGCCGTATACATCTTTCAGGTACTCAGCCTGTTGGCTTTGTACGAGAGATGATACAGCCTCAACTCAAAGTGCTAATACACCATTTGATGAACTCATTTGCATGTATTATTTGTATCTCGTGTGTTGGATCTCCTTTAAAAGAAGTCAGATTTCATTCCATTTATGCATAGGAGGTGGCTGTGATCCATCTTACTGTTCTCCACTGGAAATGTTCCTATTGGAAGGCAGTAGAAATACAAGTGGTGTGTCCTGTCTAATTCAAAACTTTAGCCCTGGACCAATCACTATCTCTAAACCTTACTCTACCCCTAACTTGAAACCCAAATGCAACCCAAACCCCTATATCTCTCACAAAATTGAGGCCAGAGCAAATGTCAATCATAGGTGGTGCCTGTGATCCTTCTTACCGTTCTCCATTGGGCATCGTTGTACTGGAAGGCAGTGGTAGCTCGGACGGTAGTTCTCGTCTGATCTACGATGATTAGATTCAGGTAACCATTCATCATGATCAAAGCCAAGAACTGATTCGGTCTGCCGTAATCGTTGGCAAGGTACAGCAGGATGCCATCGGGAGACAGGGCGCGGAATTGGAATGTGAGGACAAACCTGTCGAGGGTGTGAAGTAAAATAATGGTAAAAGAATGGTAAAGTAATGGCAACTGATAGAAAAGAAGGATAGTAAATCAGAGTGAGTGAGTTGTGAGCTAAGCAATAGAGTCTGTGGTTTTAGTGAATGTAATTTCCAAAGTTCAGTTTTTGATAGTTAAATCAAAGATCTACTGAATAATGAACAATTCAGAATTGAATTTAAGCAACTTAACCTCTACACAAATCACATCACCAGAACTTAACAAACTTAGCTATAAGGCCTAACAAAAAAGATGTTGTATTGCCCTTTAGGTGTCAAAACATGGATCAGTCGGTCGGAAATCCTCTTCTTTTTTTATTACTCCCTCTTTGGGCTAATATTTTTTCAGTTTCAAATGCTTTAATACACTTTTTTTTCTTTCTAAAAGTTGTTTTATCAAAAAATTTAAAAAAATTAAAGCCGACCGTAGATTTCAAGATTTTTGTTTCGGTCACAAAGGGCAATACAACATTTTTTTTTTAGGCCTAACTGTTCCACTAACTCACGTTGATTCAAAGTACTTCCTCTGCTCACTGTTGAGTCCGATACCCAGATAACTCTGCCTCGTCAAGCCAAACCTCACCACCCCCAGGGCCGAGGGGTACGTCATCACCTGGGTGGGGCTAGCACACGATCTTGGCAAGCCATCGTCAGTGGGTGCGGGTGGGGTGGAGTAGGGGAGTGGTGGAAGGGACATGACCTCGGGTTGCACCCCTGTCAGGGTCACTCCCAGGTAGCCGAGGACAATGTTTGGGTCGTTGAAGTTGGGTGATCTGTTGAGTGGATGGGGAAAATGAGTTTTGTGGTATCATCAGATTTCAGGATAAGTTGCAAAATTGATTAAAGGCATCGTTTAACAATGTTATATCTGAGATGCATGGCCCTATGTGTTATCAGTGCTTGTGATATGGTGCAATATTGAAGCCCTAAAAAAAATGCGCTTCAAAATGATCAAGAAGTTCCTCAAAAAAGTGAAAATCTTTGAATGACCTGTTTTACCATACTCATTTTCCCCAATAGAATGTAGTGTTATGAAAACGCAAAATTTGATTTTGATTTCCAATCATAAAGACAATTTTGAAACTCTATGGAAGAAAAGGATGGGTGTTATAGCTTGTAATTTCTTTAGGAAGTCGTTTGTTGATAGCCAGGAGGGCATTGAATTCTTTGTAAACTGCTTTAGTATAACACCATTATGGCTCCCAGTCGACAAAATACATATAATACGTAAAGGAACTCACAGGTCATTGATGAGGAGGTCAACCAGGTCTCCCTGCAGGGACCGACGAACAGGAAAGTCTCCACCGATCAGGTTGGGGATGCTCGCTGCTAGCCCTCCAATGAACAGTAGGCCCTCTATGTCGATGCTTGCACTAGTCAGCTGTACAGCTCCGTATATCATGGGCAGGTCGTTCACTTTGAGTGACGCACTAGGAGGGTGCAGAGAGTGAAAAGAATAAATATTATTAACTTAAATATTCTTGTTTTGAACAACTGAAAAGAGAAGGTGAAAAAAATAGATAGAGAGAAAGAATACGACAAGAAGAACATGGACACAATAGAAGATCTGACCAAAGAAGAAAAACACAATATAAATTGAACAGAAAAAGACATTTAAAAAAACTCAGCCAATACTTTTTTAAGAAAGTATGATTTTCATAATGATTTGAAGAGAACAACAAAGGCATTGATAAAGAAAAGACCAATACAATAACATTATATTAATATGCAAGCAAATGAGTTTCCCAGGAGTTATAATGAAACTGGATGGGGCTATTTCAAAAACTACATGTACTACTCTGGAAACTACAGTTATTATCTTTCAAGCTTTCAATTTTATTTCATTTCATTTCATTTATTTCCACTGCTCATAAAAAACATATAACAATTTACATACAATATCTGATTAACACAACAAAACAAAACAAGAAAATAGCATAACAATATTCAAAGAATTTAAAGCATGTAGAACTAATACTTGAGACTGTGGTGGAGCCAACAGAGGCCATTGACCTATCAAGGGCTGGTCTCCAGTAATAAATTAATAATATATAGGTAAGTACAAAACATAATTAAGTACACAACAAAAGGGATAAAGGCGGTATGTGCGAAGGAAAAGAATCCCAAGAAGAGGGCAGGACATGTACATTATTACAGTAGGAAAGTGATTTCCAACTTAAAATGGTGTCTTATTGGGATGTATAGAACCCACTGTAATGAGAGAACTAGATGACAGGTATGATTTGTAAATAAACTGCCGAGATAACGAGAGAAGGGTACAAGATAGATTTCTTACGTGAGTCCATTGAACGAGATGGTGACATCTTGCCACTGGCCTGTATTGAGTTTAAGTCCTCTCGTCTGCACAGGGTCCGATAAACCGTTACCAAGGTTATACTGCACAAAGATGTTCCCATGGTACAGGGCCACATATAACAGCTTGTTCTGAAAAATAGAAATGATCGATGCAGAGGAAACCGTGTTTACATTCATCTTTTTGGGGGGTCCAGTATCTGTCAGGGCATTCGTCTAATACACTGAGATGTGTTTATAACAAGAAACTTTCAACTTCATGTAACTGTTGCCAATTTTGGGAGTGGTTGAGGTTTTCAAAAGCAGCAAAATAATTGACTCACAATACAGAATTAATGTAAACCATAAAATGGCTATAATCAAAGATATATGACTGAAATATTCTGGATTTATAAACAAAGATTGCAAAAGCAGAAATCACCATTACTCTACAGGGCGTATCATAATAAAGGATATTGAAGTTTAATGACGATTTATATGAAAACTACTGATTTCATAATCAAGCATTTTATGTCTGTTGTAAAGGACAGAATGTCCTCTTTTTAATGACACCCCGATCATACTACTACTGTCACAGTTGACTGAATAACAAAGCATTGCTGTCCACCATGTGAAAGGTGCACTGTGACAAGTTAGCATTCACAGATAAATTATAAAGATTAGTGCTTGTGTCAGCCCAGACATATTGAAATGCTGAACAATGAGTGGATTATGTGTCTATAAGAAGGAAATGTTATCAAACTTGGCACAGTGCACCTTTCACATGGTGGACAGCAATGCTTTGTTATTCAGTCAACTGTGACAGTAGTAGTATGATCGGGGTGTCATTAAAAAGAGGACATTCTGTCCTTTACAACAGACATAAAATGCTTGATTATGAAATCAGTAGTTTTCATATAAATCGTCATTAAACTTCAATATCCTTTATTATGATACGCCCTGTATAACTAAATGAGTTTGGGAGACAGACAATGAACTCGAAAAGTCTTGTTCATTATTCTACTGTGAATTAATCTGCGTGCAGTGCATATTCACTAATGCACTCGCAAGCATGTACTATTATTATATCAACAGGTCAATAACGCCACAATAAAGCCTACTTACAAAGCCGACAGTATCATAGCTGTATAGGAGTAGACCATGTGGCTGGGTGGTCTTGAATCGAAGCTGAACAGTCTCTATGCTTTGTGAAAAGACTGAAGTACTGAGCGACATGTAAGCTAAGTCTCCATCAAAACCAATGCCTGGTACAACCTACAGATTAAAAGAGGCAAACAACATTGAACATGTATCAGAAAGAGACTAAACTTTGTCAAGATGGTGCTCGATAGGTCAACCTTTCATTAGGAAAAGTCTCATTTATAACCTATGCCTGGTGATACCTACAGGTTTAATAAAAGGGGGACACACGGTGCATTAGCATTTTACTAAATTATGTGAAGGCGGTGCTCAATGAGTCAATCTTCTGTTTTTAGGCAAAATTTTTCTTTCCTTCATCCTTCATCAGTTGCATAACTTTACAAATTGTCAGGATTTAAAAAACCCATCAGTATTTGTTTTTTTCTATAAAGCTATCAAAGCTTTTTCGACTTGGACTCGTCAGATAAAGTGGCAAGAATTCTTGCCCACTCATGTTGTTTATTCTTGCAATTAACCCTAATGAGTGCAAGATGAAAACCGTTAAATATGTCTTTATGCACAGATACGTGTGTATACATTCTTCAATTTTGTAATACCAATTATCTCTCTATGACTATTCCCAGAGTAACCTACTCATGTAATATGTAGATGGGTTATTCAGCATAAAAGTACAGATTTCTTTTATGCTACATGTATATGACAATTTGAATCTATTATATGTAGATAGATACAAAGCAATGAAATACTTTTTAAAATTAATACAAAAATGGCATGACATGAGCACAATATTTCTGTTGATTTGTATGGGTATATACACAAACATGGCTGTAATAATCTGCAGGATTGAGGGACACAGGGATATCAGAAGAAGATAGACCAAAATGATAACAAGTTTCTCTTGAAGTCAATGTTTTACTTTAAAACTTGTTTCCAAACTTGACTCACCTCTTCAGGGTATTCGTTGAATGAGACGCCTTGGTATGGGAAGCTAGAGGTGTTTGTGATCTCTCTTGGAACCAGCTCAACGGAGGTGCCATTTGACAAGGCAACGTTCCTCATGTTTCCTGCAAAGCTAAGCTTCGTTGGCCCACGTCTGGTAAAAAAATATTACCAGTAATAGCGTGAGATGTTTAATAGTATTTGAAAAATAAATATACTTACTTACTAAAAGCATCAGCATATTTTCAATAGAATTTTGTTAAATTTCTTAGTAATGAAAATTTGCTGATGTTTACTTTTTCTGTATCACTCATTCTCTCTATTTATTTATTTATTTATTTTTTTTTTTTTTTTTTTGGGGGGGGGGGAGACCAGCTTTAACTACTGGTTAGTTCTAATTTTACAAGACAATTTCTGTGGTATCCAAGAGTTTGTAACAAAGAGGTCCCACTGTATTCCCAAAATACGAGAATTAAACAAAAGAAATTACCTGATGTTGCTTTGCTGGACTGGATCTGCTCCGCCTACAAAGATCTTTGGAGAGAACTGGAGATTGGGGAAGGAGAGGGCTGCCAGGGTACGCCTGGTCGATGCCTCAAGTAAGCTGCTAGTTTCATTGGCATAGCGTAGCTCTAAACTGTAGTGAGAACTGTTGAAGCTAGCCGTCACCTTTAAGGAAAGAATTAGATAACACAAGAATTGGTGAAATGAAATCCTGAGATTGCTGAAGAGATGCATATCGTCAACATGCACTATTTGTGTATAATGTGAGATACTGCCCTAAATATACTTGCTTGTCATTCGAACATTCATTTAGAAATTATTTATCAAATAGTAAACAGTTTGTTGCACTCATTCTAATAAATCCCAATGTCAGCTTTTTAAATGCGACGTGCAGGGAAGCATTCTTGGTCCACTCTTATTTTTATTGCATATAAATGACATTAATAATGTATCATCTATATCAAAATGTACTTTGTTTGCTGATAACACCAGTGTATTTATAATATTATGTAACATAGCGACTTAGCTTGTATACCCTCCAATCAAATTTTAATCATGATAATGAAAAATTAACTTACGCAATGGCTAGCACTTAATAAATTGTCTGTTAACGAAAAAATGAAAAAAATGATGTTATTTACGAATGGGACGTGATTTCAACAATATTTTCATGTGCCGTTTCCCTCCATACTTGTTACTAATAACCATTGATGGTAACTTTGCCTTCAATGGCAATTACCATGGTAACAGGGATCAAGATCCAATCAAAATCAAGGTTTCCATGGTAGTTACCATTGATGGCAAAGTTACCATTAATGGTAAGTTTTGTGCAACGGGGCCCAGGACACAGAAATATACCGGTGATGTATTGATTTACCTGGTACCACTGCCCATCATTGTACGCTCTGACACTCGGCACAGAATACCTGGCATTCCCTGCTGTGTTCATTTCAAAGATAACCTGACCACCAACAATGAAGATACCTAGATTGAAGGAAAAAGGGACACACACAAAAAAGTCGAAAAATAAGCAAAGAAAAAATAACTAAGTATTTTATTAGCTCAATTTCCAATATCTTATAGGGTTATAGTGTTGCCAGAGAATAAGAGGTTGAAAATAGTAGAAATTTGTAAAATAATTTTGATATTGTAATACACAAATCAAATTTTAATTGCTAGATATTTCTATTGAAAGGGACATGCGGTTCATGGGAAATTGGATATTGTACCAACAGACTTCTGAGGGAATTCAATGTGTTTCATAATGCTATGCATTAGTGATCAAACATACTTAGTATCTGTTCATATCAAATCTCCTGAAACTTACAATCCCTCTATTTGTCAATACTTAAAACAGGTATGAAATTATTCAGGAATACCTTAATAATTAACAATTTTGACAACAATTGAATGTCATTTATATGTATTGAAATATGAAGATCATCCTTTGACCACATTTATCCTAGCAAGATGATAACACATTTCTGATAAATGTTAAAGGGAAATCCAACGTTGATAGCAAACTACTCTAGAGGAAAGTAGACAGATGAAAGTTTGAATGAAATCAGACAAGAAGATAGAAAAGTTGTGAATTTTTAAAGGTTGTAATCACTATAGGTATGGGCTCTTCAATTTGGCTGAATCAGTAATGTCTCTGATGTAGTAGCAGATAACTTTCCCATTTGTTCCAACACACAAAATGGCTACTATTTCAATTTTTCCAAAAATGTATGACTCAAGAATGTCTTTTCTCTATAGAGGACCAAGAGTTCATGTTCTTCATCACATACACAGGTGATGCATTAGTGATCCCATTGTACATTTTAAGGTAACTATTTCTAGTTTGATAATACTCAATAACAATACACTGTAAATGATCAAGAAATAAATACGAACCCATGAATGAAATGAGGTCTGGTCGAGTGACAACGAATAGCACGCCCTCTTTCAGCACTGTCCTGAATTCCAGAGTCACCTTACTCTGATCAAACACCTCAAATTCATCCTTGGGGACCTAAAGAAATAGAAAGAAAGAAAAAAGTGTTCATTTTCTACAATTTATGCATAAATAATTCAGAAATTATTATATGTTGACTATTGGATTCTCTCTTTCCCATAGGATAATTACAGACAAAATCTGGCTTACTTGACAATGGGTTTATAGTAAATTGTGTAGAAATTAATATGTCCACTTCCTTTAAAGCGGGACTGCACTACTTGAAACTACTTGCGCCCTCCATATAGACAACCATGCCTAAGTGGTACCCGTTGATTCCCTATGGTCCCCTTTTTCTTATGTTAACTGAGAGCTGATTTGATGAGATAACCACCTGTCAGTGACCATGCAGGGAGGTCTAGTCCATCCTGACCAAACTGGTGCAGATAGGCTTTAAGTCAAAAGTCATGCAATATGAATCTCAATAAAAACCAACTTGCCATCAAGCCTCAACATGTTTTGTTCTTGTTACATTCTCTCAGTAATGTTTTAATGGATCAGACAGTTGGATAACAAGGAACATTGATGACATCTTCATGATCACGACCATTACCATCATCATCATCATTCAATCGTAATAACTGTAGTAATATGTTTTTATATACATGAGCTACTATATACGCTGATGTCACAATGTATACGCGTACAAATTATTCCATAATGTATACGTTGATGTTGAACTTAATTTATACCAAAGTGTGCTCGGACTTATTAATGCTTGTTTGACAATAACAACCAAATCAATATCAATAATATTAAATGCCCATTGTTAGTACTTCTAAAAAATAACTATTATAGAAAGTATTAATAAATAAGGTACAATTGTATAAAATCTGCATCACTCTGAATTAATTTAATTTAATAATATAACAATATTAGAATAAGTTCAAAATGATAACAAAGATATGAAGAAATCTTTACCCTGTAATATCCAGAACCATCAAAGCTGACCCCGGGAATGTAGATGACCTCTGGCTCTGGAACAGTCACTGGTGACCCGCAGCATGATTGTGACCCCTCCTGACTGGTAGGTCGCCAAAGGTCAAGCTTTTGACCATCAAAGGTCACACTTCCGATACATCCTTCAAAATCGTTGCTCAAGATTTCATCAGTCTGAAAAATGAGAATACAATTGTAAGTTCAAAACATTGATGTCACAAAATGATGTTTATTTTGATGCAATGGGGTTAACTACAGAAACAAACTTGTACCAGACCCTGCTTGTACACTGCTGAAACTTAAACACTTTGTTTAATTTGCTAATAATACCTCTTGTAAAGTGTTTCAGAGGCATAGTGGATGCAGCACGTACAACATATACCTACATGTAAATCTACATTATTGCCATCACGATATTCTCACAAGGCACTGTTAATGGCTGACAATGCTAAAGCTCACAAGGCAATACTGCTTTAGAAACATTGGGGATGTATTAAGCATCACAAATATCTATATATTTGTTATCACTTCAAGGACCATCATACATGTATGACTGCCAACACTAAACCAGGTTAATTCTATTCAAATTACACATGCAGATATTATTGTTTATATACCTCACTTAAGAAATCCAGCCATCTGATTGGTCGAATTGCATTCATAAACTTCAACTGTTCCTGTAAAATTCTCGGTAACCATGCTTAAAACATTTCAATATTTTTAATAACCATGGTTATTAAAAATAGTTGGTCAGCCTCCATGGTTACCCCATAGGTTTACATGTTAAAAAATGGTTTGAGCGATGGAGGATACCTTATGTGTGCGAAGGATTGGTCGGTAATTTCAATACAATTGAATCTCGATCGATCTTACCGACAATTTTATCTTGCATTGTTGACATGAAGACAAAAATAAACTTCCAAAAACAAAAAAAAAACATCTGCCGATAGATCTTGATCTAAGTTCGTGCCAATATGCATTGCAAAAGTAAAAGAAGAGTCCGTATATGGAGCTTTTGCGAAGCATTCATCACACGCGAAGCCGGTTTCAATCCATCTAATGTATATATTGTACAAAACTGCCAAGCATGTTAACATCGCGCGATGGCCGAGAGGTCTGAGGCGCTGACTTTAGATACATCACCTTTTGTACGCAAGAGAACGAATCTCATCTTCAACAAAAAAAAAAAGTATTTTTTATTTTTTATTTTTTAGTCTATTTTTTTTCGGCATATAAAAGTATTAATGACTGCTTTAATATTCGAGAAATAGTTGTTTTTATACGCTCTCGGGAAGGTTAGAATTGGGCTATTCCCCTCGGCACGCCTCGGGTAATAGCACAATTCTAACCTTCCCTTGAGCGTAATAAAACAACTATTTCTCTCAAAGCAGTCATTAATACTATAATATATCATGATGTTATCCACAATGGAATGCTATTATTATACTTAAAGGGATCCGGTAACTTTGTCTCAGATTCTGAAACAAAATTCACGATTTAGCTCATGATGCAATGATAATTATAAACCTTTAGGCCAGTCAGGAACCCCATGACTTTTACAAGCCGATCGCCTGTCTGATTATCAAGATATTTATGATTGGAATTACAAATTTTGAAAACCGTTCGCCTGACGGTTTTCATAACACTACAGTCTATTGGGGAAAACGAGTATGGTAAAACCGGTCACTCAAAGATTTTTACTTTTTTAAGGCACTTCTTGATCATTTTGAAGCGCAATTTTTTTAGGGCTTCAATATTACACCATATCACAGACACTAATAACACGTACGGCCATGTATCTCAGATTTAACATTGTTAAACGATCCCTTTAATAGGAGGCAATCTTTCATCATGGCGCAAAAGTCAGTAACCCCTCGTTAGAATGAAAATGCTGACTCTAATATATGACGATGATGATGATTACACTTACTTGAAAATCTGAAGGGATACCGCCGATGAAGAACGTTGAGGTTTCTTGGAGTATCAGGAATCTGTTATAGACCGATAAACTCCTCGCATAGTCCGTAGAGGACCCGCCAGTAGAGAGCAGTGTTACTGTAAGCTCACCCCCATCAGCATATCTGGAAATAAAAAGAAGTATGACAATTTTATTAGGCCTGTTATTATCTTTCCATATGGGAGAAATAATGCTAAAATTGCCACATAGTATACAATCTACTGTATCTATCAGACACTCACATATACATATGTACATACATTAGATACAATTGCAATGAGAGAGAAAAATCATATCTTTAAGACATAGGCCTATATTCTCTAAAGCCGTCTGAGTGCTACCTTAGTTATTACACCGATTTATGAGGGGGGGGGGGGCAAAAGTCAATATCCAAGTTCCAGATAAATTACTGTAATTATGTACAAAATAAAGAAGCAAATCTAACTTTCGACAACAAAAAGTTGTTGTGTTTCATTCATTTACCATATTGTGATGATTGGTATAACATGGAGAGAGTGACATCTGTCTGGCATCAAAAAATCAGTATAAAAACTGTATAATTTAGGGTTTTTCTGGGGGGGGAAGGGTCCAGAAGGGAGGGTAGAATGGGGAAATGTACGCACCTTGTGGCAAGTATGCGGTACCAATCTCCACAGCACACATCAATAGGACTGCTCACAGTCACCACATCCTGCCCTGCGGTCGTTACATCGCGATTCACACGGAACTTGAAGTTGACACGGCTTGCAATAATCTCAATACTCATGAAGACATTATTCGCTGGGTTCTCCATGAAAAAGAC
Source organism: Strongylocentrotus droebachiensis (assembly GCA_035222895.1). Taxonomy (NCBI): domain Eukaryota; kingdom Metazoa; phylum Echinodermata; class Echinoidea; order Camarodonta; family Strongylocentrotidae; genus Strongylocentrotus; species Strongylocentrotus droebachiensis. The sequence goes on along the minus strand of JAVYIG010001676.1, from coordinate 101,762 downwards.
CAATCCGTCTCGTTGCTCCGGTTTCACGTCGAGCTGGATCTCGTTGGACAGCGAGAAGGTGTCGGACGGTGAGACGATGGTCAGAGGGCTTTGAGCACCTAGACGCACTGGCTGGTCAGAGTCGGCGATGGTGGTCTGGGCTCGACGGAGCTTCTCACGGAGGTTGGCGATCTTGTTGTTGATGCCGGAGCGCAGGATACCGGTCTGGTTTTGAAGGCTGAGAATGGTGTCCACGTTGGTACTCAGAGTATCAATGTTACTCTCTATTTGGCTCACTGTGAATTGATAGGACAAATATGGCGAAAAATGAAGTAAAATTTTCAATTTCTATTGCTTTTTACATTGCACCATATTTTAAAGTATAAGATGACTGATTAGTAGTACAAAAGATGTTTATAGACCAAGAAATGTAAAATATGACTAGTCCCTTATTTCATGTTTGAAACATGTTGATGACGGCACTGAAGACATTTTGCGAAAAATTAATACAAATTTTTATCAACATCCCTCTGCTCTAAGAAATTAAGGAAAAAATCATTAAAAAAATTACTCTTGACCCTGCAATGTTTAGATTTTGTTTAAAAAAATGTCTTGGCAACGGTAACTTTTATCTAAGTATCATATTTAGTGGATTTCAATGAATGTCATTTTCAGGATGATATTGGTCAGTTTTGCTATAATTGTGCGAATAAACAAAAATCCCATTTATAATGCAGAATAATCCTACACAGGGGTGTTGATTTGTATCCCTGGTTGGGGGGGATGACAGGTGCCAAAATATTTTCGGCAATGGATCAAAGCAACCAAGAGGTAGAAGCGTGTGGCAGGTTGCACCCCTCCCTTCCAAGTTATTAACTTTTTCAAGTCACCCTCAATAAAGTAAACATTTCAGAGAATATGGGACCCATGTGGGTCCCACATGGGCTTGCTACCTGGGTTATTATCCTCTCAAGCGCGTAGCAAGGATTTTATTTTAGGGGGAGCGGTAGTGAGCACGCGAAGCGTGCAAATCACTTACAGAGCGCACGAAGCGCGCTCCATAGGGGGGGGGGGGGTGGTGCAGGGAGGGAGAGTTTTCCGCTTCCCACGCGAAGCGCGGAAGCTTTGATGTTTCATTAAAATATTAGAGAAAGACGATCCGTGGTACCGTTCTCGACTCTTAATCCTTGTTTGAATCAAGCTCCCTTTCCTCTGCGCGTAGCGCGGAAGCTCTGACGTTTCATTAAATTATTAAAGAAAGAAGACGATTCGTTGTTTCTCTTAATCTCTTAATCCTTGTCTGAATTCAGTTCCCCGACCGCCCCCGCCCCCTGGCTATGCGCCTGTACCCTGTCAGTCCCTCATTATCTCTTTCTCCCACTCTCTACTTCTTTTTTGCGCTTCGCGCTTAACATTTAGCTCGTTGTTTTTTAACGCTGTGGCTTTGCATTTGGCGCACTGCATTTCTATGATGCTGTTGATTGAATAAATCCATAAATTCCTGATGAAGCCGTATGAGCGAGAATTCCATTTATTTTTGTCTCATATACGGTTGTCTCATTTACTTTGTTTTCTATTTATATATGTATGTATTATGAAAATGAGATAGCAAAATGTGTATATGGATGGTCATCTTGCGAGTAATAACCATTTACTACTCTCATCGGGCTCTCATCATTAATTTTTCTCTTCCTTTTTTTGTTGTGATGGTGAATTATTGGTGGGGATGATTGTACAGGCCATCCCCCCCACCTGAAATATTGGGGGGGATATATCCCCCCATCCCCCCCGGGATCGACACCCATGATCCTACATTCTCTAAAACTACAACACTATAAGATTAAATGCCCAATATTCAATAAGTATAATAATGATGATGATTATAATATTAATACAGATAATAATAATAATAACATTTATGCTATGAATTTGCAAATGATAGGATGACTTGCAGAATATAGATGACAAATAAATCAATTTCATTTCAATACACCTTCACTTCAGTATTTATAAGGTTATGAAATCTACCCCATCAACAATATTTGCAGACAATACATTTGAAAATTCCTCCATTGTAGATGACAGGATGAAATCAACACCTACAAAATGTTACATTTACAAGACTTCCATACCATGAATGTACATTTCTTGAGCAAGACAATCACTGATCTAATTAAAGAAGATGAAATTAACATAATGTTGTAGATGACACTCCACTTGTCATCCCTGATGAGTGATTGATATTGACTATCTATTGGTAAACAATCAGGAATGCAGGGCAAAGGGCAATGGGGTCAATAACCGGTTTTTGCCTGCAAAGCTTGTCTGGATGGCACTTGGCAGTACTATTAATAAGAAAATATAAATTTAAATGATGCTACAAAGCTTTCATCGTCCCATTTTCTTGCATTATGTGTCCGTATCCCTATTTTTTAGAACTGCCAATGCTGTAGTATTAGTTTACATTTTTTACTACACTCATATCTTGGAAGTATAAGTACAAGATCTCTGCAAATGACAAAGGGGATACTAAAATCTTCTGACATCTTGGTACAGAAACAACGGCCTCCCAAGGCAAACTGGTCTGTTTATTATGATTCACATCATTATTTATATGATTTGTCAGAGATTTGTCGTGATACATGGCATTTCCTTTACCTCTGTTTGGTAGACCAGTGATAAGGGTTGTTGCGTTACGGACATTATCTTGAATGAACACAATAGACTGCTCCTCCTCGTCAAGTCTCGCTGTCAAGTTCGCAGTACTTTCCAAGATGGAGTCCCCAGCGGCAATTGTTTCAGTAGCTGCCTCTATGCCTGAATCAATGGCAGGTTGTATTTCAGGATCTATGGAGAAATAATGTAGTTCAAAATTTTCATAACTACTCTCATTTCTTGGTTAAAATAGACTTCCTGCTTTCATTCGTCAGTTAAAGACTGTGCACATATGCTGCAGTAAACCAAAGTGTTTTTTTAGTACTAAATAAATAGCAATTAAAGACTTTAAAAAGTGCTGCATGCAACAGAGGTCTTATGCTAACTCGCATATCTGTATGCTCCACCAAAAAGTGAAGTAGGACACACTTAAGGCTTGTTCAAATATGGCACGGTAAACTGCCTAAAAAAAGCCACTGCCATTTTTTCCATGTAAATGAATGGTAACTGGGTGCAACAAAGACTTCACGTATACACTGAGATCTGTGTTATAAGATATTTTAAAAAGAATTTTTATAGAAATACACCTTAATCTTGCTATTTATACTTGAATAACTGAAAATAAACATAGAAACTTGTTTAAATAATACTGTAGATTTCCTTGTCTTTCATTCAATTAAAGAATTATAGAAATATTGTATTTTTTTAAATATTTTTTTAAAAATATTTTTTTAAACATCACTTTATTGTTCAAACTTGCACAACAAAGGAGAAGATACAAAAGCCCAGGACAATTCCATTTTACTGGAAAATGCAGGGCATTAAAAGTAAATACATGTAGATATACAGTGTATACTGTTATATAACATCAACTCATTTTACAACATAGTGAAAACTGAGGGGTTATGGATATTCCTAGCTATGCATGTAGATGAAATAAGAGGAGCTAAAAATTGAAATTTTATTTGATATATCAACTTAATAAATACAAAGCATACATAATGAGTATTATAAGAGTTTGATTTGAGTTAATGTTTAATACAAAGAGGATTCTGTCAATTATATTCATAAAATGCCCCTAAAAGGGTAACATGTTTAAAGCAAATAACAGAAGGCTTATTAGGGCTTTTTAAAAATGAGATAAAATTTCTTTTTAATATATGTCTCTTCTGTTTATATATCTCTGTTGTTAAGTCAAAATTCAACAAAAGAAAGAAAAAATAACTTACTTTCAGCTAGCTCTAAAAGTGTGTTCACCTCAGCTTCAAGGTTGGACACGTCCTGTCTAACAGTATCCCAGGATTCAATTGCAGACTGCAACGTTTGGTTAGCAGAATCCAGTGATGCATTAAGAGCTGTCGAGAAACATGAGGTGTTAGACAGTTTACTTTTAACATTGTGAAAAAAAACCAAACAAAAATATGAAGCCAACTAAGTATTAAGCCGACTTTGAAACTGAAATATGTAAACAAACAAATTCTTTAAATAATTAATTTACATGCAAACTTTTGGGCACAATTTGAGGTTCAAATTGAAAAGGAAAATTTTGATTTATTATATCTAAAGAATACACACACCCTAAATATAATTATTGAACATATGTTTTAACATGACCCCCTTATGAAATAGGCTTACCATTACATTAATGGGCAACCAAGAAAATTGGAAATTTAGGAAGATTTTAGTTGGTAACAGTAGGATACTTGTACATACTGAAAAGCATGCATCCTTGAAACATCATTCCGTCATCACCACACTTGCATCCAGCAAACATACCTTCAGTATCGATCATACTGCTATCTATGGTATCCGTGAGGTCATTGCTCAGCTGTAGTGACCTTTGTGCCTCCTCGCTGAGTATGGCTACCGTCCTGGAGGTGAGGTAGTCCTGCGTTGATGCCAGGGAGTCCGTAGCATTCTGGTTGGTAGCCTCTGCCTCTTGGACCGTTGTCACAACGCTCCGGTAATTCCTCACCGTGTCAACAGCGAGTTGCCCTTGGGGTTCTGCGGACTGGAAGTAGCTGTTGACAAACAAAGATTTAAGAGTGTGAGACAATTCTAAGAGTCAATTTTATGTGTACATCAATAATTACTGATATGGTAGTATACAAATAACACACAGCAGTGAGGGCATTAGTAAGAATTACCCACACAAGGTACCTTTGGAACAGTCTAACACGCCTGAGGCAGTAGCCGAGGGTGTTTGGACTGTTTTGAAGGTACCAAGTGTGGGTAATTTTACTAATGCCCGAACAAAATGCTGTGTATTATTTGTTTTATAATATTATGTTTTATTTGTTATATAAAATGATGTTTTATAACATCATTTTCCTAATGACCGGTCATTAGAATTGTACGCTTTCAACCAATCATTTGACAATTAGATTGTCAATTTGTGTTAAACTGACTAAATAGAATCCATAGTTGCCCCAGTTCACTACAGATTTAAGAAAGCAAGCCATACCTGAGCGACTGCTGCGTCAGCTCACTCAGAAGCAAAGCCCTGGTCTCCGCTAAGCTCACAGCGGTCTCTAGACTAGACTGTAAGCCCTGCACGACCCCAAGCTGACCTATGACCCGAAGGTTACCGTCAACCCAACCGTTGACCCCTTGCTGGTCGACATCGATGTCCATTGGGAGGGCGTCGTTACCGGATGAGCTGCCGATGTAGATGGCATTTACATCGAGAAGAGCTCGGTCAGCGTCTAATTCAAAAGGAATTTATAAAGAGGGAATAATGTAATTAACAACAAATGCTGTGAAACATCATCATCATCATTAATATATTAAAAAGATATCAAGATACATTATCCCTTACATTAACTGCAACACACACAATAAATATGTTTTCAAGTCAAAATATATCTTAGATTTAACTCTATTTTTGTTTTGCTTACCACTAGAAACGGAAGATTTACAGCTCTCCTAATTTAACTGAATTAAAAAAGGAATAAGAAAGGATGCTCTTTCTTTTGTTTTGAGGAGAGTTTAGGTAATTGGGAGAGATTAACATTTCATATGTCATGGATAAGAGCTCCAGTACAAGGATTCCAATTTGTCATTCGGTGTTCCATACATTACAGAACATTGAGGAGTTACAGGTGTGCAGTAAATGTATCACTTCATTTCATATTAGGTCTGGGTCCTGTTTCATAAAACTTTTTATCAATAACAACTGCTACAAATCCATGACAAATATGCTCACAGCCAATCAAATGCAAGGATTTCAGTAGCTTATAATAATTATCATATCTTGTTAATAATAACAAGTTTTATGAAACAAGGCCCTGATCTAAGATTTAGGAAGACTATTAAACTAATACAATGATAATATATACTAAAATCTTAGACATGATTGGGAAACACGTGGGGTGAGATGATATAGTTTGAGCTTCAACTAGCCCAGAATAATTCAGAGTTGAGTAAATGTTTACCTCCAATTGCTTGCGTAGCTTCAATGAACGTTAGTGCGACCCCAGCAAGTTCAGCCTCAGCCTGGTCTAAGAGTCTGTTACTGTATGCTTGGTTGGTCTGAGGAAGGACAAAATACAAAAAATACTGCAACTTATCATCTCTGAATAAACAACATAAACCAGATCGTTATTCATGTCCATATTTGATCATAAGTTCAAATAATTCTCTCCTTTGATACAAAAATTATAAAAATTGGGTCCATGATTGCATTTAACATCTAAAGGCCCGGTCTCACCGCCAGAACTTTGCTGGAGCGTATACGGCGTTGCCTTAACGGCGTTGAAGCAGCGATCCATTGCGGTGATGAACTTTGGTTTGGCGTTGGTATGGAGGTGTCGGAGCGGGACCAACGCTAAAGCAACGCCCATGTTTTTGATTTGTTTCCCATTTTGTGCGCGGTGACGAGCGTTGTCGAAATTCGGCCCCCTCTCCCTACCGTTCAAGGAACGCTCCAGCAAAGTTCTGGCGGTGAGACCGGGCCTTAAGACATTGCATCATAAAGAGAGCATTCAGAAATTCAGGTAAATTGCTGAGATCTGCTTCATCTATAACACATAGCTGTCAATGTGAATGCATAGTTAAGCTTACTCGAAAATGTTTTTATTTGAGAGACCAAATCACATAAATTTTGTGAAAAAGTTGAAAAAGTGGCAATTTTTATTAAAAATCAATGATTTTGAACCTCTGAACACGTTGCCGACATGAGGATTTTAAAGCCTTTGTTTTTCCTTTTTTTTCGTGGCAACTAATGCAATATCATCATGCAAAAAGATGGATAAAGTTTGTGGAGAAATGGTTTTCCTTTCTACTCGTGAATCTGGTATATTTTTAGGACTATTAATCAAAAGTTATCGAGCCAAAGCACAAAATGTGGATTGCCTGTCACAAAAGTCCCTTTCAAAGGGTTTATCGAATTGTACCTTTAAAAAGTGTGCTTTATAATACTTCATAACCTTCCACATTCAGTGGTGGTAATCTACCTGTTCATGGTTGATCAAAGAAAGAACACAGGCAGAAGTCATAGAGAAGAGAAGGGAAAATGTTTATGAGTCAATATAGAAGTTTAAAATAGTAAAGAAAAGAACAGGAAAGACGGATAAAGAGAAGATAGAGACTGAATGTAGAAGGCTTTAGTAAGGACAAAGAAGTACAAATTATCTACCTGTGTATGGTTGATCACTGTATCTGTTTGATCCAGTATGACTTGAACTGCTTCCTGTACGTTAGTAGTCAGAGAAATCAACTGTCGAGTGGCCTGTAGCTGAGACTCAGCGGATGCTACGAGGATAACCAGACGATTCAACTCAAGACCCTGCAAAATGTACAAGAATAAATAAAATCTAGGAAATTGTTTTGCATAGATAAATAAAACACAATCACCTGCTCTAAACCATCTTTGATTTTATATCAAACTCTTGAATAATAAGTTCTCTCTGTCATGTTCTATGAGCAACCCAGAAATAAATCCAGAGAGTGCCATCCTATACTTTTGTCTCCAGGACACGTTTTCAAAACTTCTCACTGGTAAACATGGTTCAATTTGGTTATCTATGGATCTAATCAAAGAGTAAACATGGTTAACAGAAGTGTTAACAGGGATTCAATGTTTTTGCAATGGAGTAGCAATAACTGTTATGTTTGTTGTGATAGCACCCACCTTTACAATGAACTAGATGCATAAAACAACACTGAACCAGCGTTACAGTGTTAAATAGAGTAGCAGATGCATCAGAACAGGTGAATGAAAATGAAACAGAAGGCCGGTCTTCATCAGCGTTACAGTGTTAAATAGAGTAGCAGATGCATCAGAACAGGTGAATGAAAATGAAACAGAAGGCCGGTCTTCATCAGCTCGAGTTTGCCAAATAACCCGCTTTATTTCAGACTCGGGATATTATAATCTTGAAGCACGAAATTGCGTATTCACCAGACCGATATGCTCATCACAAACTAGCTCGAACGGGCGCAAATTAGCCCGCTATTTCCCGAATAGCAGGATATTTTAGAAATAAGATTTCTCAGGACATTATCTCGACCAGATATCCCGCTAATTGCAACTGCGGGCTGATGAGGACGCAAATTGACTGGTTAATTTGTGATCGGGATAGTTAAAATAGCGGGTTATTTGGCAAACTCGAGATGATGAAGACAGGCCTAGAGAAGAGGAAAATTAAGAAGCATTTAGTCGTTACCTGTGCCGTCACCATAGACAGCAACGAATCAGCCTCCAACGTTACATTCCTAATCCTCCCCAGTTCTGTCTCAATCAGCCCCATCTGTCCAGCAACGGTCAGCACAGCCACATCATCCCTCCTGGTCAAAGCATCAGACACGAAGATGGCCGCACTGGAGTTGTAGTTGGTCAACGTGGTGAAATACTCTTGGACAGTGGTGTTGGCGGTAAGGATACTGGTCAGTGTCTGCAGGGCCGCTGACCGGTAGAGAGTCATCTGGTCAAGCTGGCTGGACGACTGCTCCTGGAGGCTGACCATTGTCCCCGATAACTCTGATGCCCTTTCAGCTACTAGAGTGACATTCCTCTCAAAGACTGCACTATCAATGGCTTCTATCTGTATCCTCAGAGTGGTAAACTGATCCTTCAGGGTGTCAAGGGCATCACCGGTCGCTACCACCATCGGCTCCACATTGCGGAGCTGCGCATCCTGTCCCTGGAGCTCCTGAATGGAGGCTCCTAGCGCCAGGAGCTGGGTGTGGAGAGACTCCAGGATCCGGGTGGAGTTGTAGAGGGTGTCCACACATTGATCACATTCTGTATGGAAGGTCAAAGGTCAAAGGTCAAAGACATAGATATATGACAGTTATAAACTAACGATTAGTATTCAACATGATAAGGAGCTCCTGGATGGAGGCTCCTAGAGCCAGGAGCTGGGTGTGGAGAGACTACAGGATCCAGGTGGAGTTGTAGAGGGTGTCCACACATTGATCACATTCTGTATGGCAGGTCAAAGATCAAAGGTGTTGATTATGACAGCTTTAAACTAACAGTTACTATTCAACATGATACAAGGCTCCAGGATGTGTGTGTGTGTGTGTGTGTGTGTGCATGGATGAGGTTGAACACAACACAGATGAATCGTTTCCTCAAAAATAATATTAAATCCCTAAACTACACTGTACACAAATATTAAACAAGAATACTGATTAGTACACAACAATAGAACATAGAAGACTCCAGAATGCCCAATAATGATTTGAAATGTTAACTTACTGGCAACCAGTTGGCTCATTTTCTCATCTAAACTCAACAGGGAACATAAAGGAATTGAAAATGGTATCAGCAGTGTTTCATTGTGAAAGCAGCTATGGACATACTGTATAGAAGCAGAGTGCAGGCAATACAGGGCACAGCCAAAGTGAATCTCATTTAAAGCCTATCTGCACTAGTTTGCCCAGGAGGGATTAGACCTCCCTGTATGGTCATTGGCAGGTGGTTATCTCATCAAATCAGCTCTCAATTAACATAAGGAAAAGGGGACCATGGGGATCAGCAGGTAACATGTTGGCTGTATAGAGGGCACAAGTAGCTACAAGTAGTGCAGTCCGGCTTTAAACCAAAGAAAATAATTGGTAGCACATTTAATCTAGCCTTAGCTCACTTTCCTTCTAACTCTACTCACTTGTGCATCCATCGGAACTGAAGTTGATGAAACCTGGACGACATTCATCACACAGTCTACCAGTGATACCGGTTTTACAGGGACACTGGCCCGAGCGGACATCGCACACAGCCTGAGAACCATCATTAGTACCTGTTGCATCGCAACCACAAGCTAATACAAGAGAAGAAAAATGATGTGATTGCATTAGTTTATAAGATCAATGAATATCTGCTCAAAATTCTACATTTTATGGGACATGTCTAATAATCAAGTAAATATCTTCCAATATGAGTATCATTAAGTAAGATTGTAATATTTCCTTGTATAGCTGAATGTATTTGATTTGATCAACATCTTTTTACAAGTTTGACAAAAGTATGACAACAATTACAAATATATACCATAGCAATTGCATCCAAATTACTTCAGGAATAAAAAAATTTAAAAAAAAGAGCATACATGTGTTTGTTTGAACTACCTTCAAACAAGCTACTCCCTATAAGATTATCAAAACTTTGGTAAAGAGTGAAGTATAGACAATGTTTGCAAACATACATAGTTGGAAAAAGCTTCATGGCTTGATTGTGTTCAAGAGAAGAAGCGATGGAAAAAGGAATGTTACGCACATATACAAGACTGATCAGGGAGTCCAAAGCTCCCATCCTCGCAGGTATCACACTTCACCCCCAGCACCCCGGCCAGACACCTACAGTCCCCAACCCCGTCGCACTGCAGATCCAGGGATCCAAACTCGTTGCAGTTACACTCCACGCACCCCAATGGGTCGCCAAAGCCGTAGGAGTTTGGGAGGCAGGCATCGCATCGCATCCCTCCCACTCCGGGCAGGCAGGGGCACTGACCGGTTATGTGGTCACAGAGAAGGTCGGATGATCCCTGGGGGTCACAGTTGCAGGCTGAAGATTGGTAGGGAGATGGGTTGAGTAAGCAGCAAAAAGTATGTTATAATCATGATAGAAAGTATAATCCATCATACAAGGTATTGTGAATAAAGTGAATGCATCTTTGTGATGGTCAAATGTTCATGCACTCTGTTATTTCTCCCTTATTATCAAACTAATTTAAAAGCTGAATCATCAGTGATACTTTCCCTGTACATATTATTCGTAGCTGATTTCTATTTCATTTTATTATCCATTTAATGACAGATCCTCTGACTACCAACATAAATACTATAGAAATAATAAGATAAACAATTTCAATTTACCAGGTTGACCTTTTTCTCTCATTTTAGTGTGTCAGTGTTTTTTAGAAAGTTTTAGGACTCAAAGGAAACAACATATTCAAATTCATCAATTAATTTGTTTTTAGTTTTAAGTTGTTTTAAAGGTTTGCTAAAAATGTATTGTGGAACTTTATTGCTCTATCGATCAATTTCTTCCTTCTGGATCTTGTTTTTCTTTTTTTTAAGGTAATATTTTCTAAATTAATAAAACACATTACAGTAGTCAAGCAAAAAATGAAAACATATGATATGATCTAATCAATGAAAACAAACTTTAGAGATAATAATTACAAGGCTTTGATCAGACAATGTAACTCACCCTGGCAGTCCTGCTGGCTGGCGTTCCCGTACGTGAAGTTCTGACATCGCTCACAGTTGAATCCTGTAGTACTGAACCCACATGCCACACACTCCCCTGTCAAAGAGTTACAGGAGTCAGTGTTACCGTTGCACTCACAGAGCTGGCAGAAACCACCAGGGTTGGCTGGCTGACCATAGTAGAAGTCATCACAACTGCAAGAAAATAGGAAAATATTTTGGGAGTTATTTGAAAATAGGGGGTAAAGATCTTGTAGAATTAGTGCAACACATTAGCTGGCAGAACAAATGTTTGTATTTTTACCAGAAAGGCAACATAAGGAACTTAAATATTTACTTGGAGAAGTTAGCATGCTAGAGGGCAGCAGACAGATGTTTTGAGTTGCTCCAGATACATGTATATGTATGAGCAGCAGTACATAATAGTTGGGTGGCATGACATTCAAACTGAGAGGTAAACTCTGGAACTACACGTACATGCTATGTATTGACTTTAATTTGTGTGTATGACCCTGGCTTTTGCTATATTTGCTAAATGTCAAATTCCTACACTAACCAAATTCTTAATTCCAACCTTATTCCTAAACCTAACCCTACATCTAACCTAAAATCCAAATTAACCCTTTAACCCTAACTCTAACCCTACATCCAACATAAAATCTCATTGCAACTCTAACCCTGACCCTAATTGACAAAATAAATCCCAGAGAAACTGTTGCAGGAGCAAATGTCTGGTCATCATTGGATTCAACTCTTTCTATGAAATAGTTTATTTACGTTCGACTAACAAATGACGAAGACTTTCTACTCACGTGTTGCAGAGAGGACCCAGATGACCCGGTAAACAATCTTGACAGGTCACGACCCCATCAATGTCTGCGCACAGGTTGGATTGAGCAGTGGGTGGCCCACACGGACACGCCTGACAGGCATCAGGTGTACCCGACAAAGCATCACCGTAGAAGCCATCTAGACACACTTCACAGTTGAAACCTGGGGAATGAAATCAATATCAATAGTAAACATTCATAGTTTTCTATGACAAACCTATTGAAAGATCAAAATATAAATGACCATCAGAAATTTTTTACAGAATATAATCTGTGAATTTATGTTGAATAATGCAGGAGCATGATTAGATTTGACTTAATTTCTTTTTATCTTAGTGATTCAGCAAGATGATTAAAAAATAATTAATGTGAAGTAAATGACTTATGATGTCATCTGTCTTGAAACAGCGAGAGAAATGAGAGCAATATCTTTGAATTGTAAGATTCCTTATTGACGGCTGATCTCTTGAAGTTATTGTTGATATGCTATAATATTATATACCTATCAGTCATAAACCCAATTTTAGAGCTGACTTTACACCATCTTATAGGATAAATCAGCAAAGAAAGTTATCTCCGCTGTATAGGAACTCCCAAAGGTATCTTATAAGTTTTATGGAATAACTTGCCAGAATTACCTTAGAAATATAGAAACATACGCAAAGTTCAAAATCAATTTGAAAACGTACTTATTTAGCACTTTGTAAATCTCACAATTATGAACCCTGTGCATCATATCCACTACTTCTGTATATAAAAGTCCCATTATTCAGGTCAAGCTTCACTTGTTACAGATCGAGTCACTTACCTCCAGTGTTGTCTTGACAGTCTACACACTGTCCATTACTAGGATCACATGTTGAGCTATGCCCATTGCATTCACACGCAACACAGACACCAAAGAAGGAATGAGAGGTGGTGTTCACACGGTAGAAACCTGAGGCACATTCCTACAAAAGAAAAAACACCATGGAAAGACACCAATGATAGGACAATATACTTTCTAAATGGAAAAAGAAATGTATGGCTCTCAAACAAAATCAAGTGCATATCGGATTGAATAAAGTAAAATGTAAATAATATATATGGAGAAAAAAAATTACATGTAAGATCTTTCATAAAAACCCAAGGGTATCAGTTGCAGCAAAAGCCATTACTTTCAAGTAAGATATTAAGCAACTGATGTCTGCGTTGTTCAACTTGTGTCAAATTATTAAATAGAATCTTACAAATATATACCACCATATGATAAATGAGTATTAGCTCTTGTCTCTGTATTTCTGGAAATATTGTATATCAGTAGCTTTCTACATTCCTCTGGTCAAGTTCCAGATTAGTTCAAAATTTAAAATTACTTGAACCGAACTTGATTCCAACTCTTACCTCACATGAGAGTCCTGCATACTGAGGACCACAGGTGCACTGTTCTACAGCCAGAGCTCTAGGGGCTGTCTCCACATAGCTTGGCGAGTCCGAAGGGGTGGATTTGTAGTATGACACACTACCGATGCTGTAGCAATAAATTGTATTAGTATATAAGATTATCAAAATATTACAATTGTTGGAAACATTTCTTTCTTTACAAAAAAACACTGAAAAACAATAGCAATATACATATCTGCGCACACATAAAAACGTTAATTCTACTAGAAATTTTATAAATCATAATATATTTCTCCAAATTAATCTTTTTTCATATGGCTAAGATGTTTTTTGACATTTGTCTTCATATATTTCCCTAAATGGAGTAAATATAATAATATTTTTGCTCTTTTTCAAACCAACTTGATGTCAGAGTGAATTTTCTCTTTAAAAAAAATACAGCAGAAAACACACACCAAAAAGAACAAAAAAGAGCAAGAACAACCCATTACCTTGATGCATGTGCAGCTGAACTGAGCGTAGCAGAAACAAGGATGCTATTGACATTGCTGAGAACGGTCAAGAACTGGGCCCTGCTGATCGACTGACCAGTACCAGTGGACACCCAGCCAGACCGTTCACTCATCTCAACAGACATGGTGGTAAAATCCCCAGGCTCTTGGCTCCCGAGCTGGTAGCTCAACTCTTCTTCTTGACTCTGAAAGAAAAAATAAAAAACAATTTTATTTAAATAATCTATATTCAGTTCAGTTCAGTTCATTAATTTTTCTCAAGCATAAAAACAATATCATAATATACAAGAATGGCAAATATACATAGTAAGAGAAAAATCAGAAAATACAAAAAAGTTTATAAAAACTTGTATGGAGTAGTTCCCAGTAAAGGAAAAAATACATGGTATAAACAATAGCATAACAAAATACAAAATTATACAGATTAATCAGTAACACACTACACCAACAAACACCAGCAATCATACAGGGAGGGTGGGGGGGGGGGGTAATGGTAAATGTAAATTTAATTTAAAAAAAAAAATTAATTTGAATAATCATAAATATATACCTTTTTCAACTTTGCTTTAAATGAAGTTATATTTGTTGAACTCTTTATTTCCTCTGGGAAATTATACAGTTCATATTAAAGCTAAAAGCTAAAAAGCAAATCGTGGGGTGAATTTGACACATAGAGTATGATAAAATAGCACTCTATGTAATAGCAACCAATCAAAGTATGCTTTTAATGTTTCAGTAGATTTCCTCTTTTTCATTCTAATTTAACAGAACTTTACATAAACTGAGGCCGCAGATTTAATCTCACATATCTGAAAATCACCATGATAATTGAACACTTTGAAGGACAGTACTCCAATTATTAATCATAATCCAAATAGGTGTTCACAAAATCAAATGAACTGTATCTACTACGGTACATCATATGAGCTATTTTAAAGCCTATAAGCCAAGATTGGATCACACTCCTCTTTCAAATACTTATTACAACATATAAACAAGTGATATGAGTTAATTGATATTCAAACAAAATCCTTTGGCCACTGTCTATGAAAATTGCATCTACCAAATGAAATCAATACCTGAATAGACATTGTAGCTTCCGTTGGAACAGCGCCAGAAGAACTACCACTCCCTTCCAGGAGGTACGACAGGTCAAAGGTCACTGTCTGATCGTATACTCCTATCAGATTGCCCGAAAAGTCATCTGCGGGTAGTCTCCAGAACGCTACAACTCCTTCGTTCAGTACGACAGATACGTAGTCCCTGTCAGCGATCACATTGGCGGTGACTGGCAGTGGAGGGTCAAGGATGTTTAGGGGGATAAAGACTTCCCACAGGTTTACTGTGGCCTCATTGGTGGGTATGGTGTACTGTAAGGACAAATTGGAAATAAAATTGAATGGATAAAAATGCAAAAGAAATCTGCTTGATTCAGCAATCACTTTGGCAGCAACAGGCAGTGGGAGGTTAAGAATTTTTGAGGGGATGAATTACCTCCAAAGATTCTACTGCGGCCCCATTGGTGGGTATGGTGTACTCAAAGAGCAAGGTTAGAAATAAAATTGAACGGATAAAAATGCATAGGCATATATGCCTTCTTGGTTCAGTCCATCATCTTTCTTTGTAACTGTACATTGTGGCATGCAATTACCTGTAGCAAGCCAAATATGTCATGAAAACATTTATTAAAAAAAACATAATAAATGTTATTGTTAGTATGTGAATAAGCACTTATAAGAATAATCAAACACAGAATCAAAAGGTAAAATAAAATACCAAATTAACACATAATGCTGCTACTTGTGCTTAGTTGCAGCTGACAATGCTAATGAAATATAAAAATTATTTTTCTTTTTTAAATATCTCAATTTGATGAAATGATCTACTATACTGGTGTGTAATATATACATGCATGCTGCTTTTGCTACGTCAGTTCCAGTCACTAAAATCATCTCCACTTATTTCATCACCACAAATTAAATTATAAAGTATCATTAACCCACTGTCTATGGGAACCGGGTGGTTCATGTATTAAGTCTATGGTAATGAGAGGACTCAGTAGTCAATGGGTTAACATTACCTGTATAGCTCTTTGTGTAGTGCTACCACACTGGTCAGTGATTCCCATACACACACAGTCAAGACATCCCGATGGATGGGCTGGGTTGCTATAGAACGACCCAGCCACGCATGTAGCACACTGCAGACCCTCAGTATTACTCTGCAATAGATTTTTTTTTTTTTTAAACAACAGATGAGAAGAAAAAAATGCAAACATAATATTTAAATCCCCACAGCACTATTTGTAGCTACTAGTTGCTCCCTCTATATAGAAAACAATGCCCATTGGTCCCCCATGATCCTCTTTATCTTATATTAATTGAGAGATGAGTTGATGAGATTACCACCTGTCAGTGACCAGCAGGGTGGTCTAATCCTTCCTGGCCAAAGTGCAGACGGGCTGTAACATGTATGCATACCAACCATTCACAGCCAAAATTAGGAATACAGTTTATTTTGTATACTATTCAGACAGAATATTTCAGAAAAAAGACGAATCTAGGGTTCAAAACAATAGCTTGAAGGTTATAAATTAGGAATCATTCCTCCAAAATAGGAATTTTTGCCAGCTATGTGTATGTGACATGTATGCAACATAGTAGATGTACTTCAATATGTATCTTAGTGCTACACCTCCAACTCTCCTTCATTCTGCAGAGCTAATCTCCTTCTGCCATACTATCACTCTCAAGAAGATACCTTTCACCAGAATATGTTTACAGAGTCACCGTAAAAGCTGTTTTAAAGGAAACTCCACTTGTTGGCACAAGCTTTGATCCTACTAATATACAGCTATTAGTCAATATTAATTATACTCCAGAAAAATTTGTATCACAATTTATTGAGTAGTAAAACTCATTCAGTAGTCTAAACTGTAATGCTTTGAATATATTGAGACTCTCCTAGACACCCTAAAGATTTTTTTCTTCTCTGAAATAGCCATCAGGAAGAGGATGTGGGGTTGCTTTATACAATTATGACAAGTTGAATTTTAAATCAAGAGTGGATGTTCATATTGAAGGCATCAATTAAACTTTTATTGCAATTAAAAATAATATTGGCAAAAGCATAATTATTGGTGATTGATGTGATATTATATCTTATAAAAATGAGCATAAACACAACATATTCAATGATGTACACAAAGTACAGGAACAAATTTTGTAAGATAAACTTTTTTGTCATCAAACTAAATCTAAAGACATACCTTGCATATGCACTGTCCTGTAAGGGAGTCACACACGTCACTCAGGCTTCCAGAGACATCACAGTCACACGGTGAGCATCCCTCGGAGGAGAGCTCCTTGAACCCTGGCAGACATTCCGAGCAGTCCCGACCGGTCACGCCCGGTTTGCATGGACACTGTCCGGTCTGTTGGTCACACTGGAGACTGACCGACCCTATTGGGTTGCACTGGCACTCCTACAACGAGATGAGACAAGTAACATTTCTCAACAATTACATGGACATGTGTATACTTGGCGATAGTACCTCTTCCAGTATAGTAGGAAAGCAATAGGCCATTTTTGTAATGTAAGCAAATTCAATGCTCAATTCTTTGTTAAGTGCCCTGTTAAAAATGATTTCATTCACCTGTTATGAATAATTGTATTTCAATTGTTAGAATGTGAAATGCATGATGTAGGACAGACATTACAGCTTTTTTTTTATTTCTATTTTATTTTTCGCTTCTGATAGGGTCTTTAAACAAATTCAAAAACTTCAAAGCTGTACCTAATGGTGCTACAACACAAATGATAGCAGCACTGAAAATACTACAGTATGTTATACATGAGGCAGTCATTTTAACTACCGGTACATATATATTGAATTTTATGAGGGTCACTACCACTTATGTGGCATAAATATGGATACATTATTATTAATGATATGAAAATGAAATGCATCTTGCAGAGTGATTGCCTGACCTTGCATCCAGTAGTACTGTTCAGTCCCCATGTAAAGGTCACACAGCGGTCACACCGACGTCCAGCGGTGTTAGGAGGGCAGTTACACTGACCAGTTGTAATGTCGCATACTTTGTTATCTCCAAAACAGTCACAGGCTACAAGAGAGAGCAATTTAAAAAAGATGAGTCTATTTAAATTACATACATAGTTAGTCTAACATTTTACTAATCTCTAGTAAAAAAATAATGTTTTGCTGATAGTGAGCAGCTGTTTTGAGTCCTTACCGGTACTTACAAAGCAATAAAACAGGAACAAACTATGATTACCTAAAGAATACACAAGCTAAAAACACTTTCATTTTAATAGTCAAAGTGTACTCTTGAATAAATACTAAAATACTTGAATATAGTTATATTCACCCTTTCAAGAAATACCAAACTCTGCATGTATACTACATAAATCAATAAAGGTAACATCAAACATGATTAAAAGTAAATTGGTTGAAATTTTTATTAAGAAACTTAAAATCTCTTGTTCAAATATCTGTAACCAGCATTCATCATGACATGATCGTATCTAGAAAATTAAAGGGATCCGGTAACTTTGTCTCAGATTCTGAAACAAAATCCTGGATTTAGCTCATGCTGCAATGATAATTATAAACCTTTAGGTCAGTCAGGAACCCCATGACTTTTACAAGCCGATCGCCTGTATGATTATCAAGATATTAATGATTGGAAATCAAAACCAAATTTGTGTTTTCGTAACACTACAGTCTATTGGGGGAAATGGTTATGGTAAAACCAGTCACTCAAAGATTTCGATTTTAGGGCTTCAATATTACACCATATCACAGACACTGATAACACATAGAGCCGTTAACCGATGCCTTTAATATACACCAGGGGCGGTATTCTGAACCCTGTGTTATCTCTAATATTGTTGTATCTCTGGAGATAAGATAAAGTTGGTATTCTGAACATTGTTGTAACTTTTGTTGTATCTTTTGTTGTATCTTTTCTCTCATCTCTTTGGCCACGCCTGCGCTCATACTTTGGTGCGCTTGTAATTGTGCGTATTAATAATAAAGTGGCGTTTAATCCTCATTTAATTTTGCATATGCGCACGAGAGATAATATGACAAGATAATTGGTATTCTGAAAGTTGTTGTATCTTTTATCTTATCTTATCTTGCATGGTATTTACAACAATATTTACAACAGGTAGGGGGTTGTTGTATCTTTCGTGGTGATATAATGGCGGGAATCTTTCTTGCCCAGAACCAACTTCGTGCCAATAGACGAGTTAGAAGAAGATTGTGTGTTGACCGGAAACATCACAGATGAGAAATTTTTAAGAAATTACATGCTATAATATAACGATTTTAATGCTCTAATTTTAACCAATATAAGGGAAAGCGTGACTTGTCTTCATGATCCACATGCCACAGCGCATATGATGACGCGCGTAATAAGCGCTCAAATAACTAATTACGCCCAAGATTTGTATACACTAGGCGCATCTTCAGATATGGCATAAAGTATTCCTATTGGTTGACCTACTTATCATGCTTATATAAAATAGATTTTGATTGGTAGGGTCCATACACATGTCATGGGCGTGTCAACAGTGGTCAAAGATAAGATAGAGGCGGTCCTTCAAGAGATAACACAGGGATAAAATGATGTTCAGAATACCAACTTACAACAATATTAGCGCTGTGTTATCTCTGAAAGATACAACAAAAGATAACACAAAACTTACAACAATGTTCAGAATACCGCCCCAGATAACCATTCTCTCTAACATATTAGAAAATGATGTTGCATATACTTACATGTACAGCCGGTGCTCCTGAATGAGAAGAATTCTGGGAGACAGGAGTCACAGGTGCGGCCCCCTATGCCCCCCTTACAGGTGCATTGACCCCCATAGGAGGCGCAAGATAGCCCCACGCTACCCACAAGGTCACAGTCACACTCCTGCGCCCCATCAAAGTAGAACGTCGTCAGGGAAAAGACGTTAGCCAGACAGAAAGACTCATCTGCGGTACCCAGTCTGTAAACAAATGAAAAAGGATGAATATTGAAGGTGTTCTTTATTTCTCTCTTCAATGCTGATCAAATAAGACAATTTAAGATCAGATGACTCTTTGGATAATGCAGTGATTGCTAACCTGAAGGTGCCAGGTTAAAAATCAAGTAAGTGAGGTAATCTATGTGGGTAAGGCATTACTCATATACCAATTATAATGTCCCTTGGATAGGACCTAGCTAAAGCCACATGTTTTCCAGATGATATACCTTCACACAAATACATGAACATTCTTTCTTAGGACTCAGAAATACTTAACATTAATCCCATTTATCACATTCATAAAATGATTCCACAATGCCTATTTAAAACTTCATTTCAAATCCTCAGATCTAAGTCCCTTATATTCCATGGAAACGTCTACAAAACAGCTTCTTTAAAGCTACCAGTGGCATATCCAGGGAATTTGGGAGTTAACAAAAAACCTAAGTGTTATAACCTCTCCACTTTTCTTGTTTATCTTTCCTTGTCAGAAATTTTTTGGGGCTTTGTCCCCCTGCAAGTGAATCTTGGATCTGTTAAGGCCCGTTTAGATATGCAGCTGTAAACCCGCCAGGAGTTTTTTGCAGGTGTTTGCGGCTGCATATCCAAACAAGTCTTTAGGGGTACGCCTCCTCACCTCATGTTGTTGGTCTGAAGATCACAGGTGGTAGCAAACTCAATGCCACGCCCATTCCCAAGAAGAGATCGAGGGTCACTGTACTCTACCGGTATAGCTATCAGTTGATCCTACAAATAGAAATGATGAAGAGGATCTTAATTACTAGTATGTTTACGCTAGGAGACAGCGCGTGTGTAGACTACAGTATACGTACAGTGCTCATAGGTTTTACATGTGTACTACAGGGTGCCGATGTTAGAATTTTCCGGGATGGAATTTCAATTATTTTCCATCTCTCATTTGTTTAATATTTCACTTGAGGAAAAAAAATTCCACAGCAGCCTTTGTATTGCTACCCCAAATAGCGATTCTGCCGAGATCCGGGGAAAATCCTGAAAACGCGCATTGCATTATGGGATAGCTTTTCGACATTACAGCTTCCTGTGCAGGCGCTATATTACTAGGCGCGATAGCGCAAACGTAAAACGCCGTCGCCACACAACGTGTATGCACCGAATATGTCGTCTGCTCGGTCTTGTTTTTTTTTCGCAAATATTTCAACGTTTATTTGAACATTTCATTCGTTGTTTTTTGCGTCTTTTGACATCAGTGACGATGGTTTTCTTTTATGAGGCTGCACAGTGCTGGGCTCATGATTCCAAGCGTAAGAACCCTGAAAAATGGGGGTGGATGAAGGCCGTGACTTGGGATGGGACTCTATACCGGAAGTTGTAGTGACGACCCGAGAGAGTGAAAATTACCTCGTCTCGCGAATTTCGAGATTTTCGTACCTATTTAGGGTAGCGAGAATTGATGAACTGTCACAAGTCTAATACATAAATGTCAATATAAACAGAGTGCTTATGTTTTCTCAGGTGAAGACAGCTGCAACTGAAGAATGTTACCATGGCAATAAATCAAGTTTTATTTGCATTTTGTGGAGCAGATGGCACATGGAGCATGCTGTCACAATATTTGCTCTCAAGAAACTGATCAATAATAGATTGATTTTTACTTCAGGTCTACTGAGAATGCATATTATTTCATATCACAATATCACCTGTTTGGAAGGGCGTTAACTCTGTGGAATATGATATGAGTTAAAGCAGGTCTTGCTCCAAACAGACAATAAATGCTAGAAAAGTATATAAGAGTTGGATTTTTATAGTTTATAGAGTATTTATTATTAGGGGTGATGGGAGTTGACCTTGTGGTGGGATCTATGGTCTTTGGTACCTGGTAGGTTTATTCCTTGAAATGCACTGTGCGCTGATTACGGCTGCCAGAGCTAAAGCGGGTAATAATTTCCCAAGCTCTTTGGAAGCTCATAGGGACGTTATATAATGTGATATGTGCTATACAAGAACTGAATATTATTATTAGTCAAATTAATAACTCAAATCAAGTTGTGCCTTTCAGATATGCTGCTGTCAGAGTAAGTCCAAAATAATGAAAATCAGATGTGATTGATACACGCCCTTAAAAACCCAAATGCATACAAATTAACATATATACCATAAAGTCATAATAAATCTTAAATTTGGTTCTTTCAAGTAGGGGTCTTTAATATTGAGGTGCCATTATTCAGGACCATTTGACTTTTGCTACTTACAAGCAGAACTTTAGCTCCTCCTTGCGTATTGATGCTAGCAGTGATCCTCCAGCTACCAGGAGTAAGGATGAAGATCTCGTCGAGCTCTGGCTGGCCAGTGTTCTCCACAATACCATCATAACACCACACTCCTGAGCATACAGGCAGGGTGGTCTGGCCCCTCATCACAGTGCCTTGCTGGCTGCCCTCCCCTATGGGCTGAATGGTGAAGTCCACTTGGCTGATGCCTTCTGTGATGGCCCGGAGGACAAGGCGGAACTCTCCATTGAATTGGGAGGGTGGAACAGTCAAAACAGTGGAGGTGTTGACCTGAATAGAAAAATCATGATCCATACTCCTTAAGAATTACTTTAAATCAAAGAGAGCATAATATACAAAAATGCATTAAACAGTCAATTTTACATGTACCTTTATATCTATTGTCAAAGAATAATTTGATTTATTATCAAAGTATCATGATCTTATGTCCATAAACCTACAAGGTATTCACAGATATTCACAGAAATTGTAAAATGGATTGACCACAAATAAGAGAATTTAACGAAAATATTTCTATGGAATAATTATCCATATTTTCCAATAAAATATACGTTTTTGATTACACGCACTGTTCAACATTGATGTGGATACGGTAGACCATGTCCAAATGATACATGCAAATAAAGTTTGTGGAAAGCATTGTAAAAACCTCTTGTAACATCTAGTTTCACGCAGTCTGAATATACATCATAATTCATTTCTAGACAAATAGTTTTCCTTCATAGATGGCCAATCAATATATTAACAGGTGTGGCTATTAATTCAAAAGTTACATTTCCTTTTTTGCTACCAGAACTAAAGAAAACCAAATGTTTTCTTTCCGATGATCTTACCGAGCCAGACAGCTCCATGTAGCCAATCCCGCTGTAACCAGACACCTCTCTCTTCCAGTATGGACTATCCATAGACTCAAACTCAGTGTTGATGAAATGGAGGGTTGGGTAGAAAGCATTGGAGGCAACACTGAAATATTCAAGAGAGGATATCAATAAAAAATATATATAAAAAGAGAATGAGAGAAAGAGCAGTGATCTCGTAATCCGGTTACCTGGTTTCGAAACCAAAGCGATGCTCTGGTGTCCTTTGGTAAGGCATTATCCTCATTATCAGGTCTTTCGGAGAGGACCTAAGGTCGTTGGTCCTCTGGTTGCTGTTTTATGCCTTTGTTTGACTCTACATAATAGGCAATAAAGTCTGTTTAAAGTTTACAACTTCAACTGGTTAGTGCTTTATTCGAGTAATCTTCATTCTGGTTGTCAAGTCAGTACATAACACAAGAGGGCGCACTGCCACTCTAAACCATATATAACATCCTTCCTTCTTTAAGAAGTTAATACCTGTATATTAGTTTGTCGACCTGAAATGCATGAATGCCCATGTCAGTACACATAAATCTAATTATAAATCCTCTGGAAATATCTGTGTTTATAGAAATAGTATCATAATAAATCAACTTCAGCATGGATGCATAATTACACTTGAGTGGTTTTGTTGTTCTTTTGAGACAATACATATGAGCTTAAATTCTGTTTTATCTCGATTAGTCCTTTGGAACACTGGCTTAGATTATGTATCATCTTCATCAAATTTCAAATAGATCCAAAATCAAATACTTTTGTTTTGATTTGTCTAAACAACATCAACCAATCAATATAAACAACATACTAACTTTCTTTCTTGTTAATTAACAGGTGACTTTCCTGTATAAACAATTAACTTTCTCTTAATGAAACAAATATATAGTTGTCTGTCTACATCTATATAAAGTAGTTACACATAATGTTTATTTAATGATAAACAACAAAATCTTTCATGTGAGCTGGTGGATGGCGAGCTCTGGTACTACGGCGAGCTGGTCTTGGTGGTTCTTGAGTCTCTTCAGCGAGCTGGGGTTCGCGAATATCATTATTTGCTTCGCGACGAGGAGACTTCGCTACGTGATCTGGAGAATTTGTGTCGCTACGCTTCGCTTCGGATGTTGATGGCTCTGGTTGTTCGCGAGTTACGCTAGTAGGCGTGGAGAATATATCTGACTGGTCACTGAATGTGCTACTACATGTGCGCAAGTGCTTCCTGTTTCGTCGAACTATATTGCCATTCTCTGACCTGACTAGATATGATCTGGAATCAACTTGTTTCTCTACTCTCGCTTTGTGCCATCGCTTACTCTGTGCGTTAGACTGCGGCTGAACACGAACAATATCTCCGCGTTTCAATGGTGGTAGCTCTTTCGTGCTCTTATCGTAGTACTGCTTTTGCTTCTTCTGCTTTTCCGCTTTCTTTGCGACAACTCTATTTTGTGTGCGTGGAATCAGAAGCTTGGACGCGGTTGGTACAAGAGTGCGAGTGCGACGACCGTACAGGCGTTGAGCTGGCGAGCTATCAAGTCCTGCTGTGGGTGTGTTACGCCAATTTAGAAGAGCTAGCTGAAAATCTTCTTGAGCTTCAGTTGTCTTACGTAAGAGACCCTTCGCAATCTTGACGGCACTCTCCGCTTTCCCATTGCTCTTGGGATAATATGGGGAACTCGTGATGTGCTCAATCTCATACTCCTGCATGAAGGTCGCGAAATCTTGAGAGTTAAATGGGGGACCATTGTCCGACATAATGGTTTCTGGGATACCGTGACATGCGAAAATGCTCTTTAGTCGCCTGACGACTGCTCTGGTATCTTTCTTGTGTGGCAGAGAAAGAACTTCGAAGTAGTCTGAGAAATAGTCCACAACACAAACATAGTTCTTGTTGTTCAACTCGAATAAGTCTATACCGAGTTTCTGCCACGGACGTTTCGGCAAGTCATGATTGATCAGAGGTTCACTTCTTTGCTTCGGAGCAAAGGTTGCACAGACTTCACAGTGTGAGAGATAGTCTGTAAGATCGCTTGTCATCCCTGGCCAAAATACACATTCTCTGGCCCTTGCGAGTGTGGCCTGTATTCCTGTGTGTGCGCTATGAAGTCGCTGTTTCACACGAGGTCTCACTTTGACAGGAATTACACAACGCTGTCCGCGGAAGATTATACCCTCATCATACGTTAGTTCATCACGGATGTCAAAGTATGGAGAAGTCCCAGGTGGCAGACGAGACTTGTCTTCGGGCCACCCCTCAAGGATCAGTCCCTTTACCGCTTGTAGGCTTTCATCCTGTTGCGTTTCAATCCTGATGAGCGCTAACGTCTTCTGCGACACCGCTATGTCCTCAAGCATGTGAATGCTTTCAACTTCTTTCTCTGTCGGCGATTGCTCGGAGTTCGGTAAGTATGCTCGCGACAGGGTGTCTGCTAGGTACATCTCTCTACCCGGCTTGTAGAAGATCTCTACATTGTACTGTTGCATTCGCAATAGTAATCTTTGCAGTCTCTTTGGTGTAGAAGCCAACGGTTTACGCGTTATTGTCACTAGCGGTTTGTGGTCTGTCCAAAGGATCACCTTTCTACCGTACACGTACTGATGGTTTCTTTCAAGTCCGAAAACTTGCGCAAGAAGTTCCTTCTCGATCTGAGAATATCTAGTTTCGGCCTCAGTCAACGCTCTACTTGAGTATGTCACCGGTTGGTCATTCTGAGTCAACACGAAACCCAGGCCCTTTTGTGAGGCATCACCTTGACCCTCTACCGGCAACTGCTGATCAAAGTATCGGAGAACCGGTGCTTCTGTAACAAGTCCTTTGATCGCGATGAACGCTCTAGACTGTTCTTCTCCCCAGTTCCAGGGAGTGTCCTTGTGGGTCAACCTACGTAACGGTTCGCTGAGCCCCGACAATGATGGCAAGAACTTTGCTAAGTATTGTACCATTCCCACAAATCGCTGGATTCCAGGTATATCTACTGGCTGTGGCATGTCAACGAGAGCTGCGACTTTGCTAGGATCGGGCCGAACACCTTCCTTGGTCAGTCGGTGACCAATGAACTGCACCTCCTTACATTTGTACTCAAGCTTGCTAGAATTCAGCTTGATGTCTCGCTCGCGACATCGGCGAAGGAAACTAGTCATGTTACGATCATGGTCTATGCAGGCCTCTGCATGTGTCTCACCCTGTCCAGTTATGAGAATGTCATCTGCTATGACGAATACTCCTGGTAGGCCTTCAAGGCACTGATCTAGGCGCTTCTGGAAGAGCTCAGGCGAAGGTGATAGACCAAAGGGTAAGCGAAGAAACCTATATCTACCCCAAGGTGTCTGAAATGTTGTAAGCTTGGATGATTCTGCGTCCAACTTACACTGTAGAAAACCTTCCTTCAAGTCAGCCTTGCTGAAAACTTTCACATTCGCTAACTGTGGTAGGACATCATCAATCGTTGACAATGGGTAATGCTCACGCTTCAACGACCTATTAAGATGTTGCGGATCGATGCATACTCTCAATTTACCACTTGGTTTCCTAGCTACTACAAGACTAGATACCCAATCACTCGGTTCTTCTACCTTCTCAATCACCTGCAGCTTTTCAAGCCTACACAACTCTTCTTTCAAATCTTCTTTAATTGAAAGAGGGACCCTTCTAGGGGGCATCACTACTGGCTTTGCCTCAGCCTCTAAGGTCAAATGAACTACTCCTGGCATGTTACCCAACCCTGTAAATACATCCTTGTATGGGATCAGAATATCATCATTAGCTACTGCATGAACAACTTCAATGTTTTCATACTGTACTTTGATCAACTTCATCTGCTGGCCTGTACTAGCTCCCAACAGTGGTCTTGTGACTTCACCCTTCACAACAACAAATGGAACTAAGTACCTCTTGTTATTCTTTACATTCCTAAGATGCAACTTGCATTTCCCTGCAACTGGTACTGTTCCTTGACCATACACAATCAGAACCTGATTTGTACTAGTTAACTCTGTCCCAGATGGAACATCTTCTAGATGGATAACATTACATGTTGCTCCACAATCAACCTGCATACCAATCTCGTCTTCGTCATTGATTCTAAACTTTGCAATGATCTTTTTCTGATAATTTGGACTCTTACTATCAGCAGATACCTGAAATGCTTCATCTGTGCCTATCAGAGAAACATATACACACTCTTGTTCAGAATCTTCATCCTCTTCAATTGTCTCTACTCTGTGAGCCTTGTTCTTATTCTGTCTACATTTCACAGCGAAATGATTTTCTCTTTTGCACAGCTTACACTTTTGGCCATAAGCTGGGCATTTTGATTTGTCTTTTTCATGCTGCTTACCACAGAAACCACAATTAATCAATTTAGGAGCTAGCTTCTTGCCCTTACCCCCACTATGCTTCCAAACCTTTGGTTTATGGGACACTGCATAGGCAGATACTGGTTCCTGCATGGCTTTGCTCTGAGCTTTGGACGACTCCATAGCTCTGCAGATATCCAAACAACTAGACAGAGTAAGATTTGGCTCTTGCAAAAGACGTTTTCTTGTATTATCGTCTCTAATCCCTAGAACGATTCGATCTCTGATGAGGTCATCAGTTAGAGTACCAAACTCACAAGTACTTGCAAGAGACCTTAACCTCACATAATAATTCTCAACTGACTCATCAGTATTCTGAACACACTTATTGAACTGATATCTTTCAAAAGTAATGTTTGTTTGCCCGACACAATATTCAGACCAGAGTTTTCTTATGCATTTATAACTCTTTCTTTCCTCCTCATTTCTGAAAGGGAGGCCTTGTTGAATCTCCAATGCATCAGTTCCTAGTGCCGTTATGAAATGTGCCACACGAATTTTATTACTTTCGTGTTCTAATCCAGTTATGACCTCATAACTGTCCCACATCTGGGTGAAAATACCCCAGTTTTTCTTCATATCCCCTTTTACCGAAAGAGGTCTTGGGAGTGGCACATTTGTTCTACTTGTACTGCCCGGCCTATTTCTGGTCCTAACACTATCATTATCAGTATTGTTATCACTCAAGACCTGACCCTGGTTAGTCCCAGTTTCATTTACTCCTTCTGACTCTTCACTTCCCCTCTGGGGAGGATCTTGTACTGCCTCAGTGTTAGACATGTTTATCTCTACCGCCTATACAATTACACTTAGGCCTACAGTAACAAATCAGCAAATTCTAATACGGAGTAAACTATACTGCTAAACCCACTGAATGAACCAGACTGATTGGACTTATCGAGTATTAATTCTGATATTAATGCACTCTTTCCATAAATCCACACCATTTCATTCCAAACAATGCACACGTAAAACAACCAAAATAACTAAACATCGTAATTATTATTGATAGTTCACATTACATCGACTGACGAGTCGAGTCAAGTCTATTGCGACAATGTTCATAAGTCATATTCACCGCTGCTCAACGACGTCGCGTTTACGGATGCTATGCTACGAACCATTCGCTAATCTGTCCACTGTACGACGACTTCGCGTGTACCCGGTTGCTGCAAACTTGCTCGGAACGTGAACAGTTCGACTCTGTAAATTATTCTTCCTGGCTGTACGCCGATTTTAGGAATGAGTCCATGGTCACTACACTTCTGTCACCATGTTTTATGCCTTTGTTTGACTCTACATAATAGGCAATAAAGTCTGTTTAAAGTTTACAACTTCAACTGGTTAGTGCTTTATTCGAGTAATCTTCATTCTGGTTGTCAAGTCAGTACATAACACAAGAGGGCGCACTGCCACTCTAAACCATATATAACAGTTGCTTACTAACAAGCATTTATGCTTTCTTAGCAGTCAGGTAAAATAACCACCACTACAGACTTACCAAAATGGTTATGCTTAACTACGACATAGCAATTTTGTACATGTATCAGGTAAATGGAACCAAGGAACAGCAAAATGGCGATTACGTAAGGTGTGTCCTGTATACCGTCACAGACATGTTTTTTTTGCCCCACCCACATCATCATCGTTAGAACTAACCTGTCACACCTACGACCAGTCACATGAGTCCTGCAGGCGCACTCCCCATCGGTCTTATCACAGACTGGGTTCTCTGCGCCACCCACATCATCATCATCATCATCATCATTAGAACTAACCTGTCACACCTACGACCAGTCACACAACTCCTGCAAGTGCACTCTCCATCGTTCTTATCACAGACTGAGTTCTCTGCCCCACCCCATCATCATCATCATCATTAGAACTAACCTGTCACACCTACGACCAGTCACACGACCCCTGCAGGTGCACTCCCCATTGGTCTTATCACAGACTGGGTTCTCTGCCCCACCCAGATCATCATCATCATCATTAGAACTAACCTGTCACACCTACGACCAGTCACACAACTCCTGCAGGTGCACTCTCCATCCGTCTTGTCACAGACTGGGTTCTCTGCCCCACCCACATCATTATCATCATCATCATCATTAGAACTAACCTGTCACACCTACGACCAGTCACACGACTCCTGCAGGTGCACTCTCCATCGGTCTTATCACAGACAGAGTTCTCCGCCCCGCCTACATCACACTGGCAGCCCGAGCAACCCTCCAGACTGGTATCTGACAGGCCGTAGTAGCCATCTTGACATTCTTGGCATCGTCGTCCCTGGGTGAATTCCTTACAGGGACACTGGCCAGTAGAGTCCTTGGCACAGACCTCAGAGCCCCCTACGGTGCCGGCTGTGAAGCAGTCACAACCTGTGGAGTGTAGACAAACTAAAAGTTTGAGATTTCTGTTTGGTCAAATAAAAGATGTTTTCTTCTCTAGCAAATTGAGCAATTGTATATATATTTATATATATGTGAGCTCTATAAATCAAGACTTTTTTTTTTAGATGGTGTCTCCCCAATTTATCATGAAGAGAAATAAGTACATCAAATCAAATCACACCAAAATACATCAAGATTAATTTGCCCCTAAGTTTCTGACAGGGTAAAACAAAAACTTTTGTTTTATTTTTTATTTTATTTTTTAAAGCGAATGAGCTTATTTCAATTTAAACTATTGCATTTTGCAATTTTATAGCATTCTGTTTGGCACTGGCTCCCCTCTTCCTTGGAGGAAGTCTCTTTGATCATTTTTAAGAGTTAATGAGCAAATAGCCCTCACCCAGCCCTTTAAAATAACAAAATTGTTGCTAATCTAGCCCCTATAAATCTTGGATAATGAATAAGTTTCTAAATACAATAAAATAAACTAACTAGGCAATAGAGTAGAGCATGCAGCTAGAATGCCTTTAGAAATAAACACTCAATACTTATAATAAAATATACAACACCAATAAAAAATGTTGTGCTTGACTTACCAAGGCATCCATTTGTATTTGCATCCGTGAGATCGTAGTATCCATCTAGGCATTCATCACACTTTGACCCTTGAACATTGACCTTACAGAAGCAGTCACCTGGAAGCTGCAGTAAGAAATCAAAATCAACAAAGTGTAGATGAAATCTAAAACTGTGCTTGGAATATCTCATACATGTACAAATCCATATACAGTGAAATCTTTCTTACATAATTCTCTCCTGGGATGACTTTAAATTTTGTACCATCATTTGTCGACTCTCCTCACAAAACTAAAGAAACCTTCTTGAAATATATCTCAGGTCACGTTCCAGATATGGGATCATCCAATTAAATTGTCTTTTCAGTTGATATGTCCTAACATATTTTTCAAAATTATTTGAATAACGGTGTGAAACCCACTCCAGAACATAGTATAACTCTGCACTGTATATTCTTAAGAGCATATATTGCAATATCTATGGCGTGGCATTGCATGTAAATGTTCCAATGCCTATAGGTATACAGGGAAGAATAGTGCTTTTGTAAACCCTGACCCTTATACGTTGTGCTCCTTTTTCCCCTTTCTATTACTTTCTCCTTATACAGTGAAACCTGTCTATAAAGACCACCCAAGGGAAACAAAAAAGTGGTCTTTAAAGACAGGTGGTCTTTATATACAGGTTCATTTGTACATGCTTTAATGAGAAACCATTTTCAAGGGAGACAAAAAATGTGGTCTCTGTAGTCAGGTGGCCTTTCTATACAGGTGGTCGCTTAAAGCAGGTTTGACTGTACCTATGTATCTTCCATTCACTTTCATGAAAAAATAACAATAACAAACTTGTACCAATCCAGCAGGGGCGGTGTCATCATCACTCATGACACACTCTCCGTTGACGAGACCAACGTTTGGATCCTCTCTGGTCCCTGGTAGGAAACAGGCACAAGCCTGACAAGCCTCCACATCAGACTGCTGTGTGCCTGCAGGCCGGAAGTAGAACTGGACGCATCGGTGACAGTTGATTCCTGGGATGAGGCAGAGAAAGAAATTTGTTAATGATCCATAAAATCAATAAACTAATAGAGGCAGTGGACTACATGTAGCTGTTTATGCACAAATGCCCATCTACACAACGTACCTTCTTGAAAAGAAAAAATAATAAACAAATTTTTAAAAATGGGCATGAAATTACTTTTATTCTATAAGGGAAAATATCAATGTCTAAATCTGTTTGCACAGGATATTACTGGTACTCTGACCCTCCATCTCCTATTCACCATACTGTACCTATCACTACAATAAATATTCCATGATTACAAATATCTGAATTTTAAAAACTACTTAAGCAGAAGTCAGTCTCCTGATTACTTAAATCTTTTATTCATAACAAAAAGATTTGGCAGGAAACATAAAAACTAGCTCATGATTTATCTATAAAGGCTTTTGCTTAAAGCCTGTCTGCACTAGTTTGGCCAGGAGGGATTAGACCTCCCAGCGCGGTCACTGACAGGTGGTAATCTCATCAAATCAGCTCTCAATTAAGATAAGAAAAAGGGGATCATGGGGGACCAACGGGTACCGCTCAGGCATTGTTTGCTATATAGAGGGTGTGAGTAGCTAAAATAGTGCAGTCCCGCTTAAAGCTTATCAACACTAGTGTGGCTAGGAGGGATTAGACCACACAGAGAGGTCACTGACAGGTGGCTATCTCATCAACTCAGCTCTCAAACAACATAAGAAATTGAGGATCATGGGGGACCAACAGGCACCGATTGGGGAAGTTTTCTATATAGAGGGAGCAAGTAGCTACAAGTAGTGCAGTCCCGCTTTAAGGAAAAGAAAATGCAAGCAAAACCCTAGATAAAGCAATAAACCTGTTGACTACTGAATTATCTCACTCCCATAGGTTTAATACAGGAGCCACCGCGTTCTCATAGTCAGAGGGTTAATAGGATACCGAAGCTGTGAGATCATAAAAATCAATTTTTTGAATTTCTCAATTTTTTCTTCATTTTCTGAAAGAGCATCAAAAATAATATCTAAATGTTGAAAACCAATTGAATATGTGAAGTACGGTATTGGCTGAGATATGACCACCTGAAGAAATAGATTTTCTATAAGAGCTCAGTGTTATTATGCTCTGGCTCCTAATGTTATGAACCAGAGCATAATAACACTGAGTTCCTATAGGAAATCTATATCTTCAGATGGTCATATCTCAGCCAATACTTAACATATTCAATTGGTTTTCGACATTTGGACATTATTTTTTATGCTCTTTCGGAAAATAAAGAATAAATTGAGAAATTCTATAAAGTGGTTTTTATGACATCACACTTCACCACTCTATAGCGTTTCACTACATGCATATTGATTGATATATATACCTGCTGTGTTATCCCTGCAATCTATGCAAAGACCTCCCCCTATGTACTCTCCAGCTGCATTCAGGCTAGCGCCCATCGCTGCAACTGACTCGTTGTACTGACACACATCACTGTGACTGAAGCAGTTGCACTCTGAAATGAGAAGGAAATATATATAAATACATGCACATAATTATTAGATTAATTAAAAAAACAGTAAAATGTGTACGGCAATGCAGAAAAAATAGAAATAAAAACATGCAGAAAAGAATGATACACCCCTGTACATACATGTACTTTAATAACATGATAATTGAGTATATGCGGAGGAACTAGCAAAGGCAGAAGACCAATCATGGGCTAATCCACAGCGAGGTTATGATTTTTTACAAGTAAGAATTTCAAGATAGTGTTAGAAATCATATTCATTATCCAACAATTAGCCTAATTACAGCGACAAGTAAGTTGTATGTTCTCATTTTCAAAGGCAGATAAGCTGAAGGAAATGAGTTGAATAATGAATGCTTCCTAAACCTATTGTCCATAGTACGGTGGTATGTTTTTGTACTGATGTGCCACCATCATCAACATCGTCATAAAAACTACTACATGTACCAGCATGATAACTATCATCATCATCAACAACATTATAATAATAGGACTCCTCAATCCTCTCTCTCTCTCTCACTCACATGGTGCACCCGCAAGCCTACTGTACATGTATATTATAATATCATCTTTATACACAGCAACATCATTATAATTGTTTTCATAATAATAATTATGATCATAATCATCATCATCATCATAATCATTATCCCCTCCTCCTCCTCATCACCACCATCTCCATCACCATCCTCCTCCTCCTCCTCCTCCTCCTCCAAGTAACAATCTTTTCTCTGTACTGACCTTCACAAACGAACCCATCAGTGCCCGGCTGATACGCCAGCTGGTTGTAAAATGGCAGGCACTCGTTGCAGGTGTCACCCTGAGTGTTGTCACCGCAGATACACTGGTAGGTCATTTTAGTGGGGTCG
The DNA here is from genome assembly GCA_035222895.1 of Strongylocentrotus droebachiensis. Lineage (NCBI taxonomy): Eukaryota > Metazoa > Echinodermata > Echinoidea > Camarodonta > Strongylocentrotidae > Strongylocentrotus > Strongylocentrotus droebachiensis. Next base: position 67,846 of record JAVYIG010001676.1, on the reverse strand, counting down.
GAGGTCAAAGGTTGAAGAGTACAGCTGGTGGCATGATCATTGCACTCACACTGTGCCATTACCTCAAGATTACGAACCGTGTAGTGATGCTAAAAAGTAAATATTAATAGGGGAAAATGATATAGGCCACAAAATAAAAGTTTAAACAGACTTTGTTCCTGAACTTCCTGAATACTTTTCAATTATAAAGATGAAGACTAAATTAATATAACACTATCATTCATTAGGACCTATACCGAAAGTAATATATGTTTACTTTGTGCAGGAAAAACAATTTTGATAGTCAAGAAACATTCTTCTGCAATTTCAGCACATTATGTTTTTCAAAATCTTAAGGTACAATACAGGTTTCAGAAACGAAGTATAACTTTTATTAAACAATTGAGAAGTATGGAAGTGGGAAAATATATTCTGACAACAAAGTGGCAAAAAAAACTCTATGGTTACATGGGCAGATGATAAGGCAGATACATAACTTCTGTAGTCTACATGTATATTCTGGGCATAAACAAATCACTAGGATGATGCAGTTTTACTCACAAATTCATCAGAAAAGAAGCCAAAACTCCTTTGCATGTTGTAGAAGTTAACCTTGAGAAAGCGAGCTCTCTGCCAATCTTGAAATTCTGAAGGAGGCGACAAGCTGAAAGTAATCTGCAAATGAAAATAATGATGAACAAATTTACAACAATCAATTTGGTTGTACAAGAAATTATATCCATCTCCTAAATTTGGACTTTGTTTGGAAAAGGCAGAATTCTCTTACATTAAAGGAGAAGAAAGATTTCTGTTTGTCTGTCTCATTTACCTGTCACCTAAGCTTCTCTTGTCAGAGACTTACATTGCTTTTAAGTCAAAGCACCAAAAAATTGTAATTATGGAAAATAGCAGACTACATTGATAACGATTTTTCTCTTATAGTAATTTCAAACAGATGTTACAATAGCAAACCCAAGAAACATGTAACTGTAATTATTTGAAAATACATTTCCACGGCCATGTTTTAAATGGTCTCTTTTAAAAACCAATCTCAATACAGGAATTTTTAAAAAGGAAATAAAAGAAATTTCACGACTTGATAACCTTCACTGTATTTTTGTGCTGTTGATCATAACCATCACCATTTGTTAAATTCTGATCACTTTCTTTGTTTTGGGGGTTTTGTATGCCCTAAAAGCAGCACAACACAAACTAAACAGAGATTGTTATCAAACGGTAACATGTTCAGGAGACTGCTTTGAAAGGTACAATTTGAAGAAGAGATTTAAGTCCATTCAATGATGGTTTGTTTCATTACAATTTGATTTCTGGGCTGTAATTGACCGGACAGGAAAGTTGTGCAGCTGATTGTGTTCAAATCAATGACAGCAGTGACGGGAGGAACACCAAACTCTGACGAGCATTCTGACAGATCTGATACTTGGTACATCAGCTGTGTGAAGTCGACCCCATTGGGAGACTTCTCGATTCCGATCTGACCCGGTCGAACTGAATCTCCCATCTGAATCATGATGCTTTCAACAGAATGTACCTGCAGAAGAAAATTCAATAACAAGATTAAGATTAAGGCTCTGTGGTATTTAGGGTTTCAAAAGAAGAAAAAAAATGATGTGCATAGATGAAACTATGACTACATCAGTAGACTTTAAAGGTAAAGACCAGTAATGGTCATGCGATTGCATTGTGAAAGAAACGTTGTGGAATCGATCAGAAAAGGTTGATCATCTAGCATCTAGCATCTGCAAGGTTCTGGAATCATCAAAATGATAAGAAATTTGGCCCATTCTTCGTAAAGTTACAAGCACTATACACAGAAAGATGTATATGGGACTACCCTATCTCTCTCACACGACCATGAGAGAAATAAATTTACCAAATATATGAATTAGTAGGCGGTTTCCCGGCAAATTTTTTATCATCATGTATTAGTCAAAACATATTCTTTCACATGATTGGTAATGAGAGCTTCCATTGCATTTTTTGAAATTGGGGCGTTACCAATACTGGTCTTTACCTTTAACTGCATGTATATAACTACTCTTTGTCAGTGATTTTTTTTTAAATCCACTTATCTATCATTATGAATGAGGGTTTTTGAATAACATTTCTGGAATTTCTTAGGAACAAATATAATTAAAAGATGGCTAAGATAATCATGTTTAGCTTCTCATGTCACTTTATTAAACTCATGAAATACACAGGATTGATTTGCTCTTTACCAAATAAAATAGTCTTGATTTAACAACAAAAAGTACATTTTCATTAAAGAGAGTGAAATTTAAAATTTCCAAAAATGTTGATGTTGTTCATAAAAGTATACCTCTTGCAGATCCAGGATGATCTCTGATTCAGGGCTACTGAATCCTGCTCCTATCAGCCCAACTCTGGATGTGCTCTGCCACCAAGTGTAGTTTTCTCCGATCGAAACATTCTCATCCACGTCCACCATATAATCCGGAGGATGAGCAAGCAATGGATTCTCCGCGTCACATTGCGATCCGATACGATCTTGAGGTGACTTTGAACTTTCGATGTGAGCGGTGAAAGATTCTGATGGATCTCCACAAGTAATCTGCGCCGTAATTGGTTTGTTGAGTGCAACATTTACTGGCGTTAGTTGGGCTTCCACTCCAGCCGATAGTGTTAATAACACTGCCAATAAACAGAAAACAACACCATATTGCACCCGTGGGACTGGAAGAGTATTTCCTTGTGTTGGTTGCATGATTTCTCCTCGTAAAGTCGCAATTATCACTTATAAAAGGCTGTGTATCATATCCAGAATGTATAACACGACGAATATCTATGATGTGGTAGTCATTTTAGAACGTGACGATGCAGTTAGCTGAAGTTTTGATCAAATGCCTTTCCTTTCCACTGCGTTTCCAACCGACGCCAATTTTCAGTTACGCTAGCTGCGCTGGTATTTGCATATCTAATTGATTTTGGCAACAGGTGTCATGAGTCATTTCTTCTCCACCGAAAAAAGGCACAGCAGATGCTACAAAATTAAGCACGCTATATTTGGTCAAGAAAATCAATATCACAAATTAATTTGGGCGAAACCGAAAATATTCGTGCACGTTCAATATTCAACAGGTTATTCAGTGATCAGTGACGGTTTAAATGCCGGGTTTAACGTTTAAATGCCCTGATCATATTCACAGCCAACGCGAGCAAAACATTTAAATCGCTCGAACGCTTCCCGTTGCCATAGAAATCTACGGTTGGCTGCGGTGAAATCGCAATCCGAGTGCGAGGCGTTTATTCTTCTGAGTTCGGTGTATTTTATTCTTAAAGGGTTGTGGCGAGTTGTCTGGAATTCATTTAAAATCAGCATACTTATCAATAACCTTGTTTCGTCTGTTGATATTGAATTATCAACCCAAAAAGACTTGAACATAATTATACTATTTAGAGGACAGTCGAATGCCTTGTTATTTCGTATTATTGTGGATGTTCTTTTCTATTTTACCTCTCAAACTCAATGGCGATAAACTGAAAGAATCAAGTTCATCCAGAGAAAGGAGAAAAACTATGCTCGACAGAAATCTGTCGATTTCGGGGGTATAATCATACTGCTCCTTCCCTCCTTCATCATTATCATCATCATCATCAACACCATTATCATCTTTTCCTCCTCCTCCCGTTATTCTCCTCCTCTTTCTTTGTTTTTTCTTTCTTGTCGGGCTGTTGTCCCGTAAGAGTGTTATTAACTCTCAAGAAGCTTTTCATCAAAACAGTACATCTACAATTCCTCTGACAATTGATTCTGAGAAGAATAATCTTCAGAGGTATAGTGTTTTCATTTTCATGAACTAAAATGACGAAATTAATACTCATAATAATTGACAGGAACACTCCCTGGTTCAGATTAATTTCATTCCGAAAATAAACTTCTGGAACCTATATCACACGCCTTTATTCATTTCAATTCAACTCAATTTTATTTCATTCAGTTAAAAAGACAACATTTCGTATAACAATCAGCTATATAACATAAAATACACATTAAGAACATATTGGACAAGGACATAAAATAAACTGAATAGGTTGCAACATCAAAGGGAACATAATCCTTATAATTAAAGGTTGACATTTTTTTTAACTAATACAAAAATATGAAATATATTCGTTACTAAACAATATACAATACACAAATCAAGAATAATGAATCATGTAGCATCTGCTTGAATGGACTTGGTAACATTGTAAAGATGAGAGAAATGGTGCTAAGGTAGTGACTTCAATGCTAAATGTACAATTAAAGATAATCTGAAAGTTTGAGTGAAACAACCATTATTAGTGATACAAATTGGGAAAAACTAATCTGATCGATACCTTAATTCTCCCAACTAGAGGTCTATATTATTACAATTTAATTACATTTTAGGTGAATGTAAATTGTCACAAAACAATGAATTGGCTCTATATACCATTACAGACATTTAGGTGTTGAAAGTTGTTTAAAGCCTGTCTTTTGTCTTATTGTCATGGAAAATGGTTGGAAAAATTAAAAAATGGTTGGGAGAATTTACTGCTAATCACTGTTAGAGGGTGTTGCACAGTGACGCCTTCCTAGAAAACCATTAATAACTTTTTGGTTTGAGAATTGTTTTCAGAATGTTTTTTCTTGTTAAGGGGTTAGTACAGTATAGAAGGAAGATAATAAGTAACATTTCATACATAAATTACGCATTTTTGTAATCAACCTTCAACAATGTTACCGAGTCACTTTAAGTAAATATCCATTGGTGATTTCACATTATGATCCACGAACCTCGAGAGAATGTGATTGCAGTATTCCCCTCTTATGAATCTAGGCCTTGATCATTGAAGTGCACATTCATTAACTTCTTTCATTCTGAAGTATTTGCAATGACAAAGTGATGGAAATAAGTGCCTCATTCTAAACGAAACTTGAAACTGATTGCTCCTAAAACATCCATATTTTAAAGATAACAAAGTTCTCGAACATGTCTTTAGTGTGACTTTTATGACAAAGTGATCGAGATGAGTGCACGATTCGAAAGGAAACGTGTAATTGATTAGTTTAACTAATCTTTGAAGATTAAACAATACAAAATGAAATTAATTGTGCGTGCATGAACAGAGATACTTAAAAGACATATAAATTAGATGTTAAATTAAGAGGAAATTCGATATCGAGCATTTATTATTATCTCAAACTGTTGCAGCAGTGCCCTTGGAAAGGACGTCTAGAATTATATTTCAAATTTGGAAAATATTTGGGTACATCGACAATATAATAATTTGTTGAGAAGTGACCAGTTGCATGTTTTGAAACCTCAATTTAATGGAATCTACCGGAATGTATTGTTTAATGATGGTTTGGTTGCTTCTGCTAAACGATTCTGTTTCTGGGCATGTATTTGCTTCAAGTCACGAGAGACATGCAAAATGTAAGTATGGTATATGTGATGGCACAAAAGTAACCAAGTATGGTTTATAAAAAATTAAAAAATAAAAATCATATTGATCATGTGTCAATTGATATTGTAATCAGCAAGTCAGTGATCAGGTGATATCTCGAGGCCGGTGGATGACGGCTATGTAGGCCTATGCACTTCATCTTCTTGCAGAGGCGGCGGAGCGACTTCCAAAGTGGGGGGGGGGGGCACCAACAAAAAAGGGCACTATCTGGACAAAAGGGCACCTACAAAGGGAAATCTTAAAGCGAAAATATACAATTCTTAGACATTGGTACATGTATATACCCCTATAATTTGATTACATTATCAGGGATGATTTCAATATTTGATTCTCTTTATACATCGTTTAAAATATTGCTTAAGCATCATACCTTGCAGTTGGGTGTGATGGTTGAAAAAAAATCATTTGCGAGCGAGCAAAGCGAGCGAGGAAAATATAAGATTTGTGAGGTCGCAGTGCGAAAACTACATCTTATAAAGAGGAAAAAACCCATCCTCATCGGGTTATAAATAAGCACATTCTCATAACAGTATAACTGAAAAGACCTTTGATAAGTAACATAATTATAACATCTATAAATGTGAGCGAGCGTAGAGAGCGAGCTTTGTGAGATATTGCTCTTAGTCGCTTGAAATTAGGGACACGTTTAATGATGAGAGGCAAAGGGGACACCTATCGAAGGGATAAGACACTTATTAGAAAATAAAAGGAGCACGTGTCAAGGTACAAAGGGTTATAATCAGAGGTGAAACTTGGGCACTTACTAGTGATGAAAAGGCACTTATAAGAATGGAAATTGGGCATTTGTCGATGGAAAAGAGGCAACCATCAGATTTTGATAGGAGCATTTCTGAAAAAAGGATAGGTTCATAAGAAAGGAAAAGGGGCACGTATCATTGTTAAAAAGGTTAACTTTATCAGAGGTGAAAAGGGGCACACACCATAGATGAAAGAGGCACTTATGAGAATGAACAAGGGGCACTAATAATAAAGGGAAATGTGCATTATTTTTTTGAAAGAAAAGGAGCACCGATCAGATTTTGATAGGGGCATTTATTGGAGGTGAAAGGGTTTTTTTTTATGAAAAACGGATATTATGAAGGAAAAAGAGCATTTATTAGGAAGGAAAAGGGGCACGTGTCAAAATAAAAGGGGGTGTTATTAGAGATGAAAAGAGCACTTATCAGGAGGAAAAGGGGGCACTTGTCAAAATAAAACGAGTATCTCTCAGAATTGAATAGGGTCATTTACCAGACATGAAAAGGGGCACTAGTAGGAGAATGAAAAAGGACTATTTTCATAGATAAAAAGGGGCATTTATGAAAAGGCGAAGGGCTCTTTGTTAAATGGGGGCACTTATCATAAGGAAAAGGGGCACTTATTAGAAAGGAAAGGGGGCACATGTGAAAATATAAGGTGTGTTATCCGAGTTAAAAAGAGGTAGTTATTAAAAGGGAAAGGGGCACTTCTTACACAGGAAAAAGGGCAATTGTCAAAGTAAAAGGGGCACCTCTAAGATTTTAATAGGGCAATTATCAGAGGTGAAGGAGGCGCTTAACAAAAGTGAAAAGGGGCGCTTCTCGTACCCAAAAAGGGGCACCAACTAGAGATTAAAAAGGGCACTTATGAGAATGGAAAATAGACACTTATTGCAAAGGAAACTGGGAACTTGTCAGGGAAAAGAGGTACGTGTCAAAATAAAAGGGGCACATATCAGAGGGGGAAAGGGGAGGGGGCACTTTTAAAGATTAATAGGGGCACATATCAAAGTAATAGGGGCACTTTTTATGTAAAAAGGGGCGCTTCTTACAAAGTTAAAGGGGCACTTTTCCTATGGAAAAAGGGGCACTTTTTGGGTACTTGAAAAAGTGGGGGGGGGGGGGGGGCACTGTGCCCCCCTGCCCCCCGGGTCCGCCGCCTCTGTCTTCTTGGCAAGATATTAACCCGCACTTGCTACTCTCCACCCAGGTGTTAAATGGGTACCAGGTAAGATGCGACCGTCATTGTTGGTCAAATAGTTTTTGAGCGTCAAGTAACGCCTGGCTGGAATGCTCTCCAGGGAGTGGAGATTGTGCACACAGTGTGTGCGGGCAAGCACTGAATCCAATGACCGGGGTAATAGTATATTTGTAAAGCGCTTAGAGATATTTGTGATAAGCACTATATAAAAGCTAAATATTATTATTATTATTATTATTATTCATATTCAATCATCAGTTTTTGCTCTGCACGACCTCTCCATAGCAAAGTACATATTACAGACACCATAATATCGATTTAAATAAAGATAATGAGAAATGTTGTATATAGTATGTATGTATATCTTTAGGTCTATTCATAATTATAAGATAGCAGATTTTTTTTCTTCTTTAATTCTTTTTAATACATTTACAAATGTGGTGTCCCAACTAAATATCTCTTATGGGAAATATCTGTTATGGGTAGTCCTATACCGTGATAACATATTTGTAATGGACTTATAATGAATATAGTCCTTGTTTGAAATTGATATAAGCCGAATTGAATGCACCAACAAATATCACTGGGTAAGTTGCAATGGCTACGTGTGAGGGATTTATACGTATACTCACACCCAGGCAACCCATCCCTGCCCACCCACACCCCAAAAAAAGAGAACATACAAAATCTGACTAACTACAGGATATTCCAGCAAAAATTATAGTCATCGGATTAATGAAAAATAAATCAAACACGTTATTGATCCATATTCTCAATTTTTGAAATTTAATTTACAGATGGTTATTACATTGGTTGCTATATCCACGGATGTTTAGAATTCTATTACGACATCGATGACGTCAGTTTCGACCACGGGCGTCGTAACTCGACCAGCTCTACGGCTTGCACGGCGGTGTGCAGAGAGCTGGGGTATCAATTTGCCGCAGTGTACAACGGAACCAACTGTTCGTGTGCATGTCGACAAAATTGTCTGGAATTACAATTAAAGGATGCCGAATGCAGCATTCCATGCCCATACAACACCAGTCTGTTTTGCGGTGGATTGAATAAAATTGCTCTATATCTCGGTAACCAAATATGAATTGTCTTCTTTTATCTAAATTTGTTTAAAGCTGAGACAATGAATACGATCGCAATAAATATTTATCATAATTATTATGTATTTTTTACCACATCAATGACTAATGACCGTAAGAAGTAGGTCCTATTTTTTCACTTAATTTTTTTTCTCGGGGCAGGTCCCCGGCCCCCCACTCATGCGTGTTCCCAAAATCTCCGGCTAGTAACAAAGAAAAAGATCTGCTCGTATTGACTTTACACACCGGACTTACTTATGCTGAAAGGGGGGGGGGGGTGCTGGGATCACGTATATGCGTACCCTGAAATAAAACTGAGTGGGGGGGGGGGGGAGGTCAAACTGCCCCTTCCCCTTTCAAGCACGCCATGCTGTTATAGAGAATGTTTCCTTTTTTCTTCAAATTCCGATCTCTGTTTTCAGTGAAATCTCCAAAGAGCAACACAAATGTATGCAGAATGTCGGCAGGTGAGCAGAATGATTGTCTTTGTAGGTTAGGTAAGTGTACAAATCGTAGTCTCCTCGAGAAAATAATTATGTGAGTTTTATATTTTTCAATATTTCTGAAGCATGCGAACTGTGGATGGAATGAAAAAAAAACACCGTTTTTTCCTTTATCAATTGCATGTCAAAAAGAGCGAACCCTTTAATCGGAAACAGGCCCAGGGCTATCACTCCGTTAATAGACCTGCATTTGTTTAATGTTTTAATTCACCTGCTATACATAAAGGCATCTTTATCTATGGAATCCACTTTGGGATGTTGCTATGTCTGGCAAATTTCTGTAAAGCTTTTGAGTTCTCAGGGGAAAGCTTTCTTCAAGAAGTATGCATAGGCCTGAAATTAGTAAATATCTATTGAGTTGAAATGCAAGTGCCTTATCCTTATGATGACGTAATTTAACGGCACGTTATTGTTAATTTTATAATTTGACATTAATATACTATTTAAAAAAATATAGGCCTAACTCAGTTAATTCAAAGCGTGAGCGTCATATTCGCAAATGTGGTATACAGAATAAAAAAGAGCGCCTCACTATTATTTTTAATAAGAAGGTTACTAATCTCGAAAATAGATTAATATCTATTCATTAAAAAAAAAATCCTTTCACGAGGGCATAAGTCTGAAAAATCTTTAAAAGGCATGTGCGGGTTTTCCAATTTGGGCCATTTTTTTTTATCATAAGGATTATCACCCCGATAAAGCCACCCCTCCTATAACAAGCCCGGCTCCTTAATGTTCTTATCATTGTTGTATTAAACTGTCATTTTCCTAGGTTTGGTTCAGATTTATATCGTGATGGCCGCCCTAGCACTGGGCGTGTCTCTTCTGTGTGTAGGAAGTGGGATCTTGATGCAACGACGACAAAACAAGGTGCGACTGGAACCAACCCGTCTGGCCAGAAGAAGACGAAGCAGCAGCAGCAATATCTATGGACAGAGCGTTGGGGATGATTACCAGGAAAGTGGCACTGGTGTAGCGGAACAATTAGAGGATGCCTCAGAAACCGCACCCAATGTTGAATGTGGATCGGGGTCAGAGGGCGCCCTAACAGATGTTGCGCCACAGAATTCTGCGCTTCAAGCGAATTTGAGTCACCATGAATATGCTGTCTCTATTAGTTCACCTTTTTGCTCCTTATACCAATCTCCGTGTTGTGAGGCAGTGGGTCAAGAGGAAAAGGAGAAGGAGGAGGAGAGTGACGAACAGATTATCAAGTCGCGTAAGGTCATTGCAGATGGGTACATCGACATGACTAGTCATCATTATGAAGTCTGCTAATTCTGAGAAGAAAAAAAACGAAATGCTCATGTACAGTTTGATTAAACTCTAAATTCATGTTTATCACATTTCTCTTATAATACATCAAAACCCCACAATTCAAAGCTGTTGCACAGTTTCCACCTCAAGTAGGCCTACAAATAAGAAGTATAAGTAACGAAAAATGAGAACTCATTTCTATGGACAAGGTACAAATAAAAGGTGAAAACTTGAACAAAATGGACAACTAGGAGAAATCAGATTTATGGACATTGAAATCAGATTTATTTACATTGAAATAACAATTGCTTTACCATCAATATGAAATGTGCTAATTTAGCAAATTGGATCATAAAAGCCAGTATGTATAGGCAGCGGTTGATGAGCGGCAGGGCGGGGTGGGGGCAACTGGCCCATGCCCCTTTTGAAACCCAAGTGACATACCTTCATAAACTAGGTCTACACAGTACACACCGTCAGGCGTGTAGGCAGGGGGTGGGGCGGTGGGGGCGGTCACCCCCCCCCCCAAAAAAAAAAAAAAAAAAAAAAAAAAAAAAAAAAAACGCCGGCCAAAAAAAAAAGAGAGAGAAAGAGAAGAAAAAAAGTAAGAGGACGTAGGAAGAAAAAGGGAAAAGGAGTCGAGAACGGTACAACGAATCGTGTTCTTTCTATAATAAATTAATGAAACGTCAAAGCTTCCGCGCGAGACTGAATTCAGATAAGGATTAAAAGTCAAGAAAGGTACAACGAATCGTCTTCTAGGTCGAATAATACGTCAAAGCTTCCGCGCTATGCGCAGGAGGGGCGGACTGAATTCAGACAAGGATTATGAGTCGAGAAAGGTACAACGAATCGTCTTCTTTGTCTAATAATACGTCAAAGCTTCCGCGCTATGCGCAGGAGGGGCGGACTGAATTCAGACAAGGATTATGAGTAAAAAAAGGGTACAACGAATCGTCTTCTTTGTCTAATAATACGTCAAAGCTTCCGCGCTATGCGCAGGAGGGGCGGACTGAATTCAGACAAGGATTATGAGTCGAGAAAGGTACAACGAATCGTCTTCTTTCAAAGCTTCCCCGCTTCGCGTGGGAGGGGAGAAACTCCCCCCCTCCCTGCACCCACCCTAGGGAGCTTGCTTCGCGCGCTCTTTAAGTGATTCGCACGCTTCGCGTGCTCACTCATGACCGCCCCCCTAAAATAAAATCCTGGCTACTTGCACACCGTTGTTTTAGTAAGAAGTAGGCCTACATGATTTTCGATATGTACCAAATATGAATAACACCACCGATATATAGGCTAGATACAAATGTATGCGAAGGCAGTAAATGAAGTCAAATGTAAATAAAATATGACTATAGGGTCTATACTAAGTGATCATGATTACGAATATACATGTATATAGAACAAATGATTTTTTTTGGGTTGTTTGTATGTTTATACATGTATGTGTTTTTATTGTACTTGTACTTCATTTTCCGTCTTGCTGGTGGAAAGTTTATTTCCACATTTGTGGACAAGAATGAATAAATACATTATCAAATTATTACCAAATAATAGAGGTTATGTTAACGTCAGTCCATAGAAAGGACAAAATAATAAATCTTTCCGAAGCACTCTTCAGTATTTAACAACAGTAATTATTTATTTTATTTATAGCTCGATCGAAACCAGTGTGACAGACGGACAGTAAAACAATGTAACTTTATTTTAACTTTTTGAGTAATGGTGACGTTTCAAGATAAAAAGAGATTTAGCTGTAGCTACTCCTTACAAACCCGTAGACTAATTACGATAATGAGTAATGCTTCTAAATGTCTAACCAGGGACTGCTTCTTGAAACGAAAGCAGAAAGCAAATGAGGGAAGAAGTTTCTTGAACAGTCCAAATTTTACATCAGTTTACAGAAGACTACCGTCAGTGGCGTACGCAGGATTTTTTCAAGGGGGGGGGGGGGGGGGGGTTTAAATCGGGCTTGCTCCCGAAAATTTGAAAATCGCGCCGGCCGAAAAGTCGCTCAGTGGGGGGGGGGGGGGGGGGGGGGGGGGGGGAGGGGGTAAGCGGACACTTTTTTTTTTTTTTGGAGTCCCAACAAAATAAGCGGGGGGGGGGGGTAAGAGGACACTTTTTTCTTTTTTTTTGGTCTCGAAATTTGAAAATTTGACATTTTGTTCCGTTGGGGGGGGGGGGGGGTAAGGTCACCTTTTTTAGGTCAAGTCATTGGCTTAATTTTTTTTAATTTTTTATAAAAGAAAAAAAAAATCAAAAGGGTTTTTTTTTCTTCACAAAACACATAAAAAATAACCCCCCCCCCCTGCGTACGCGCCTGACTACCGTTAATGTTTTTATATAGGCCCATTTACCAAAAGAGTCTGTATGTTCTGACAACCAATTTTAAAGAGAGAGATAGAGAGATGAGGGAAGAGAGAGAGAAGGAGAGAGAGAGAGAGAGAGAGAGAGAGAGAGAGAGAGAGAGAGCGGAGGGGGCTCACGAAGTCAAGGAAATATATTCGCTTAAAATGAAACCAAACGACAAAACTAACAAAAGACAAAACTTGATTAGGTTTTTATATTTTTAAAAATTAAATCTGCATGGGCCCTGGTGGGAGTGGCGATTAATTAGAATTGGTGGCAAATTATCCAACTATTCCTAAAGTTATCACATTCTGTCCCTTACTTCCCGACACACTATGAAATGGTGGCGTAGATATAATCCATAAATGTGCCCCCGGCCAGAATTTCCTGAATCCTCCACTGGCAACTCCCTTTTTTTAAAGATTTTGATAAGTACATTTTGATATGAATTTTGTGGTAGGTACAGTTCTGCCCTCTACGACGCTGATATGTAGTATGAGTCCAAGTTCTATTTTTAGAAAATTCGTGGAGATATATCCCCATTTTATTGCGTCACCGACTCCGTTCGAACAATTGTCAAGCCTATTTCACTGAACTTCTGAAGAACATACGAAAAACGGTAAGTACAATCCGAATATTTTATATTTACTATTAAAACGTAACTATTTAGTCGTCCCAGTATGATGCATATCTGTCATAGTCGGCCGTGGATTTGGTTAGGAAATTGATCGGCTGGCTGCTCAGTGCAATTCCTGCTGGTGCTAGCTGCTCTGACTGACTGGCTCTCGCAGTACTCTCGGCCTCGGCACAGTCGGACTTCAGTCCCTGTCAGCTGCGAGACCGCGACCGGTGCCTGGCCTGGCCTGCTCAATTAAAAAATTCACAATTTGTGGCTTATTATGTCTGTACAGATTGACTCGCTACAGAAAATATATACCAGGCACAGATATTGTCATTGTCGATCATCATTTAGCAATAAAACTCTATTTGGGCTTTATTTCCAGAAAGAATGAGGAGGGATGTGTGTGCTTGAAAATTGAAATTGACTTGTTTTCCTCATTATACTAGACGAGTTATAATTATATGATTAGCTAAGCTAAGTAGGCCTATATAAGTTGCCCTGGTATTAAGTATTTGGGCTTAACTGCAGAATAGCCCGCACATTTGAGCTGAGCATGCGCACATGGTCTGCGCACACATGAATCCACACACATGGAATCTGGGGTAGTGGTACTAGGGTTGGTGTCTGGTCAGGTCGCCCCCAAGCCGGTCGCCTCCTATACACAGTCGCCTCCTATACGCAGTCGCCTCCTAACGTAGTCGCCCCCAAATTGTGTGGTCGAGTCGCCTCCTATACACAGTCGCCTCCTATACACAGTCGCCTCCTAAACACACCTATCAAATACTGTCAAAACACATACATAAAAACAAGTTTATAGGCCTACATTAATCCTAGAATGGGCCAGATGCAAATAAGTAGCTTCGCTCGTCTGTCTGTGTTGGATTTGGGGTGTGTTGTTTACAAAAATAACGCCGGTGCGAGTGGGCGGTTGTACGGCCAGTACATGCAGGCGCAGGCTAGGTCGCAGCAGCGCTGACTTCCCAATGAATAATTCAATAGTCTAAGAGTTGAAATGTAGCCGTTTCAAAATTCAACTTTTAACAACTTTTCACTGTGAGAACAATTTCTTTCATTACAAATACAGAAAATATGGTTGTATTCAAGTTTATTTTACAATTTTACATCCGTAAGCTCCGTCACTAGAGCTAATTAAGCCAGTGGTCAGTGGAGTCAGAACGAGCGATGTGGTAGTACTAGTACGTAAAGCTGGTGGAAACTTAGATGCAAATATCCTCGAAAATATGCAGTTACGAGGAAAATTTTCAATATTTAGGGATAACATAGTAATAACATAGTACTGAGATACAAGGAACTAAAAATGGCTTGACTTTGAACTTGTAAAATACATCAAATTAAAACAACAAATTCGGGGGGCGAGATGACCAAAAAAGTGGGGGCGAGCTGACCAAGAATCCCAAAATCGGGAGGCGACATGACCAATTGGGGGCGACTTTGTAAGGGGGCGGGCTGACATTGGGCGACTTGACATGGAACCCTAGGGTTAGTGATAGGGTATAAATAATGTGCAGCCTGCAGGGTATTCTGCAGTTGTTCCCTAGACTATGTTTTTTGAGAATAAGAAATCGAATGCATTTGTACAAAAAAAAAGGAATATATATTGATAAGGAGAAATGTCCAAGTTGTGCATGATGTGATGTGATGATGACAATAATGATGAATTATTGTGACACCGATAATGTGGATGATGGTTGTGATGACAGCTAAGGTGACAATGATAATTATGAAGAAGCATTCTGAAAGATTGAATGATATTGTTGAAGATTGTGATGGTATTGATAATGAGTGTCAAAGAGTGATAACTGATAATCAGTGTTTTGAGAAGTATCTTAAATATTTTTGTTTTAGTCTCTGGAGGAAATAATAGGCATACTGTACATGTGGATAGTGTAACCTATTTTGTACACCATAATGCAATGGTTTGTACTCAAATTAACTTATATAATTGGACTGCTAAGACGGAAAAATTACCCATTACACTAGACCGAATTTTCCGTCTCTTTCGTTCGTTAGCCTCTTATTGGGGTAGGGTCGGCCGGCTCTCTCTTTAGAGACGGAAGCCGTCTATACACATGTCCTTGCTAACGCCACGACCAGTTCTGGTCGTAGCGTTTTGCCCCCAAAATCCCCCAAAATGTCATTTTACCTCATGCATTGATTATTTAAAATTAGGAGAAGGTTTTACTACCTCGGTTCCACTTACCAACTTGACTGTATAATCCGTTTAATGGTCCCTTTTAAGGAAATTACGGGTCTAAATTGACAGCCGTGTTGAAAATCTTGCAAGGTGTGTTAAACTCTCGCTGCCGGAGTCTTCTAAATCAATCTCATCCCTTCTAGTCTACGCCAAAGGCAAAATGATTATAAAGGAAAAACTGTGATAACGCCATTACGAACGTGTAGATGGCGCACTTTTTTTCCGCACACGTTTTGCCTTCGGCGTAGACTAGAAGGGATGAGATTGATTTAGATGACTCCGGCAGCGAAAGTTTAACACACCTTGCAAGATTTTCAACACGGCTGTCAATTTAGACCCGTAATTTCCTTAAAAGGGACCATTAAACGGATTATACAGTCAAGTTGGTAAGTGGAACCGAGGTAGTAAAACCTTCTCCTAATTTTAAATAATCAATGCATGAGGTAAAATGACATTTTGGGGGATTTTGGGGGCATAACCCTACGACTTGAAATGGCCGTGGCGTTATCACGGGAATGTGTATAGACGGTTTCCGTCTCTAAAGAGAGAGCCGGCCGACCCTACCCCAATAAGAGGCTAACGAACGAAAGAGACGGAAAATTCGGTCTACCATTACACATGATAATACAGACACAGTCACTGACTACATCAGAAATCACAGAAAATCATCTTATAAAGTATAAGCCTTAATTCTGCCACCAAAAGTGTGATAGCTTGGATCTCTCCACAAATTCAAAATTAAGATGTTAGTTTTATGTTTAGAACTCAACAATACTTGGCCCAGTAACGTATGGGACACCAAAGCACCAACCTTGAACTCAGCCACATTCACTTGTATTTCTGTAAAGAGAGAATGTATTGCATTCCAATAGCATCAATTGGAAATAAAAACATTTAACAAAAAACTGTAATTCTATAAATGAAGATTTCTTCCATATTCTTCTGCATTCATTAAGGTAAATTCTTAAAGGAGAATAATCAAGTAAATGTATCTTTTTATCAATAGGACAATAGAGAAGACTCAATCATTTCCCCCAAAACTTATTTGGAATCGTTAAAGAATGAAGGTTATCCCTTTATACACTGTAGTTATTGTTGTATAAAGATGCGCAGGACTTACATGTAGATGTGCACTGTGAAACAAAAGTTAAAGGAAACCTTACCCCAAGAAATAACTTAAGTTATTCTGAGAGATTTATTATATTGATGCCTAATCTAAAAGATTCCTACCAAATTTTATGAGAGAGGCATAAAGCAAGAGTAGTGTAGTTTCTCAGCATAACATGGGCATTGTCCTTTTTTTTTAATATAACGTGACGAACTGTACAAAGTCGTTATGAAGTTAATGTGTTCAAATTTATGGATGCTTCCTTCTTAAGTCTTAGGTATTTGTTGTGATGTATTTCATTCACCTGCTATTATCCTTTGTACTACAATTGTCATTTAATGAAAAAAGCATGAATAAGTTGGTGCTCTTCTGGGGTGAAGGTTGTGCATAAATAAAATAGATTTGTCAACTGTTATATAGATTTGTCAACTGTTATATAGATTTGTCAACTGCTATATATATTAGTTTATTCAAATAAATGAGTTACAGATGTTCTTTCCAATTAAAGCTTTGTGCATGATGCCATGATAGTGGAACAACCTGGTGCGTCACATTTTCAAGAAGATGGCTGCCCCCATGTCATGCTGCAAGGAATTAAGTCATGCCAAGAATATCTTCATTACAGGCATCGTTTAACAATGTTAAATCTGAGATGCACGGCCCTACGTGTTATCAGTGTCTGTGATGATATTGAAGCCCTAAGCCTAAAAAATTGCGCTTCAAAATGATCAAGAACTAGAATAAATTAAATCAGCCTAAAATAAGTTTACCAGGCATTCTATGGGCCAATAAATTTAAAATGAATTAGATGAATTCTATATCAATTGAAAGCTGTAAAAAATAGAATACAATTTTATCAATTATATGCTATTTCAGTTTATGTCAGAGGAGTAACTTCTCTCTGAAAAATTGAAATTTAAAGCTTTGAAAAACGAAAGACATTGACCTAAAAACTAGCTATTGACTTGATGACATAATCTTATGTGGAGTACCGTATTTGTCGGCGTAAAGGCTGCAGTATTTTTGGAAGAGAAAATATCAAAAAGTCAGGGTTCGGCCTTTACGGCAAAACAGAAAAAAAAAAAGTCAAAACCAGCACGAATTTGTACATATGGGACTAGATCTACGAACGGTACAATAACTATACATTTCCACACATCTTACCGACAATTTTATCTTGCATTGTTGACATGAAGACGAAAATAAACTTCCAAAAACAACATCTGCCGATAGATTTTGATCTAAGATCGTGCCAATGCATTGTAAAAGTAAAAGAAGGGCCCGTTTAACGGAGCAGCCGCGAAGCATCCATCATGCGACGTCGCTATTTTCAATCCATTTCAATGAGTAAATCACAGAAAACTACAGTGTATGTTATCAGCGCATGATAGCCGAGCAGTTTAAGGCAGTGACTTTAGTCACATCAACATTTGTTCGCAAGAGATCCAATCCCGACTTCGACAAAAGATTTTTTTTTTTTTTTAAATGTCAAAATCGGGGGTGCGGCCTATACGGCGCTGCTGCCTTATCGCCGGCAAATACGGTACGCATATATATATTCAAAATGACATGCATTAGGCGAGCCAAGCTGATCAGGTCCACATATTATGTCGACACTAACTGTTACAAATTTGACCCCTGTTAACCCCAAAATTGGATGGGTGCGGAAAATAAGGTTTTAATCTGCTTTTGTGCAATACTGAAAGGGAAAATATTAGGAATTCCTTTATATTTGTATGCTATGTTCATTCAGCTTTCCGTTGATAAAAAGTTGTATTTTTACCGGATAGGATCTTTAATCTCACAGAACTTGCAGGTTGTGATCGGCACACACCTGTAATCAAAATAATTTCATCATTTGTGTTATTCCTGTTGATGTATGATGTTATGTCATCTGTGACCGGTTCACATCCGGTTGTATTTTCACCGGATACAGGTAGGATCTTTAATCTCACAGAATTTGCAGGTTTTGTTCGGCACAAACCTGTACCAGTAATCAAAATAATTTCACCATTTGTGTTATTCCTGTTGATGTATGATGTTATGTCATCTGTGACCGGTTCACATCCGGTTGTATTTTCACCGGATACAGGTAGGATCTTTAATCTCACAGAATTTGCAGATTGTGATCGGCACACACCTGTACCAGTAATCAAAATAATTTCATCATTTGTGTTATTCCTGTCGATGTATGATGTTATGTCATCTGTGACCGGTTCACATTAAAGACAGTTTGTGAAATCAGTGTGTATGATGATTGATCTAGACTGAATATTCATAACCTGATGATTTTTACAATGCATGATCACCATATTTTCATATTGGTCCTTTAATCTCTTTGAAACAACAATTTACTCATTACCTAAACTAGTCTAACCTAAACTATGAGAAAATTTCATTACATGGTTTACGAAGACAAAATATTTCCAGTTAGTTTTTGCAGCAGTGTCATTTATTAAAAAATCATGAATATTACATGTAAATGCATATATATGTACAAGGTATCAAATTTCATAGAGTAAGGCCTAAAAAAAAAAATGTTGTATTGCACTTTAGGTGCCAAAACATGGGTCGGTTGGTCAGAAATCTAAAACATCAACAGCTTTTACATCTCGCTCATGCACACTAATCACCCATAAATCGGTATGAGAACACTTCAACATGTTTTTATGGGCTTTTCCAGTAATTGGTAAAAATAAATGGAATTGAAGAAAACACAAAAAGCCTTTTTACAGAATAATGTAATAACATACCGGGTCAGAACTTACATTTATTGATTGCTTTAGTTTGACATTGCCTAAACTAAATTTACACATTCTTTATATGAATACTTTATCATAGAAAATGCATATTTTCAAAGTAGCACTGTAATATTTCAAGCAAAAAGTAATGGCCTAACACTAATGGTAACATTTTTAAAGTCTAATACAAAGAAATTTAACTAAAACTTGCCCTGAAATATAAAATGTAATACAGAGTACTTTATACATATACATGTACATGGACATTAGTTTGATATACATAAATCAGTATTTCATAAAGATAAATCTCAAATTTCTGACATCAACATTTCATACCGGAGTCAATTACATTTCATCAGTGCAATTAAGTAGGATGCTGCTTACATGTATGTACATGCAGGGAGATCCACCTCCCTGGTACATGTAAGTGCTTACTGTACTATAATTAATGTATGAGAACAAAGAATATGTTCAGGTTTACTATATATCCTAAAAGATTTACTGTAACAAACAGAAGGATGCAGTTTGATCATACAGTTTTTGATTTGATAGATGTCACTTTAAATCAAAGAAACCATGATTCTGCATATCAGTGCTTCATAGTCGATGACATTTCATATCACTCACTATATGTTTTAGTTACAGGTACCATAAATGTTCAGGATGTGAACAGATAACAAATACATAGCATTAATCAGCCTAGAACAAATTTATGTTTGAAAAATTTCGAAAAACTACTATACTTATGTTATACCCTCTCCCGCGTGCCAATTCATGAAAATGTCACTCATAGCTGATCTTTGAACTTGGCGGCTCTGATCAGTCTGATGTCATTTCACAATCAATTACACATCATACAGTGGAGAAAATGATTGATACCGGTACATAAAATTGTACAAAACAAAAAAAATCATGTCTGATATTGTGCTCAAGCAAGAAAACATTATCTAAACATAATGAAAATGAACAAAAATTAAGCAATTTTAGGGATCACAAAGTTCAGGATCATCCATCTTGGTTTCAGACTGTCATAGTTGATGCTTCAACAGTTTAATGTTTAGCTTTTGCTGCTCTAAGAGTAAGTTTTCTTGTTTTATCAAGGCATTTTCAACGTCGATTTCCATGATCCATCTTTGTGGTCTTACCAGTTTCAGTCTGCGTTAGTTGACGTTTTAACAGTTGGACTTCAAGCTCTAGCTTTTCCTGCTCTAAAAGTAAGTTTTGTCGCTTGATCAAGGCATTTTCAAAGTTTATTTCCATGAGTTCATCATATGTAGCCGTTGGCGCTGCTGCATATTCAAGGCTACTGGGATCTTGGAAGCCAGTGCTTTCCTCACACAAGTCCAAATTTTGTTGAGCATGTCGTATTTCATCGGCCGATTTCCCTTTTCGTGTTGTCTTAGTGCTTTCGTTACACAAGTCCACATTTTGTTGAGCGTGTCTTATTTCAGCGGCTGATTTTCCTTTTCTTGTTGTCTTCTCAGGTTTCTTCTTGTGTTGCAAGCTGTTCCTGGACATTGATTTCAATTTGGACAGTCGTATTTTGAGATCATACAAAGACCTTTCCACCATTGGGAACCTTGCTTGGTACTGAGTTTGTATCTCTGTCCATGTATCATTCTTTCTCCCGATTGTAATTGAATCTTTACTCCTAGCGTCGATGATGCTTCTGAACTGCTCAAATTTATCAGCAAGGAAAAGATTTTCTTCCTTTGAGTAGTTTGCCTTCCTTGTCCTTTTGGTTTTCATTTTTGTAGTGTCACCTAAACTGCAGTATCCTAGATGTGTTTTCAAAGACTGCATACAATACAGTGGAAGGCAGTTGTTGTTCACAGTTTGGCCAGTTTAAGCGTGAATGACAAGAACATGTGTGGAAATCACAGGGATGGAGGGACAAAGTAGGTTTATTGTATAAATCCTTCTAGCCCTCCACTACTATAGTGCACACAGAATACTGATCTCGAGTTGGCAACTACCCTCCCTTAGTATGCAACTAGTAATAGCATGCTGTGTGTGAGTGTGTGAGGCGAAAGAATTCTACACAGCACGTGTATGTGTACATGCAGTCTTTGCCAGTGCTAGACAAAGAAGTATGTAAATAGGCCTGGGAGATTCGTTTACTCTGCAGTCTGTATTAATTTAATCCTCCCAGTCCCATGTCTCTACATACAATGTACTCTGCCAGGAGACACACAATGGCGGTTACTCAAGCATATACTTGATCTGAATGGACCAAGAGAGGTTCTTTAAAGGTAAAGTCCAGTTTTGGAAACGCCCCCCTCTCAAAAAATGATATGGAAGCTCTTATTACCAATCATGTGAAAGAATGTTTTGACTAAATACGTGATCATACAAATTTTGCCGAGAAACCGCCTACCAATTGATATATTTGGTAAATTATGATATCTATTTGGACCTGATAGATATAATGCATGTGTCGCGTAATCCCATATACATCTTTCTGTGTACAGTGCTTGTAAGTTTACCACGACTGGGCCAAGTTTCTTATCATTTTGATGATTCCAGAACCTTGCAGTACACACCAATACTTATATGCTAGATGATCAACCTTTTTTGATGGGGGCACGCTACAAGAGTCCTATCTCGCATCCCGGGGCAGCGTGTCTGACACGGCCAGTTGTAGCAACTACTCCGAAGATCAAGATACATTAATCTTGATCTAAGGAGACACGAACGAACGAACCTTTTCTGATCGATTCCACAACGTTTCTTTCACAATGCAATCGCATGACCATAACTGGCCTTTATCTTTAACGTTTTCGCGTACAGGTACTCAAGAATTGGCTTTTAGGGGATTTTACATGTATTGTAGGTAGTAAATTGGGCCTTAATAGTTGATAACTAATTGCAGGGCTGTCAACCCTCCCGCATTTGGAGGGAGTCTCACGCCACCATGCTCATTCTCCCCCCATCCCAATAGCTCGTAGCGGGAGACTCCCGCCAGCACGCCTTTCCTCCCGCTCTCCCGGTTTATGAAAAAACCTCCCGCCAAACATGGTGAGCACGTCAGAAAACGGGACCCCCCCCAAAAAAATTGCTCTTACCCCCCATCCCTTCCCCCCCTCCCCCCCCCCCCCGCTTATTCAGCAGTTCCCTAAAGTTGACAGCCCTGCTAATTGCCTAGAAAGGTATCGATAAATAATACCCTCCCCATTTTTTAATGCTGAAAATTAGTTATCAAGATTGTTTTGCAGGGTGTTCAGGGACTCAGATTGGTGTCACTTTGTTTGTTTGTTTTACATCAAATTACATGTATTACCAAAATATATACAATAAAATTGAAATTCCAAATTCAAGAGTTCTTTGATTTTCTTCCCTTCAATTACGGCTAATTCATGTAATATCCTGTTTGAAAGAAAATTAAAGAAATTGTTGTCTTGGTTAAATTGTCTGCATTATACAATGATTCATTTTTTTTTAAAGCTTTGATTTCATGAATTTTTGAATAGATCGATGCTCTGCATGAAAGAATAGATGTTAAGGAATTCTTTTCCTAGCATATATTATTACAGTGATGGTGTTAAAGGTACTATGTCCCATTTGCAGGCCAAAAAAATGAAAAAGTTAAATTCCAACTGCATTTGAAAGATAATACTAATTTAGAACTTCCCTAAAAAAGGTGGGGCTTGAAAATGTCTTCAAGTGGGAAAATAATGACTATTAGTTGTCAAATCGACTTTAGGGCTATAGAGCCCAAAAGTAATAGTCTTGATTTTCAGACAATTGTACCGAATGGTCATACGTTTTATGCTGCGCAAAGATTCAATCAGTTTAATCTTGGCCATCACAAGAAGTGGGTTATTGATGTAGACAAATGCTCATGTACCCTTTACAACTCTTTTTATGTATGTTATTACCAAAGAAGAAAAAAGCCAGTCAGTCACTCAATAGTGTCTGACAGTGAAGTCTAGCAAGTAAACGGGTTTCCTTGCATAATTTGAATATGAGGACACTGCTAACGTTTAAATTTCACAGATAGGATATACATGACATATTCATAATTCCTGCAAAGTTCTACAGCATTTGAGGTTGGCTGCAAAAGGGACATAGTACCTTTAAAAGAAAGAGATCACTCTTTTTCAGACCTGTGCATGTACATTGTACATGTAGGCTACATTTCTTGTGAATAATATAAATTATTTACTGTTTGATTCACATTAAATTCATCTGAACAAGCAGCACTCAAATATATGTTCATAGCTATCTTGATTTATCATCCCCATAAAGGGGTAAAATTCATATCCATTACTTCACCATTGAGTTCGAAACCAAGGCGATGCGCTAGTGCCCTTTGGTAAGGCATTAATCCTCATCACCAGGTCCCTCAGAGGGGACCTAAAGCCGTCGGCCGTCTGGTTGCTTACTTACAAGCATTTATGCTTTCTTAGCAGTCAGGTAAAATAACCACCACATGTACATATGTAACTCCCAAGTGGCTCCAAACAAAGAATATTTAATTATAAAACTTGTATAATTACTCTTTTTTTACAAAAGTGTATGATAGAATATCTTATATTTTGAAGACTACTTTTAGGTTGGATAGATGAAATTGACACTTTTATTAGAGACAGTTCCCATTTCAGTATAAAAAAATAAAAATATTAAGAGCAGTGTTTTGTACCTAAAATTAGCGTTTTATCTACAGTTGATGACTTTTCCTACAGATTGAAATTTTTACATTTGTACATGTGTACTTGAATCACCTTTGTTTACATTTTAAAGATAAACATGTACAGTATATATACTTTTCCAAATATATATCAGACAATAGCTGTGGTTAAGAGATAATGTTTTCATGATAGTCATGCTAATAATAGGCTCATATCAATTTACTATATTCAGCATCTTGTTGCTAAATTTAAATGCAGTGTTTACATAATGTAATTATTGTCATTTTGGGAACGTACAGATTATTTGTTCCTGACTTGGCCAAGACCAAAATAAAAGTATACAGTTTAATTTTGATATAAACTATTATGTCCAATCTATTTTGGTAAAATTGTTCCTAAAATTAGTGTTTTATCTAGTTGTTGACTTTTCCTACAGATTGAAATATGTACTTGATGCTTATTTTAGATTTGTACACATGTACTTTAATCACTTTTGTTTACATTAAACAAAAATATACATGTATATATACTTTTCCAAATATATAACAGACAATAGCAGTGGTAAAGAGATAATGTTTTCATCATGATACTTATTGATAGTCATGCTAATAATAGGCTCATGTCAATTTGCACATCATATATTTGGCATCTTGTTTCTAAATTTAATACAGTGTGTACATAATTTGTTTGTTAATTATTTGTTCCGGACATGGCCAAGACCAAAATAAAAGTGTAGAGTTCAATTTTGATATCTAAAGTGTTAGGCCCAATCTATACTGGAAACTCTGAAGGCTATTTTTAATAGATTATGATTTAATTGTTTAGCTATAATTAATTTAAGTAGACTTCAGGGGGGCGTTTCACAAAGCCTTTTTTCAATGACAAATAAAAAAAAAAAAATCAGTGACAAATCTGCTGATAACCAATCAGAAGCAAGGATTTCACTAGCTTATAACACAAATTGCCATTTGTCACTGATGACAAGTTTTGTGAAACGTCCCCCTGGTCGTTGTACATTTGTACATTGTGAAAGAAACTGTCTGAAAGCAACTGGGTAAAGTTGATTAGACGTATACTATTACTGAGAGGTTTTTGAATGATCAAATTAAAAAAGGATATGCACCCATACCCATCTTGCTGCATATCAAATGCAATCCCCCCAAAATATTAGTATAAGGGACTACACACAAATCAACTTGACACAAAGGTGGGATTTTCCTGTAAGTTGACTTAATACTCTACATTTACTCAGCATGATAACATTAAACATGCAAACAAACGGGTATCAGTATTGATCCCATAGACTAGTTTTTAAAGGCGTTACATTTTCCTGCATCCCCATTGGCTGTTATGCCTCTTGAGTCATTTCATTGCTCATGTTTATTCATAAGAGAGTGCTGTAGATGGTATGGGCTGATGGTTCAAAGTGAGGTCACAAAGGAACCAGCTGATTGCTAGCTCAGCTCAGGCCATACCTACCTACCTGCATTGTGCATATAGAAATGGCATGATCATCCTACATGCACGTGTACAGTGGAATGGGCTGACCTGCTGGACACATCCATTATGTGGAGAGGGGGTTTTGTTTAGGAAAAAACTCTAAAACATCAAAAGTACATTTACATTCAAGTATCAGATCATGAATTATCATTCAAAAGTACATTTAGTAAAATCCAGAGATTATATAGTGCTACAGATATGTTTTTAATGACACTTTGAATAACATTTCTGCTTCTTCCATTTCATCACCCCTTGATATAGAATGGATCCATCTCAATTCATTTGCATAATTGATGTTCCTGTTATGAAATATACCTCTGAGTCTGATTGAAGGAGTATGAGAAGGAAGGTGTGGGGAATGTTCCATTATCAATTCTTTACCATCTTTTCTCCATACTAAAGCACTACCCTGGAAAATTTATTGCGAGAGAGAGCTTTAGAGGTAGAGAGAGAGAGAGAGAGAAAGAAAGAGTTGAGAGAAAGATAGAGAGCCAAAGAGATAGAAGCATAAATCCATTATCACCAATTCCAAGAAGGTGCAGACTTTACAGTACCGCCTCCAGTTGGAGTAGAGTTTGGCCTTCATCCTTTTTGAGACTAGCAACAGCATAGGTTTGATCAGGGGATCTTACATCAAATCAATATTTTTGAAAGATCGGTAACCATTCCCGGTACTTTCATCAAGGAGGAAATAATGTTTTTCATTGACAAGATTGTGGATACAGACAGCCTGGATGTTCGGTCAAGGTAATTATACATAATTTGTCACAGGCAGCCGGCAGCCAGAAGAGTTGCAACCATGTTTTTTTTTAATTCGTTTCATATATTACTTGTTCAAATTAATTGTTTCTTTACCATATTGTCATTGACTAATTATTTGCATAATGTCTTTGATGATTTTAACAATTTTATTTGATATTCTAGACATTAGAATAACAAGTTATTAGCTACAAACTGTAGATCTAACTGGTGAACACATCTTGAAATGTCATGCAAAGCCCTGAATGTTACAAATACTATATGTACATGTCAATGATGTCATCATACTGTCATGGACATATATAGACTTCAAAATCAAAGTAATTTCATCATTGAATAACTCTGTTGATTTGCTTTGTAAAATAGTATTCATTTATTTCATTTGTACAATAATCTGAATCATGAATGAGAAATGTTGGCTTAGCCTTTATGGCTTAAGTTTGGGCTTTACTGTCCATGATATAGCTATTCTGATTGATATTTATGTACCTAAAAGTGAAACTATCAAACTAGATCTAGTCTAGATTATTCCTAAATTATACTTATCTGATGTGATCTCATGATGTAAAGAATTTATTTATTAATTCTTACAATGTTTATGACTTTTTGAAGTTTGGGTATTTGGCCTCCAAAACCTTACTGATTTAGACAACTCTTTCTTGGTAAATCTACAATTAAAGAATACAATTTTTAAATCTTTGTACTTTTATGATGGCAAGAAGGAAAGCAAAGTAATCATGTATGCAATTGAGTACACTATTTTTCTCAAAGACTGCATGCCTTAGCTTTGTCTCATTGAGGAGTAGCACACATCAGCGAAAATATACATGGAAGCAGTCGGCATTTAGCTCTGGTAAAATAATATATTATGCTTAAAAATTACTGTGAGAAATTTGCACTTACATACGTGTGTGTATTGCCGAATCTTAAAAGAGCCCCTTGATCATGAAGTAATTTTTTACCCTGGCGCACATTTATATATTTGGCTTCTTCATCCTGTGATCATCATGTCAACATTTTTGACAGACATGCATCTTACCAGTAAACTTAAAGTTTACAATTAGTCACAATATGTTGATTCAAAAAAGGAAAATTGTGTACAGCTAGAATGTTTTTTAAAAAAGAAGCTTTTTTGTCTATATTTGGGCTAACGAATAAGGATTGTGTAGTCCAACCCAAGTCGGACATGGGTTCCATTATTCCATACAGAATTACAGACCCTATTTCTTTGAGTAGATTACCGGAATACCGGTACCCACAAGTCGCTTTAGATATATGCTAGTAAAGAGTGCTTTTAAACTTTTGAAAAAAGTCATAGTTAACTTGAAACTCGTAATTTGAATAGTATCACATCATTAATTTCATGGAAGTCTTAATAAACATGTACACAACAAACTATTCTTTGTTGATTGGTACCGGATTGGTACACTTTTATTTTTTGACAGACAACTTTTCAAACCCATGAATGGAGAGGTTGGAAATCGATCATGAGTTAACCCTGATTTATCTACTGGTAGATCTAGACTAATCCACAATGTTATATTTTAACAGTCATTCTTTACATGGGTGGAAAAGCAATCAAATGTTAAAGAGTGTTCTTTTCAGGAATAGAAAAGCCATATGTTCACTGCTTTGCAACAGCACTCCCAAGACAGAGCAAGCTGAAAACGTTTAAACAAGAACTTGACATGGTAGAAAGTAGATTAACATTTGATCTTGCTGTGAAATTTTCTAATTACAAAATTTGTCTGAAGTTTTGATGCAAAGTGTCGGTCACGGTTGTGGATTCTCTGAAAAGCAAATATGAAAGTAACCCTACATGTATGTTCAAACTAGCAGAATTCATTGAATATAACGGGTGGTGCAGAGTGGTGCAATTTTTTTATGTTTAGTGTTTACGTAAACTCAAAATTTAGTTTTTAACTTTTGATGCAAAGTTATTAGAGAATGTTGTTTATGGTTGTGGATTCTTTGAAAATTTAATAATTTTCTTTAAAAAGCAAATATGAAAGTAACCCTGTGCTCAAACTAGCAGAATTCATTGTATATAACATGCGGTGCGGAGTGGTGCAATGTTTTATGGTTACTTAATGACAGCATTTTGTTTTTAAATTTTGATGCAAAGTTATTAGACAGTTTCGGTCAGGGTTGCAGAGCTGCCAACTAGTACGGATTTCCTGTAATTAGTACGGAAATTAAAGATCATTACGTTTAATGTTTAAAATTACGGATTTAAAAAAAAAAAAAAAATTGTAGGCCTATATATATTTATCATTTATATACCGGTATATTTAATAGCGATAAATACAGATATACAGGTACTAAAGCATTTTGTCCTGCACCAATCAGAGTATATATCTCAAAAATGAACAGAAAGATGAAATCAGACAATATAAATGGAAGCTAAAAAAACAAAGCCCGCAAAAATATGATCTGGCATGAAGAAACAAAAATTGGCGGCCTTAACAGAGTTCGGATTAGACCTACCGTACATGTTCAATTCATTAACAAGGTTAATTTTATATTTCTTTATTTTTGGTTACCGTACATATTGGGCAATAAATAACTAGATACCTTGGACTTGCCCATCGTGTATATTCCCCGTAAAAAACAAAAAATTGTTTTTCCTCTTTTTGTTAGTCCTATGAACTTTGACAAGCTATACAATGCATTTAAACAAATATAAAAAAATTGTTTATTTTTGTTGTTGTTGTTGAATTGACCTCCAGGGTCCATGAACAGGCACCCTGTATCAAGGGTTTCGTCTTGTCATTGTAATGAAAAGGATTCACAGTCCACTCCTCACTGAGCAAGCAATAAAGACCAGTTAACTAACATGTTCAAATGTTATGCATACTTTTTAAACAAAGGTTGTTCTTAATTACCATCATGTAGAAGCTTGTGTAATGCTTGCCCAACATAGCAACAAGTAATTTATGCAGACTGGATGCTAAATATTGTAGTTCATTCATTAATAAGGGTTAATGGATAACTCGTCACTATAGGTCCCCAGGAAAGAAACATCCCATAAATTTGAGTATGTTCAAGGGATTGGGTAACTTTGTCTC
Source organism: Strongylocentrotus droebachiensis (assembly GCA_035222895.1). Lineage (NCBI taxonomy): Eukaryota > Metazoa > Echinodermata > Echinoidea > Camarodonta > Strongylocentrotidae > Strongylocentrotus > Strongylocentrotus droebachiensis. Next base: position 38,580 of record JAVYIG010001676.1, on the reverse strand, counting down.
AGATTCTGAAACAAAATCCTGGATTTATCTCATGCTGCAATGATAATTATAAACCTTTAGGTCAGTCAGGAACCCCTCGACTTTTACAAGCCGATCGCCTGTCTGATTATCAAGATATTTATGATTGGAAATCGAAGTCACATTTTGCGTTTTCATAACAGTTTTCATAACATTACAGTCTACTGGGGAAAACGAGTATGGTTAAACCGGTCACTCCAATATTTTAACTTTTTTGAGGCACTTCTTGGGTCATTTTGAAGTACGATCTTTTTAGGGCTTCAATATTACACTATCTCACAGACAGACACTAATAACACGTGGGCCGTGCATCTCAGATTTAACATTGTTAAACGATGCCTTTCATTGTAGTAAACCGGTCTCTCCCTCCATCTCACTACATGTGTGTACAATACATCAAGGGTCTCATTATTGTAATAAAAAGGATTCACAACCCACTCACTGACCAAACAGTGCATGGAAAAGCACCTGAATAATTTCTATACTATTCCTCCATCTCACTGCACAAGAGCTGTGTCCTTGTCCTGACTTTCACACGCTGGACAGAGCTCGGTCATGTGGAATTGAATTTTTGCCATGAAGATGTGTTAATGCATGTCAATCTTTTGTTGGTGCCGTATATATGTTTACACACTAATAAAACATGAAAATGTGGAATAAAAGAAGAAGCACATTGTGTATAAAGCTTTATCAAGCTTTCATGCATATATCTGCAACAACAAAAAATGACTACGGTAGACATATTGAATTTGTCTCCGTGACAAATTTAATAGGTAATCTGCCGCTTTGATCTAGACATAACTAATAAAAATGATTGATAATAATTTCACAAGCATCATATAAAAGGAAGGTTGTTTCTATACAAAAAAAAAAATCAACAACAACAAAAAAAATCAGCATTTTGCTCTCATGTAAATGTTATTTGTAGTTACAAGGTTTTATCACACCACAATTGATATACAATCAAATGTAGGCTGCGCCTTTGAAGTTGATAAAAAGTTGACTCATGCTCTGAAATAATCATATAAATTCTGTCCGATCTCACATGTATGACAGTAATCAGTTAACGGCCTTACTTTTGTAGATACATGTAATCATAAATACTAGACTCATTGTTCAAATATTGAATAATTTATGCTAGGTTCACCCAGCCTTATCAATTCCTTTGTTATAACAAAGCTAAGATAAGTATTTACATGCACTTGTCAGCTCATTGAACTTGAAATGATACCATAATCTATGTCACTAACCTTAAATATCTTGCAAACTCTTCCTCTTTTTTCTATTTTGATGGGGGGGGGGGGCAGTTGAATCCGTGAAAAGGTATAAAGAAGCAGTGAGAAATGCTCTTGAGATCTTATAAAGAACTGCAGTAAGAAATAGATATAACAATAGTAGATTTGTTTTCTTATATACCGGTAACAGAAAGAAAATTCATATACCTGATAAATCTCTTTTCCCACAGCAATCTCACATTTACTAATTAAAACATTTTTTTTTTGCAATTTTGCACAAAGTAGTTTTTTGACCTTTGGTTAGATTCTATTTTTAAGAACTGAGAAGTATAAAATGACTGCAGGAACAAACATCTACATTACATGTACATGTCCATGTAGAGCCTAGAGGGCCTGTGAGGTGCAGTCCACCCTGTGTCATGTCTGATAAGGGTTTGTGCCTGCAAAATGCCTCCCCCCCCCTCCCCCCCCAAAAAAGAATAAATTCATAAATGAGCGAGTGAGTTAGTGATCGAATGAATGAATGAATGAACTAGAAATGCAATCGTGTCACAACGATGTGCGTGCAATGACGCCATGTTTCTACATGTCAAACGAAGGAGCTACTCTCGGACTATCCAGAGCAATATGTAAGAAGCCTGTAGCTTCTGTGATAGTGGAGATAGTTAGGGCGAAAGAAAGGTCACCAAAACGGCCCGAAACGGAAAAAATGGTGCCTGGACGGTCACGCATGAGGGTTTCCGGAGAACGAAGAAATTAGTGACCTTGAAGGAATGCTAGAGACTACGCCTACGAATTTTGAAGGGAATTGGAGTAGAGGAAGGGATCTAGAAAGGGCTCGCAAGCACTGCGTGCAAAGCCAATAGGACTTGGTGCATGATGAACATGTTGCGACGCGTGCTTTGGCACGAACGGCCGCCCATACTAACACAACCGAATAACAGTCTTAAAACATGACGTCATGGCCGAAACGTGTTATAATAGGGCGGAAACTCGGCGGAATTCGTATAGTGACCCTTGTTCAAATGCGTTTTACTCACAATTTTCTGCATGAACATATACCATACTTGGTATCATTCGAAAGGACACTTCAGTGCGGTCAGTTTGAAACCATTGTCATCTGCGCAAAACGTACTGCACGCATCAAACGCGCTATTACGTAAAGCATAGTAAATTCATCATTTTTGGCGATAACTTGACAAAGAGGGCATTACAATTTACTAAACTTAGCAGACAGTTGTCACGTATATGGATCCATGTGTCTACCAAGTTTCATTGATGTAGGTATAAAGATCACCGGTTTAGAGCAAGTTGAAGTTATTTCTCAATTTTCTTGAAAATGGCGAATTTGGAGGGCAATTTTCTCAAATTTGGTCAGTGATAGGGTATATAATTTTGTATATGGCTGGAAAGGGCATGTCTTCAAGTATCTAAATCCAAAAAAGGGTACGGGTTTGCCAAGCCATTATGGAGATACGGCCACAGAGAGAAAGCCAATTCCCAGAACTTTAGAGGGCGCTATTTATGTTGTGCAAAGCCATTGGAGCGTGAAGTTTGGCATGGCTATGTGCAATTATAAGCCATACATACTGTGAGATTTTAATACAAAACGGACATTATATGAGAAAGTTATGGCAGTTTTAGATTATTTAGGGGTCAATTTTTCAAGAATTTGAGAGACTGTTGACGGAGACGGTTTCAGATTTGAATTTTGAGTATGAAGATGGCATTTTGAAGGGCAAGTTATACATCGCAGATTAAAGAACATCTCTTAGACTATCTAGAGGAATTTGTTAGAAGTTTGTAGGATCAAGGATAGTGGAGATAGGAAGGACGAAAGAAAGGCCTTAAAATGGACCAGAAACGGACAAAATGGCACCTGGACGGTTATGCATGAGTGATTTCAAAATTTGAAAAGTAGGTGACCTTGATGAGATGCTAGAGACTATGCCTATGAAATTTGAAATGAAATGGACATGAGGAAAGCACCTAACTAGGAATAACAAACGCTATGTGCAAAACGAATGCGATTTCCGGACGATTATAAGGAAAACCAGGATAAGAATATTAACGGGGCAGAATGTGAACGAAAACAAGGCAATGACGAAGGTTCGTCATTGCAATGAATGAATCGCTCTGCTAGTATGAGTCTTCTCAGCTGATGGTGTGATCATGGTGAAAGGTCATACAGCTTGGTGGTGATTGAACTGAAAGCGTGTTGCATGCAAGCTTTATTTATAGGCTGGTCATTGATACTATAAATAGGTTACCGGTAATGTATTCATCTTACGCTTCTGTGTTTTGATCTACATTATCAATATCTTCGGGCATGACTTTGAGTTTTGTTTGTGCTGAGGAAACAATTGTTGTTTATTTGTTAAAAATATTATTAAAAAAAATAGTCACCGAAAAATCGAAAACTATTGTCCCACATGTTGGCTTTTTGTTAATGCATCACTGCGAACTTTTTGTTCATCCAGTGGTATTTCAAAACAAAAGTGACATGTTTCTACAAGTTGTTTTGTAACACCACCAGGAATGTATCTACATGGTATGTGTATTGAAGAAAAATGTTCAAATTCACTCACTAGAAAAATGCAGTTTTGCTACACATGGAGTATTACTAATGCCCACGAGCCTGACTACTGTAGGTAGCAGCAAACCAGGTACTTTTTAAAAACATTTTGAACAAGCTCTAAAAAGTATGGGGGACATGTTTGATGATGTTTCTCAGGATGATACATATAGATGAATAGAGATATAAATATATCTAATAGTCTAATAGTGAATCCTTGAGTTGATTTTCTCTGTATTTATTAATCGTAAAAGACCACATCAACTGGTACCTTTGTAACCAATAAACTAGTCCCATGATTATAAGAGATAAAGAGATATATACAGAAGAGAACACTGAGCAAGGTATTTTTCATGAATTTATGATGTGAGATTGTGTGCTTTGTCAATCCAGAAACAGTATCCCTGGTAAAACCAAACAAATAAAGTTTCTTCACGTCATTACAACAACATACTGTACAGGTAACATTGACAAGCTTGTCTAGATTAAAGCTACTGTACAGATTTTCATAATAGAAATGATGCCTAGTATAGATGTAAATTGCTTCAGACACATGATTTAAGGAAAGAAAAAGCATATGCAGCAGCAGCAGCACTCATGACCAAGCATGACAACTGAAGATCAGAGCCTTCAATATGCATATGAGCTACATGTAGCGGACATTCATGTATACATACATAAAAAGCAAATTAAAAGTATGAGAAAATTAACATACATGTACATGTACCAAATTCATTTACTGCTTTGCATCCTGACACACATTGCTGTATGTGCAAGTCTGCACAGAGATAATGGAATTTCATTTCAGAGTTTCATACTGGTACTGTTATATGACATACATTTGTTCCAGAATTTTCCCCCTATTTTGCTCCATTAAGCAGGATTTCATTTACATCAAAACAATAACAAATATGATTTGCAACATCATCAATTTTGAGATGTACAGTGTTTACAACATAAAAAGTAGTCCTGCGATTTGTTCCAGTGTGATGTTAACACGAAGTTGATGTGAACACAAAGTTGATGTTATTACGAAGTTGATGTTATTTGATATTACAGTGTATTTTATTATTCTCCTTGTTTTTCTCTTTCCTGCAGAGTAAGATCCAACATGTTATCACGCCTATTCCTAGCCCAGGGGAGGTTCTGTTCCTCACACCCCTGGGAAGTGATCGTCTGTACCCTCACCCTAACCATCTGTATGCTCTCAATGAACTACTTCACCGGTCTGCCAAGGATATGCGGATGGAACTACGAATGTGCACCAGAAGTTAAGGTACGCATCTTACAGAAATGGTTATTATTATTATTACAGTCAAACCTGTCTACAGCGACCGCCCAAGGGAAACACAAAAAGTGGTCTTTGTAGACGGGTTCCTTTAGTACATGTTTCAATGAGAAACCATTTTCAAGGAAAACAAAAAAATGTGCTTTTTGTAGACAGGTGGTCTTTGTAGACAGGTGGTCACCAAAGCAGGTTTGACTGTATCATTATTATCATCATTGTCATCATCATTTTCATCATCATCATCATCATCAATAATTTGCTGTCACCTGTGCATGGGAGGGGAAAAGCGAACAGAATCACATCATCCCTCGATTCTCTCTTCAATTATATTGAATTTCACAACTATTCAATTGTTATTTTAACCCTATTATTTGAGAAAAAAAGTACCATTACAAGTATGGAGGAAAAGCTTGTACATGTATACAGAAGTAAGTTTATGAAGCAATGCAAATTCCAAACTACATGTTCATGTAGGCGCAGGTGTTGAAGAAGTCCTTGTCCATTCCATCAATTAAATATCACCCACTAGATGCATTAAAAAAAAGATGCTGCAAAGGAAATGTGATGTGTAGGAATGTGCAATAAGAGACTCAGGGTCAATACAAGACAATTCAGATAAAACAAAAAATAATTCTTTCAAACGATTATCAAGAGTTTCCTAGATGACAGTTGGGAGCAATGTATGATAACAGAAATGGGGAATACATTTTGGAATGTTCTCATAATTCTTTCATGTTACTTTGAAAACTCCCCACAATCTTTTTGGCAGTCGTCCCAATGTTTGTATCATTTTGACAATCTTTTAGTAGGAAATACAGGGATTACCGTCCTTAAAGAGAGAGTGTTGAGTTCTGGGAAGAGGTGAAAAATAATTTGTGAGCGTTATCATTGTATTATGCATGTGTGGAAGAACATCAGAGAAAAAATGTTCCCTGAAAAGCATGGCTCTGCATATGCCTTAATATTCTAAATATGGCATGTAACATCCTACAAATCAGGACAGATTTTTATGCCGCATGTGCATGTAGTCCCATATACGTCTTTCTGTGTACAGTCACAGTGCTTGTAACTTTACCAAGACTGGGCCAAATTTCTTATCATTTTGATGACTCCAGAACCTTGCAGTACACACCAATACCAATATGTGCTACATGATTAACCTTTTCTGATTATTCTGCAATGTTTCTTTCACAAATCGCATGACGAGAACTCAATTTTATCTTTAACTTCTGAAAGGGGTTCATAGAAGGTGACATCAAGAAAAGCTGTTTAGTAGAAGTGGGGAAATCACAATGCTTTGGCACAGGAAGAGGATACTTCTCATGAAAATTTCATGAATGTTTCATAGATGTTTTGATTCAGACCTCTCAGACTAAAAAAATAGGGGGGCATTTAAAAAAAAAAATCACTTGCAAATGCTATCACTGGTATTCCCCTAATTGACAATAAAAATTCAGTTTTTGCTCAGTATTCTTCAAAAGCTTATTTTATTCTTTGGGCTAAAGAACACATTGGGTACAGAAACCTGTGAATTTTATTCAAAGTATTATCTTCAGTAATTAATCACATGCTTCATTTTTTTGAGCGACAAGTAACGCCTGGCTGGAATACTCCCCTGGGAGTAGAGATTGTGCACACAGAGTGTGCGGGCAAGCATTTAATCCAATGACCGGGGTAATAGTATATCTGTAAAAGGCTTAGAGACATCAAAGATGTATTAAGCGCTATATAAAAGCAGAATATTATTATTATTATTCATTGGTGATACAAATTATACAACTTTGAGTGTTCATTCTCTATTCAGCCACTTTAGGAATAACTCTCATAATGGCACGAGGGAAATCATAACTTCTTCATGATTAAAGAATTAATTCCAGGATGCTTGAAACATGAAGAAGTGGAGGGGGGGGGGGGGAATAACATCATGGCCCAAAAGTCAGTTACCCTTTCATAAGAGGGATAATGCTGACTTTGATGAATGAGGATGATGAAAATGATGAGGGTTAATAATCTCAATTTTTTTTTCTTATTTTTTTCTGCAGGAATCATCGCTTTCTTCTGATGTCCTCGTCATGTGTATCATGAGAACCTTAGCTGTGGCTTACCTCTACCTCCAGTTTACTAAGCTGAGAACCACTGGGTCAAAATACATTCTAGGTAAGCAAATCAAGTCTCAAAAGTGATTTGATTTTAGGGTTTTGCTTTATTTTTGTCAATACATATATGTATCATTTGTATTTGCAGTATACTCTATCGGAAGAACACATTTCAATCACAAAGTTATTCAATTAATAACTTTGGGATTATAATCAATCATCTTGACAGACACTTAATACATGTTTTCTATAGATATACTACTTTGAAACCCTACTTACTTTCAAATGATACATTCTGTAGGGTGTCATAAATGTAGAGATTTAAACTTGAAGCTCTACAATATTTTCTTCAGAATTATTAGTTGTGAAAATAAGCAAAACAAAAATATAGGAGGCACTACATGCACATACAAAACAGTTTGAATTGGATTATGTTGTTGCCTCTTCCTAGCTCTCATCCTTACATTCAGATAAAAACAAAGTTCTAGTTATCTCTCTAAAGACCAAGATTTTTTTCCTTGCTTTTCTTTCTATTGGATACAGGTATTGCAGGTCTGTTCACCATCTTCTCCAGTTTTCTGTTCAGCAGTGCTGTAATTCACCTGTTTGGATTAGAACTCACAGGCTTGAAGTAAGTCAACACGACAGTGTTTTTTTAAACAAATCTCATTCATTTGTTCTCTGTCTGAATTTTTCTCTGTATTACCTTATTATGACATACACGACAGTGTTTTTTTAAACAAATCTCATTCATTTGTTCTCTGTCTGAATTTTTCTCTGTATTACCTTATTATGACATATCGCTGAGCCTAAAAATAGACATGATAAAGAAAACAATAGCAACAAAGATGTCTTAAACGTAAAGACCAGTATTGGAAACGCCCTAATTTCAAAAATGAAATGGAAGCTCTTATTACCAATCATGTGAAAGAATATGTTTTGAATAATACATGATGATAACATTTTTACCGGGAAACCGCCTACTAATTGATATATTTGGTAAATTAGTTTATCTATTGGACTGTGAGAGATAAAAACGCACATGTCGCGCACGTGTGCGTAGTCCCATATACATCTTTCTAACATTTTTACCGGGAAACCGCCTACTAATTGATATATTTGGTAAATTAAGTTTATCTATTGGACTGTGAGAGATAAAAACGCACATGTCGCGCACGTGTACTTAGTCCCATATACATCTTTCTGTGTACAGTGCTTGTAAATTTATGAAGACTGGGCCAAATTTCTTATCATTTTGATGATTCCAGAACCTTGCAGTCCATCTATGCTAGATGATCAACCTTTTCCGATCGATTTCACAACGTTTCTTTCACAATGCAATCGCATGACCATAACTGGTCTTTACCTTTAAGCTGAGACTAACACAGCTAGAGACTGACAGAGCTAGGCTCTGCTCAAGGCTTTTAGAGTCTGTGCCTGGAGACTAGGTATCAGCTGGTCCTTTGTATAGTGCTTCCCAGACTTGTCCTCTCTGACCTTCAACTAATGAGCCCATATCAGTATTGACCAAGGTGCAAAGTCCTGGTTGAATCAGAGGGGAAGGGAACGGTTTGAACCAACATACATGTTACCATCCACATGAACTCACTCGGTACCACAAATGGGTGTGTCTCATACGTAAAAGAATGCTTGTTATTCACGACGTGTGCAAAGTTATGTGTACCTTACGTCATAGTCTGTCTGTTATACAAAGTGTAATAATCGGTGATATCATTGTCAGGAGTGACGTGCCGTGATAAATAATTCAATTCTTTGAAATGCTGTATTTGCCTAAAATCCCACATTATTAATCATATAAAAATTGTGTAATATCAATTTGCATGATATACAAAAGATATTTTAAATATTTACGTCATGGAATTATCTTTTATCCATTACTAAGTACCGGTAGTCAAATTTCAAGCTAGTATATACTCTCCTGTAGTTGAAAGCATTAACCAAATTTTTTTAGTTGTAGGTTTAAACTCCCTTCGATGTGTAATGAAATGAACTTGTCACTAAAATTATCTTCAGATGTCTTTCTCATACTTATGGTACTGATTCAAAACTTGAGCTGATGAGCAATTACCCAATTTTGACTCCTTAGCCTGTTTGGGGTTGCTAATATTCAAAGTGACCACCCTTGTCGACTAATGCAATGGTAACATTATGTTTAAAATACATCCATACACAATTTTGAATCATGAAGTTATCTGATTGGTATTTTGGGTTGAATTTACCTGGATGCTAACTTATTGTCTTAAGTAATCAGTTGGTTCCTGTATAAATCCATTATCCTATGGTAATGAAATTATTTTATAGTTATTTGGTTAAAGGTAAAGACCAGTAATGGTCATGCGATTGCATTGTGAAAGAAACGTTGTGGAATCGATCAGAAAAGGTCGATCATCTAGCATCTAGCATCTGCAAGGTTCTGGAATCATCAAAATGATAAGAAATTTGGCTCATTCTTCGTAAAGTTACAAGCACTATACACAGAAAGATGTATATGGGACTACCCTATCTCTCTCACCAGACCATGAGAGAAATAAATTTACCAAATATATGAATTAGTAGGCGGTTTCCCGGCAAATTTTTTATCATCATGTATTAGTAAAAACATATTCTTTTACATGATTGGTAATGAGAGCTTCCATTTCATTTTTTGAAATTGGGGCGTTGCCAATACTGGTCTTTACCTTTAAGAAGAAAAGAAGAAACTAATCATGCCCTTCTTTAATATCAGAGTCGCTTTTTAAATGCCTCTTTACCAAAATAGTACATACTGTGCTTTCATATCAGTTAACATCTCTGTGATATCTGTTGTATTATTAATTAAGTAAGTAATTAATTAACTAATATCTGTTGTATCACCTTCCAGTGAGGCTCTCCCATTCTTCCTGCTCCTCATCGACCTGACCAAGGCCAGCGCTCTCACCAAGTTTGCCCTGAGTAGCACCTCTCAGTGTGAGGTGGTGGACAACATCGCCCGTGGTATGGCCATTCTTGGACCCACCATCACACTGGACACTGTAGTGACCACCCTGGTCATCAGTATCGGAACCATGTCAGGTAAGTGTTTGCCGGTGTCTTCCTGGCATTATTAATTGAAGAGAAATCAAAAAGAAATCCAAAAAATCATGGAACATTCAGAATAGTCTGGTTAGAGTTTTGCCAAGACGTCTTTTAGGGAACTTGTTGGACAACGATCCTTCTCTATAATGTTTAAACGCAACTACCATACATTGAAAGAAATGATAGACACTTACACACTTTGGAAAGATACAGTCAAAATCACAATCAAGTTAGAAAAAGATAAGGCCTAAAACAAATTGCCCTTTTGTTACTGTTTTTTTAGAGAAAAAAAATATTAAAGCATTTAAACTGAGAAATATCAGCCCAAAGAGGGAGAAAAAAAAAATTCTGACCGACCCATGTTTTGGCACCTAAAGGGCAATACTACATCTTTTTTTTTTAAGGCCTAAACAGAAATATTCAAATCATGTATGTTTTTTAATGTCCTTAAAATGCAATAGCCAGTGATAATAGAAATGAAGCCTTTTTAAGATATCCTTCATCATGTTTTCTATTTCAGGCATCCGGAAGATGGAGGTTTTCTGCTGCTTCGGCATCCTCTCCCTCATCGCCAACTATTTTGTTTTCATGACCTTCTTCCCAGCTTGTCTCTCTCTCGTTCTTGAGGTAAGGAAGCATGTTGAATCATCAGGGTTGATTGTGGTTTCAGAATCCACTTAATCACAAGACTTGGCAACTTGACAGGTTTCATTGCAAAGAAGTCACAATCTATCAAAATAACTTTAAGAATGTACCGACTGATAATTTTTTCTTTCTGGAAGTTATAATATCCTTTAAATAGATGTTCTTGTTTTATTGTATTTAAACACTTTTCTTAATAAGAAACATGTGTTGAAGATGATATTGAGTAATAAAGTCGCAGTGCAGTTTCATCGCATCAATCCAGGGATATATTGTAGCTTAAAGGCATGATGGTAGCATTTTCATCTCCATGTTTAAGGAGTTGCTGAAAGACAGTCAAACATTGTTAAAAATTGAGTACAAAGTGCAGTTTGATGATGGAGGCACAACATGGGAGGCTGAATTGCTTATTCTTTCTCTTGTGTCCTCATTGTATGCTACCTTTGGAATGCTGAATGAATAATATCATTTATTTGATCAGATCAAAGTATTTGGTTTCTAAGGTATAGAAAATTGCTAGTAAGCATTTTAATATGCTCATATGAAAGAAACTACTTCAGTAAAGACCCTCAAATGATGTCACACCACATTTTGTCTTCTGAGATCAGTGGTATACACCCATTATTTGGCACTGTAGTCCTACAGTGACCTTAAAGGCACTGTTTAACAATGTTAAATCTGAGATGCATGGCCCTAAGTGTTATCAGTGTCTGTGATGAGGTGTAATATTGAAGCCCTAAACAAAAATTGCGCTTCAAAATGATCAAGAAGTGCCTAAAAAAAGTAAATATCTTTGAGTGACCGGTTTGACCATACTCGTTTTCCCCAATATACTGTAGTGTTATGAAAACTATTAGGAAAACACACAATTTGATTTTAATTTCCAATCCTAAATAGCTTGATAATCAGACAGGCGATTTATTGGCTTGTACAAGACATGGGGTTCCTGACTGACTTAAAGGTTTATAATTATAATTGCAGCATGAGCTAATCCAGCATTTTGTTTCAGAATCTGAGACAGTTAAACAATCCCTTTAAAGAGTTCATTCTAATGAAGGATGTTTGTTGTGAGTCATGGTGGTTGATGTCTTCCTTCCTATTCCCTCCCCCAGCTGTCAAACAGCAACAAGTATGGCCGACCTGTGTGGCATCTTGGACGCTTTGCCGAGGTACTGGAGGAAGAAGAGGACAGGAAACCCAATCCTGTGGTCCAGCGGGTCAAGATGATCATGGTAAGTTTCAGTCAGGGAAAAAAATACACGGGGGCTCGGGCGAAGTAGCCCCCGAAATGCCCAAGAGAGCCCCCGAAAGTTAAAAAAAGAGCCCCCAAAATTTGTTCAATGCAAAACAAATCAAAGAGTGTTATTTTCAGGCAAGCAAGCTTGAAAAGTAGCCCCCGAAATTTTTTTATTAATTTTTTCCCTGGTTTCAGTGGTTGGTTGGTTGGTTTGTGGTTCATGACCCCACAGAAAACCTGTCTTGGAAGATGTCCTTGAATGGATTGGGTTGTTCTTAAATTGCAAGATCATAGATTTTGTGATGCTTTCTAGCTTAATATTATTAAACTCCTAACTCCTGTTTGTATCCTCTAGTGGTTTATGGTTTTCCTGAAAATTGCTAAATTGTCAACAACAACAAAAATTATGATAAAACTACATACTTTTTAAGCATCCTCCAAGGGTCTTTGGTTTTCCTGCATTCGCTAGATTGTAGACTCTGTGGCCTTTACAAGTTTCATATTATAATAAAACTAAACGATTGTAGGCATCTGACAGGGGACTTTGGTTTTCTAGAAATGACCAGATTGTAGATTACGTGGTTTTCTAGTTTCATATTATTATGAAACTCCCACGTTCGGTTAAACAGACCAACTTGTCGGAGAGAAAATGTGCTTATTATTTCAAAATGGAAGTGAATAGACAAGGAAAGGGACAAAAAGTTACAAAAGGCAGCTTTTGGTCATTCACCTCCCAGGAAATATCTTTCAAGACTGCAACAAGTGCATGCTTGAATCTACTGGACACATCTGCCAAGTAATGGTCGTGTTCCTGATCTTGCCTAAAGTTGGACTTTGTTGCATTGTAAAGTTTCATATTCATGAATTTTCATATACACATGGAATTAGATTCTCAACCTGTATCTTTGTTTAGAAGGAGAAAAAATGTGATTCCCATTAAAAATTCTTTTTAAAGAGGGTCCACTCTTATTGCAGTGTGTTCTTCTCCATGATTGCAACCATTTCATTTCACTAAAAATACATTGTAGAAGCAATGTTTTATTCCTAGTACAGGTTTTCACACAAGTAATAATCTTTTGCCCCTTCTTAGGCCACTGGACTGGTACTAGTTCACGCTCACAGCTACTGGCTTGCTAGTAATGACACGGACCTGATGAGTCGAGATATGCTCTACGATGGAGGAAACCTACTCACAGACAAGAAGATCGATCCTACCATGCCTCTATGGGAGTTCTACGCGACAAGGTAGGATCATCAATACCACTTGTATGAGTGACAGAAAGGAGTTAAAGACTCTATGCGATGAAAGTACAAACTGTATATCAACGGAAAGCTGATTAAACATTGAATACAAATGTTAAATGAATACTAAATATTTTCCCTTTCAGTATTGCACAAAACCAAATTAAAACCTCATTTTCGACATATCATGTAGACCCGATTGGCTCGCCTATACAGCTGAGGTGATGAGCTTCTGACAGACAATAAATTATCACTTAATTTTATGATATTATTGTGATATATGGCTTATAGGCTCCCTCTCTTTCTCTTTTCATGATATAGACTATGGCCTCCCACCCTGGATTACATCCTCACTGCTATCCTAGCAACTGTCCTAGCAAGCCACTACATCTTCTTCTCTGACTCGGCCACCTACCCAGAGAAGCGGGTCAGCATCATGGAAGGTCATGAGGTCGTCAACCCTGGATCCGATCACGAAGGTTGGTAACTGTCCAATAAAGGGCTGATCCCATAGCTATGATTTGATATGTAACCAGTTTAGTTTACACCATTCGTGAAAGCATGAAATATATTTATATTGTTTTGTTCTGTTTCTTATTACTAATACGAAGTTCGAACTTTAAGCCCGTTTGTTGAAAACAACTATTAGAACACAATTTTGGGGGGTTTGTTTTACACTCAGAATTTCCATTGCCAATGAAATGTTGAGATGTAATGTGACATGAAAATATTATGGAGTTATTGAAATGTGCATTACGGACGAAACAAGAAAATTAATCATCTGTGGTACTTATTTTGATAAATGAAATTTGTGACATTTGAAAAAAGATGAAATTGCAATACTGCCAAAGTAGCATCATTGACACTTTTGTTAGAGTGCACATTCACCTTTTTTGTTGTTTTTTGTTACAATCTGCAGATGCATCTGAAGTGGAGACTATTGGCACACTCTCGTCCTCTCCCTCAACCAGTGATGTAAGGGTCATTGAATCGATGACCTCTCGCACCCAGGCCTGCCAGACCGAACCGGTGACCGCCTCGCCACGTAATAGCCGTTCATCATCCCCTGTACCATCAAGCTCTGTTAAACCTGCCAGGTAAGTAGCAAAGGACTTTAAAGTTAAGGTTTCAATCATGTGTTCTGTTGAGAGCCAGAAGGGCATTAACTCTGTGTGAAGTATAGAAGTTAAAGGGATCGTTTAACAATGTTAAATCTGAGATACACGGCCCTACGTGTGATCAGTGTCTGTGATATGGTGTAATATTGAAGCCCTAAAAAAATTGCGCTTCAAAATGATCAAGAAGTGCCTCAAAAAAGTAAAAATCTTTGAGTGACCGGTTTTACCATACTCGTTTTCCCCAATAGACTGTAGTGTTATGAAAACCGTCAGGCGGACGGTTTTCAAAATTTGTAATTCCAATCATAAATATCTTGATAATCAGACAGGCGATCGGCTTGTAAAAGTCATGGGGTTCCTGACTGACCCAAAGGTTTATAATTATCATTGCATCATGAGCTAAATCCAGAATTTTATTTCAGAATCTGAGACAAAGTTACCGGATCCCTTTAACCCCTTTCAGGCTCTCAGCAGACACTATGATAATTTAAACTGCTGCCCTCTTGAGGGAAAGGAATGTATTGGGTTGTGATTTTGATCTTTTGGCCATTGACTTTGTATCATACATGTATGTCATGATGCAGATTGTGAAAAGTAAATTTGAGAATTTAGTTGAGATGTTCATGTGTATGCTAATTAGGATACCTACACTACAGATTGCCTCAACCTCAAGAAAGAACGCTTTGATTCGGTTCCCATTAAAATACATCGCTTTCCTCATGGATTAATCCCAAAATAAATATATGATCTAGCAGCTTGAAAAATTGTTTGATCACAATTTGAGGGACCTAGCTAACTGGCCTGCTTGACCGTCTGGCAATGGACAAAATAGAAAAAAAAGGAACCTCCTTTACACACAAGCAGGTACCTCAGACACTCGGATGCCCAGAAAACCTTGGTCTAGACAACCAATATGTCCAAATTGTTATATTGGGTTCAAGCATAAAGATCCGAAAACTTCAACTTTGGTCTCACATAAAAACGCATGTAATAATATTTGGTTCTTGTATAGCACATAACCACATTATAACGTCTCTGTGCGTTTCCAAAGAGCTTTGGAAATTATTACCCCGGCTTTAGCATGGCTGCCATTATGGTGCTCTAGCATTTCAAGGAATTAAATCCAGCCAGGTACCCATTAACCTCACCTGGGTCTAGTGTGGCAAATGTGGATTAATGTCTTGCCAAAGGACATAGTGCCGCAGCGGGACTCGAACCGCAGACTTTGTGATCCACAGTCTGGTGACCACGACACCTCTACATCTATAATTGATTTAATTCATTGAAATTATTTATGTTTGGTATGTAGGTTCACAATTGGTTCATCAGGAAGTGGTTCCGAAGATGAGGAGGAGGAGGTTATCAAGGAGGAAGAAGTGGAGTGGGTCCTAGAGAAGGAACTCCAGGCTCCCAGACCCATGCCAGAACTACTGGAGATCCTTAACGTTGGGGTGAGTGTCATAATGACATTTTAGCTTGTGTGAAGTGAACAGAGCAAACAAAGAGAGAGAAATGATTAACGCAGTGCAGAAGAGAAAACTAGTGTATGTTGGTCATGTGATGAGAGGAGGAGGATTGCAGAAGATCTTGCTGGAAGGAATGGTAGAAGGTAAACGAGAAAGGGGTAGACAGCGAATCACTTGGTTTGATGATGTCAAGAATTGGACTGGTCTTAACTACAGAGAGGTTAGAACAAGGGTACATGACAGAAAGCGATGAAGGTGCATAGCCGCCAACCCCTCCCGAAGGGACGGCACTAGATGATGAGGATTAAGTGAAGGCCAATATCTTGTAGCTTTGATTTTGAATGCAACTACCACAACATATCTAACAAAGTAAACAATTCCTTTATCTTACAGAAAGGACCAAGTGCCCTGACCGATGATGAGGTCCAGCTCTTGGTCGGTGCTAAACACATTCCTGCATACAAGCTGGAGAACATCCTGGATAACCCTGAGAGGGGCGTCGCGGTCAGGAGACAGATCATTTCAAAGCTTCTTCCTATTACTGATGCACTGGAGAAACTACCCTTCGCAAGCTATGACTATTCATTTGTAAGTTCCATCCAACTTTCTTCAATTTATCCATCTCTTTTACTTGTGTCGTTACCATTCCTCTTCCTGTGTATTTGTCTGCCTCTAAATATTCTATTTTGCAATTACAACTCGTCATATACCACATACATCTATATTCCTATTTATTTCTTTTTATTATTATTCAATTGATTAACTTAATGTATGTATTTTTTTTCTTTTTTGAAGATCCAGTCGACTTTATTTTGTTTGTGTTTGATCTCGTGTATCTGTAGATAAATGGAATTTGATATTATAATTCTCTGGGAATTATATTCAAAAGTGCATATTTAATGGACATAATTTGCTTTTGTACAACTGGATCTAAAAGTTGAAAAATCAAGACAATTGTCATGTACACCATTGAAGCATTCTACCCTACAGAATTTGAATCATGTTTCATTTTCATGTTTTGCTTTTATTTTTTATTTGTCTCTAGGTATCAGGAGCATGCTGTGAGAATGTGATCGGTTACATGCCTGTACCAGTGGGCGTGGCTGGACCCCTCCTCCTGGACGGAAAAGAGTTTCAGGTTCCCATGGCAACCACGGAAGGATGCTTGGTGGCGAGTACAAACAGAGGATGCAGAGCTCTTAGAGTGAGTAGTCCATTACTGATACCTCATACACAGGATGTTTTCACAGTGAAAACCTGCTTTAGTGACCACCTGTTTAGAAAGACCACCTCTCTATAAAGACCAAATTTTCTGTTTTCCGTGAACAGTGTTTTCCATTGAAACGTGTACAAAAAGAACCTGTACTTAAAGGCCATCGGCCCATAACGACCACGTTTCCTATCTCCCTTGAGAGGTCTTTGTATACAGGTTTCACTATATTTAGTGTTGAGTGATAGATAAAACATGCTAAGAGCCCCTTACTTGCCCTTTTTACATGTATTTAGGTAAATTATGCAAACTCTAAAAATGGAAGTGTTTCTGTTTTTGTGTCTAGTTCCTCATAAAAGACATTCCTGTACTGGAATCGTTTGTTGTATTGAAGACTTGTTAATGACTGTCGATACAAAAAATACATTTGTATGTGTTTAAGTCACCGTCAGAGTTGGAAATTTATAACAATAATTCACTGATGGAATGTTGCTGGATTGGATTCCCATTGATTAAGAGTTGATTGGAAATTTCGACATCTCATACGTCAAGAACATAGCACTTTGGTAAGAGAATGGTCAAAGGATTATTGAATTCGACATGAAGATTAGGCTAATGTTGATAGATTTATTTTACTGCTAATAGTGGAAATATAGTAAGCTTCACTGATGTTAGCATCTGCAGTCAGAGACCACATTCATTCATATCTTCTACCTGTTTCTCTTTGGTTGGTTGGTACAGTCTGCTGGTGGTATCCACAGTGTCCTGATCGGTGAGGGCATGACAAGAGGTCCATTGGTCAGATTACCAAGTGCACAGGAGGCAGGGTAAGGAAACCATTGTAGCCATTGTATCAAGTATTTTGCTAGATGGAAATTAAAACATTCCGATGGTAGAGGAAGTTAAAGCCTGTCTGTACTAGTTTGGCCAGGAGGGATTAGACCACCCAGTGTGGTCACTGACAGGTGGCTATCTCATCAACTCAGCGCTCAATTCAAATAAGAAAAAGAGGATCATGGGGACCAATTGGCACCGCTTAGGCATTGTTTTCTGTATAGAGGGCGCAAGTAGCTACAAGTAGTACAGTAGGGCTTTAAATGAAGTACAGATTGAAGAGCCTTTTTTCTAGATCTAGCTGAGTTCCATCCTTGTCTTGTACTGCAAATTAGAAACCTTATTTATGCTGCAAAATAACTTAATTACAGACACCACACTGAATATGTGCAATTCACCAAAGTTTCTTTCTGCGAAAAAAGACATTTACAATTATGGGAAGTGTCTTCTTGCAAAATTTCTTTAAATGGCTCATATGTCTGCAAAACAAAACATTCTCGAAGATATTTTTGTAATTACTTAACTGAAACAAGCATTCTTGTTCAAAAAATTTTCTTCTTCCAATTTAACAGAGCTATCAAACAATGGTTGGAGATCCCAGAAAACTTTGCAGCGATTAAGGAAAGGTTCGAGTCGACAAGCCGCTTCGCCAAACTGAAGAGTATCCAGACAGCGCTGGCTGGTCGCCACATGTACCTTAGGTTTAAAGCACTGACTGGGGATGCTATGGGCATGAACATGATATCCAAGGTATGTATTCTCACTACTCTGGTTGTCTGGATGAGGAAATATCTCAAACAATGACAAGAAATTTGTAACCATTTGCAGTATTAACCATGATTCTGATAGGCCTTTTGGGAAAAAGTCCCGTAAGACCAATGATGTTTGCAACACAAAGCTTTTGCAAATCATAAATGACAGCAATTTTCATGCCAACAATCTTTTGCGAATTGCAAAAATTAAATGTAATTTTATTTGGGATTTTGTTATTTTATATAGGGTAATGAAACTGAAGTGAATGTGAACCACTCGCAATATATTTGTGAACAATTGGTGTGAGAGTTTCTATTGTCTTGATTCACCACAAACAGGTTACCAGTAAGTGCATGCTGATCATCATGCATGTTAGATATTGAGTTGTCTTTGTGATAGCTCTGTATCAGGTACTTTACCTACCGAATCCCATTCCTGGGCGACTATTCTATCAAACAGCATGCAGTCAAGTCTACCCTTTAAAGCCTGTCTACATTAGTTTGACCAGGAGGGATTAGACCTCCCTGCATGGTCACTGACAGGTGGTTATCTCATCAAATTAGCTCTCAATTAACATTAAGAAAAGGGGATCATGGGGGTCCGGGTATCGCTTAGGCATTGTCTGCTATATAGAGGGCGCAAGTCATGCAATCCCGCTTTAAATCTGCTAGGATGGCCATTCAAAACTTATATAATTGATTCCTCTACAAACCTTTGTCCTATTTACCACAGGGCACAGAGCAAGCACTCCATGCTCTGCAGACCATGTTCCCCAACATAGAAATCATGAGCTTGAGTGGGAACTACTGCACAGACAAGAAGGTAGCAGCGATTAACTGGATCGAAGGAAGAGGAAAGTCGGTCGTCTGTGAAGCCACTGTCCCAGCACACATTGTCCAACAGGTAAGATCATTGGATGAGTTCCCAGGGTCATGGAAAAACCTGGAAAGTTACGGGAAAATAAATGATTCTGGAAAGTCATGGAAAAGTGTGGAAATTGATTAAAAAATCTCCCAAATGAGTAATGGAAAGTCATGGAAAAGTGTGGAATTTGAATTTAAAAATCTCCCCAATTTGTGTAGAGTTATGGAAATTGGTCATTGGTGTGGACTGTGTGTCTTTGAACTGACAGTGGGCATGGTATTTTGATGCCTCAATCCATAACAAAATGGTATTTATCTGGTCATATGGAAAAAGGCAAAATGGGTATAACTAATGGAAAGTCACAGAAAATCATGGAATTTGTTTCTCAAACTTATGTTGGAACCCGTACAAAATTAATTGTTCATCCCTTGATTTATCCACCTCCTGAAATGACAAGTAGAGGATCATAGTGAAGTTGCACTCACTCACTGATAAAAAGTTTTTTTTTTTTGGGGGGGGGGTGGGGGGGGGGTGGGGTTTGAGACTCTTGTGTCTTTACAATTTGCTTTATCCAGATAAACTAAAGTTACGCAGAGTTGGTAATCAAAATGATTATTTACTACTAGATGAATTGATGACAATCTTCCATCTGTTTACACTCATGATAATAAACTAAACCTAACAAGGGTGAACAAATAAATATACATATACAGGCTTGAGTACTTGGGGTAATTTTTGTATAGATATATATAGGTAACACAGAGCTAATGCTGTTCTATTTGATTCATCTCCTGTCAGGTTTTGAAAACCAGTGCATCAGCTTTAGTGGACCTCAACATCCACAAGAACCTTGTAGGCTCAGCCATGGCTGGCAGTATAGGAGGCTTCAATGCACATGCAGCTAACATCGTCACCGCTATCTTCATTGCAACAGGACAGGTATGTGTGTAACTATGATAATGGGTTCAAGAAATGGTATGTTTGGTAACGAAAGTGATTTTGTCAGTCATTTAATGAAGGTGCATTTACCTTGACTGTATATCTTCAACTTTTGATAATTTAAAAGTAAACCGCTGTAATTTATTTATAAAAAAATTAAAAAAATAATGTCAAGAAATAAATTAGCCTGATATCTCTATGCCCATATCATAATAATGCAATTCATATCATGGGCTCTGCAATAACAAGCAACTGTTTCGGCTCCTTCCCTATATCTTGAATTTGCCAAGGAAACACATATTTCTCTGCAGAGATAGTCAATAAATAAGCCCCGGTGCCATGAATAAGATATTGAGAATATCAGAAGAACACTGTATTCAGAAGAGAAAAAAAAGGAAGAATTTTCTGATTTACTCATATATTTTTAATGCTTTTCTGGCCCTAAGCAGACAATATTCAAGAAAGATATTTCCTATAATCAGTGCCTCCCTTTTGTTGTGTTGTATAGGATGCAGCCCAGAACATTGCCAGTTCTAACTGCATGACCCTGATGGAGACCAGAGGACCTAAAGGTGAAGATCTGTACCTGAGCTGTACCATGCCATCCATTGAGCTAGGGACGGTAGGAGGAGGTACTGTCTTACCCCCTCAGTCAGCTTGCCTTCAGGTGAGTTGGCTCAGTCAGTAAAAGCTTCTGCCTGTCGAACCAAAGATCATCATCCTGGGTTCCAATCCCACCCAGGCGGATGACTGAAGCCTGCGCTGTGTGTTAACGTGCCCCTTCCCTTGTTCATAGACGCAGGTCATGTTCAGTGGAAAACACTCTGTCCCTCGGATAGGACGTTAAATGGAGGCCCCGTTTAGAGAAGAGTCGCTACCTTTGCACATTAAGAACCCACTGCACTATTTGTATAAGAGTAGGGGGAAACCCCGGTGTAGTGGTCCACCTGCACACACCCCCCAGTATAGTACGATAATACTCTGTAAAGAGGTCTGTACTAAAAAAGGAAGAAGGAGACAGATGCAGTGTGTACCTGATGATGTACCGCCTACATGCATATCTAGTTTCACTCTAATTTCACAACTTGTTTGGGGAGCATGATCTTAAAGGCATTGTTTAACAATGTTAAATCTGAGATGCATGGTCCTACGTGTTATCAGTGTCTGTGATATGGTGTAATGTTGAAGCCTTAAAAAATTGTGCTTCAAAATGATCATAAATAGCCTCAAAAAAGTAAAAAAATGTGAGTGACCGGTTTTACCATACCGGTACTCATTTTTCCCAATAGACTGTTGTGTTTTAAACGAAAAATGGAATTTCGATTTCCAATCATAAATATCTTGATAATCAAACAGGCGATCGACATGTAAGAGTCAAGAGATTCCTGACTGGCCTAAAGGTTTATAATTATGATTGCAGCATGAGCTAAAGCCAGGATTTTGTTTCAGAATCTGAGGCAATGTTAATGTTACTGAGTCACTTTAAAACACTTCTGCAATCATGTATAGAAGATTTTTTCCATTTTTGTTCATAATCTATCAATCTAATCTTTATTTTTCGGTTTAGTTCCTAGACCAATCAAATTCCTTTACTTCATCCATAGACCAAACACTTAACCTAGTCGCAACCCTAATCCTAACATTAAACCAAAAAATAACTTCAATCCTCAACCTGATCTCAACCTGTATCTCAATTTCTATCTCAACCTGTTTCTTTGGACTAATAAAGCCTGGAGCAATGGTCACCAATATTGGATCACCGTAATCTTCAATGTGTGTTTTCTTCATCCTTTACAGATGATGGATGTGAAAGGGTCCAACATCCATGGTTCGGGACTGAATGCCTCTCAGCTGGCTAAGATCGTTTGCGCTACAGTCATGGCCGGTGAACTCTCACTCATGTCAGCTCTTGCAGCTGGTCACCTTGTCAAAAGCCACATGAAACATAACAGGTGGGACTGCAATTTAGCTTTGTTTGCTTTGATTAGACTTGTAATGATAATAAAATATTTATAATATTTAGCTTTTATATAGCGCTTAATACAAATGTCTCAAGCGTTTTACAAATATACTATTACCCTGGTCATTGGATTCAGTGCTTGCCCGCACACACTGTGCACAATCTCCACTCCCTGGGGAGCATTCCAGTAATGATGATTAGTTTTGTACCAAAACATGTTGAATTGTGTGACAGACTTTTACATTACAATGTAATGATTATATTTACATACACAATGACTGTTTTTTCACAGTGCTTTACATCAATGTAAAAAGTGAAAGAATTATATTATTGATTATCACTGTTAAAAAAAAGGAAATTTTTGAGACACTTAGACAAAGAAGGGAATACACAAATCAATCGTGGAAGCTCTCTTTTCTTTTTACTGATTATGCAACAAAATAATTTTTCATTTTACTAGACTTATCATGACCTAAAGTCATTAAGTTAAAGGTAAAGACCAGTAATGGTCATGCGATTGCATTGTGAAAGAAACGTTGTGGAATCGATCAGAAAAGGTCGATCATCTAGCATCTAGCATCTGCAAGGTTCTGGAATCATCAAAATGATAAGAAATTTGGCTCATTCTTCGTAAAGTTACAAGCACTATACACAGAAAGATGTATATGGGACTACCCTATCTCTCTCACCAGACCATGAGAGAAATAAATTTACCAAATATATGAATTAGTAGGCGGTTTCCCGGCAAATTTTTTATCATCATGTATTAGTCAAAACATATTCTTTCACATGATTGGTAATGAGAGCTTCCATTTCATTTTTTGAAATTGGGGCGTTGCCAATACTGGTCTTTACCTTTAACAATTTATGTTACGTTCTTTTTAACTTCAATGTTTTTCAATCATTATTCAGAAAGGTTTATGAAAAATGTAACCACTTTTATTTATACGTGTAACAGTATTAATAGTATAATCAGAGTGCTTTCTGGCATTAAAAAAAAGTTGATACACCCTTTCACAGTTAAGGCCGCCATTTTAATTTGCGAGTAAACATTGTGTCACCAATGTTTTCAGATGCCCATGTATTGTTCCGTCACTGCCTGCACTGTGTACTCACATGACATGGGCGCCATTTTGAATTACTTTAAATTGGCGCCAATGTCAGGGCATGCACACTCTTTTAACCGTAAAAGAGTATTGTTTATTGAAATATTGATGGTGTTCACAAGTATTATATTGTGTATGTAAGACTTATTTGAATGTTTTCTCTCATTTTTCCCCGTTTAGATCTGCCCTGAACATTGCCAGTCCTCTTCCATCCATCGATGAGGTTGCTACACACAGGAGAAGTAAGTCGGTAGACTTCTCAGCGCTCAAAGAATCATCATCAGCACCAGGGACATGCACAGCTAATGCATCATGACAACCTCGCAGCTAAAACACCAAAAAGAAATGTTGGTCACCATTCTTGTATTATAGCAATGCACAGAAAAGTGGACGATTGTACAATAACTGTGTTGAGCGAGAAGAGGAGTCATGCAGTTTTGTCTTTAAAAAAGAAGAAAAAGGAAAAAAAAAGACGTTACTGCTTTACAGAAGGGTAAAAGTCCTGGTAATCTTTAACGAATGGGGCAATTTGGGTATTTTTAGATACAAGCATATGGAATATGTAGGGTAATACAAGACAACAACATCTAAAAATGCATTTGTAGGAATAGCGTTTGACATCATTATAATATAAGGGAATATTCCAGTTAGATTAATGATGAGTTGATATATTATGTGACTTCTTGCAAAAAGTAGTTTAGATTTCCCCTCTGCCAATGCTTCTATGCCCTGCCCAAGACAAAGTTACCTTCTGTTTGGTAGTTATCTGGATTTATATAACATTTTAATATCTATTCTGAGGTTACTGTTGTCATAATAATAGAACATACCCCACTCCCCTCTCTTTCTCTCTCTCTCTCTCTTTGTCTCTCTTTCTTTCTCTCTCTCTCTCTCTTTTTCTGTGAACAATTTTTTATTATCATAAGTATTTATTTCATTCTACTGAACACAGAACCAATAGATGTAATTAAATCATTCCAATATGACTGGATTATTGCTTTGGAGTGTAAGTGAAGAGTTTTAAGCTGGGTATCCATCGGTCTTATACAGTCAAACCTGTCTATAGCGACCGCCCAAGGGAAACACTAAAAGTGGTCTTTGTAGACAGGTGGTCACTAAAGCAGGTCTGACTGCAGTTAGTTCTCCCGATATGTCTATATCTAGTGTTTTACACTCTGACTGTATTCAGATTGCAAATTTTTCACAAAATGTTGTCAGCCTCTTGTAGTAGATTAGGCAATGGCACGGTTGCTCCTTCAATTTATTCTGAAATATCTTTATATTGTGTTTATGCTTTAAAATGTGATGGAAAGAAATACTTCAATAAATAAGTGTTTCTGTGCTATGAAGCAATTTTTGCTGAGCATAAATTATTATTATTATTATTATAATTATTAAAATCATTAGCAAAGTCTAAAGATGCATCGACAACCATAACATATATTTTTTCTATGTCTGAAAGTCTTTTTTTCAAGTATATTTTGTAACAGTACATGGTTTGGATATTTCCCTTCTGGATTTCAAAAGCAAGGATTTTTTTTTTTAATGCAGTGTATTGTAAGACTGTTCATTGTCAATTTCCTGAATTTTAAACATAATTTTTGGAGTATGCAAAAACTAAGCAACTTGTATGTGATAGAGTGAAGAGTAGGAATAATTTTCCAAACAACATAGTAAATTAATCTTGTGGCATAGCCATAACTGTTTAAAGTGAGTGTTGGGAGTTTCCAATGCATTTAGAAACCCCCTTTGTACTTATTAGTAAAAAGAGGAAGAGTTATCAAAAAGGAAAGATAGATATTTTTAAAAAACTGTAGTCTACCTAGTCAAAGTAAAGAATTGTGACAATTCAGTATGTGCTTGTAATGTATAGTGTGTGATTTGTTGTATATTTGTGAAGTTGCCCTTCCTCCATCCTGTCACTGTATGTCCACAAACCCTATTTGGAAGGCATATGCCTTGTATAAAAAGATAACCACAGGGGTCCACGGTCTATGTAGAAAACCGGCAAGGTGTTTCAAAAGGCATATCTGTTAATGATCTTTCTCTCTTTCATTTCTTTCATTTTATTTATATGTTCTGTAAACACCATTGTACTTGGTATGACTGGAAAAAAAGATGAAGAAGTTTATATTGCCTGTGTGTTTGGATGCAAATTAAGTCGATTTTGATTTTGTAAATTTCTAAACCAAAGGTGAAGATTCAAAAGTTTGTAGCATATGGTTTAAGCTCAAGGTGAGAAACAAGTAAAATCTTTCATGACAGACAGGGTTACATTTCATTTACAAGAGTACATGTAATTATATTCTTATGACGAAGATTAGTAGATTTATAGTTGAATTAACCAACTTGCTTGAAGATTAGTCATATAACACTAAAACACATGGGCCCGAATTCACAAAGCAAGGTTTGAGCTCAAACCTCCTTTTGTTTCGCCAAACCTCCTTTTGTTCTTTACAAACCAGGTTTGTAAAAAACGCGTAAAACGCGTCATATGACAGTACGAAAACCTAGGTTTGTCGACAAACCTCCTTTGTGAATTCGGGCCATGAAGTATATGAAATGAAATCATTTTGTGTTGTTGTAATGATGTATTGATTTTGAAAGAGTTGTGTTTCTGTGATGGAAGCACATGGGATTCGTCTGGGCATTCTAAACAGTCATCAATGTGAAATATTCATTTCAACAAAGATGTTTAGATTGTTAGACCTTAGCGAAAAGAAACTATTCTCTCGAATTGATTCAAACTTCTTTTCATCTTGATAGATTTTTGTTAAAAATTGATATTTTTGCAGCTGAATGAGCTGATATACCAATATATAAAGTCACTGTTATGTGCAGCTCTATAATGAAAAGAGATATTGCATTAGTAAATCGTGAAATGGAACTTGTATTTTTATCATGGTCCGAAAAAAGCAGTGAATTTTTTTTTTTTCTCTAGAAAATTCCAATTTTGTTGACCATGTAAAGATGACATCTTTTCCCAAAAAACAGAGGGATAAGTAAACTGCCTTTGTGGTCTTTATTCTACTGTGGTGGCAATTTGTTTTTCTACCACTCGGTTAACCAAATACTATTTTAAGGTTCATATCTTGTTAAGCTCATACCTACGGAGGGAAGAGAA
This sequence comes from Strongylocentrotus droebachiensis, assembly GCA_035222895.1. NCBI lineage: Eukaryota > Metazoa > Echinodermata > Echinoidea > Camarodonta > Strongylocentrotidae > Strongylocentrotus > Strongylocentrotus droebachiensis. The sequence goes on along the minus strand of JAVYIG010001676.1, from coordinate 11,798 downwards.
TTAATTCCTAGTTTTTTAAACCTAATTTATTCATGTATTTTAGTGCAGCCAACTGAAGGCGTTTGAGATGTGGTATATGTGCTCCTTATAGTATTTATCTCTTTTGTTCATGATGTTTGGACATGTACGAAGAAACATATATATATATATATATGTGATATCGAGGCAGTATTGCCATATGTGTACAAAATATTTTCTCAGCATTTTGTAAATTATATTGTGATTGTTATTGCAACAAAAAATGTAAATCTAAGCATTTTGTGATATGCCACTTGCAATGTGTGAAATTCTATATCTGAAACAAACGACTATTAAAAAGTTATTGAATAAAATGAAGATTGCATAAAATGAACTTAAACATTTGTTTAGCATTGTTTGTATTAATGCATTTAGACTAGTCAAGCAGTGTATTATTCAAACAAAACCTCTCATTTCTCTGTAAACCCTCTCTGAAATTCTTATCAGCCAACCCCCCCCCCCCCCCTTTCTTCCCCCCCTTCTCTCTCTCTCTCTCTCTCTCTCTCTCTTGCTCTCTCTGTCTCTCTCACTGTCTCTCTAAATTTCTACTTTTCTTCTAGGTTGATTTATGTGTTTAGATAATACAATATTCTGAAACCATTCTTGGTCAAAATGATAACAGCAATAATAGTTTTAATGATTTCTTATATATAGAGGAATAATGTCAATCATTAAAGCTAAAGACCAGTTATGGTCGTGCGATTGCATTGTGAAAGAAACATTGTGAAATCGATCAGAAAAGGTTGATCATCTAGCATAGATGTACTGCACAGGGGGGGGGGGGGGGGGGCATGTGCCCCCCCCCTAAATTTCCAAGATCGATCAAGCCTGGTACTGCAAGGTTCTGGAATCATCAAAATGATAAGAAATTTGGCCAAGTCTTCATGAAGTTAGAATCACTGTACACAGAAAGATGTATATGGGACTACACACACGTGCACGACACGTGCATTTATATCTCTCAACAGGCAAGAGATACACTAATTTACCAAATATATCAATTAGTAGGCGGTTTCCCGTCAACATTTTTATCATCATGTATTATTCAAAACGTATTCTTTCACATGATTGGTAATAACAAGAGCTTCCATTTCATTTTTTAAAATTGGGGCGTTTCCAATACTGGTCTTTACCTTTAATGTTGATTGTTGTAAAGTTGGATGAAAACCAAATTGTAATGAACAATATGAATTTTCAATATAACCGGTGATTTTTATGTCAAAAATCTGCCATATTGCTTGCTTGGTAATTGAGAACCTACAGCTCTTTTGAGAAACTAGGGTAAAGGAGTTGGAGATATACCCCGCCAAACCTGAACTTTGCAAAAAAAAGTTTTGACCATCAAATTACAAATTGCAAATTACAATGTTATGGCAGTGGACATGTAATTTTGATAGGTCATTGGAAGTGATAGCCGCTCACTTTATACTAGGGTGCATACACGGGTCCATGTAAAGTAAACTACGGTAAACGGGGGGCAATCTACCATTGAAGTAGCGGTACTAGATAACCGCAAGCCGCGCCGACGCTGGACCGAGGCGCTAGGCCGCTAGCTGCCTACAATATAGTACAGCGCCTGAATACGGTACTCGTTTGCATATGCCGAAGTCCAACATGGCAGCTTCCATCGTACAGTCTGCCGTAGGCACGAGGTGAGAAAATTTGCACTTTTGTTTGATTTGTAGGATATATTCTGCTCTTTTTGGATTTTTTAAGAAAGCATGGATTGTGATAAAGAAACAGAATTGTATGGGAACGGGAAGCGAAGGTTAAATTCATTTTGCACTTCTCCAGTCCCGTGTGTTGAAATACATGTATTGTAAACTATCGGTGTTACTTTATACTTCTACTTCTATGGTGATACTCATCAACGCCTGTTCAGCATCTAGATGAGGATAAAGCATAGAGTTGTATAATAATTATACAGCTCTATGCGGTACAGTTCCTGAAAAGGGAACTAAATTGTTTCAAGAGCCACCTTGAACTGCTCCAAAGAGGGCAGTTCAACGATGATTTGAGGTTGTTGTTGTTGTTGGGTAATTGTTTATTGGCGTTCATTCAATATTGAATATATACGCCATATTTATCTTTAATTTTATAAGGAAAATCAGTTATAAATAAGAAAACTGAGGATAAAGATTTGTAATGATATAATTAATTAAAAAGATGATTTGAGGTAGCTCGTCCCAGTCCTTAAGTGTCCTGGGGAAATAACTAAATTTGTAAGAGTCCATTGAAGAGCCTAGTCTCATATATCGTTGTTGTTGACTCCTCCTTGTAGTGCGCTGCCTCGGTTTGATGTACTCCGGTATTGGTATCGCAATTTTGTTATTTGCTATCTTGTAGAACATTGACAAACGTGCCCGTTTATATTTCTAATTATAGACTCTAGATGTCTAGAACAAAAAGAAGCAGAAACATGTGGGCACCTCCATGATTCTTTTTAGTTTAAATTGAGAAATGTCAAATTGTTGGTATTAAAATTAAGCTAGCTACCACTCTCTTTGCTTTTCCGTTTCAGAGTTAGCTCTGTTCTGAACAGAGATGTGAAACAGTTTGGAAAGAAATTTCTGTTTGACAACAATGAGGAAACATGCTGGAATTCTGATCAGGTGAGCTTTTTATGTTCATGGTTTTTTGTTCCATTTTTTTTCTTAATCCATAATGCATCTTATTTTCTCAATTGATGTAATATTCTTGTGTTTGTATATAATTTCTCTCCTGTTGATACTCTTGACTTTGTATTATTTATAATTTAATGCACTGGAAGTGAGCATCTTCTCTTTTTTGTTCATTATTGAATGCCCTCATGTTATTTATGGTTATAAGCTTTTATTTCACGATTGGGGGAGGGAGGGTGTTAAACTCCATTGCCATTTATATTTGTGTTCATGACTATATAATTTGTGTATGATTTAATGTTTTATTGCAGTTTTTATATAGAAATCAATCATGTTATTAAATCCTCAGAAGATCAAAAGTAAATAATTGTAGCTAGTCTAGAGCTTCAGGTTTGATGTTCAGTTTGTTTCCAAAAAGTCTATCATAAGGAGATTTGTTATCCATTCACAAAAAGTTTCATTTGACAAAATACAAATGTACCATGATTTTCTCTGCACTCTGCAGTGCTGTGCTATAATTGAAGCTGTTTAATGGTCCATTTCGTGGTAAATGACCTGACTTTTTGTTTTGGTTATCACAGGGTACCTCAGACTCCATTGGATACTTCTTGAAATTGCGGACCTTGACTGTGTAATGAGCTACACATTCCAGTTTCCCCCTTCCCCGTCATCCTTCCCCCTCCCCCTTCCCCCTCCCCCTTCCCCCTCCCCCTTCCCCCTCCCCCTTCCCCCTCCCCTTCCCCCTCCTCCTTCTCCCTCCTCCTTCTCCCTTCCCCCTTCTCCTCTACCCCTCCCTCCCCTACCCCTCCTCCTCCTAAATTGTCAATAAATATTTTAAATGAATCTTATCTCCCATTGCTATACTTTTTATATAAACTGATATGACTTCCTTTCAAATTTCAGCTACAATAAGGAGCACCCTAATAGGTATCACTTGCTCTCCAGGAGCCGTGTATAAATACTGAGCTCCATCTTCAGTTTCAGAAGCCCCCCTTCCCCCAAGAAAAAAAGCTGATTCTAACTTTTCAATAGATCTGTAATAGATACAATTGATTTTACTCAGGTCTGCAGTATATATTATTGTTCATAGCAAGTAGTATGACTTCCTTAGAATCCTTTACTATCTCGACTACTGTACAGAATATCTCTCGATAAGCAGGAGCTCTCTATCTGGGTAAAGCAGATTCTAACTCACAGTAAACCTTTGAGTGGAAGGGAGCTTGCATGGAGAACAACCAAAGCCACTCATGGATGTCTTTTTCTTGATGATAATAATGATGAGAATATTTTGCTACTCTTAATGACAACTAGAGTGACTTTCATTTTCATTTTATCTATTATAGGGAGCACCCCAGTGGGCATCTATAGAACTCCAGGAGCCGCATCAATGTACTGAACTCCATCTTCAGTTCCAGGGAGGCTTTGCCAGCAAGACATGTTGGGTGGAAGGTAGCTTGCCTGGAGAACAACCCAAGAAAATCATGGACTTCTACCCTCAGGATGATAACACTTTACAAATATCCTTTTCTTAAAATTATGATAATGGTCATGATTATGATGATGGTAAAGGTGACATTGACAATGGCCACAATACCAACAACAAGTCAACAATAATAATGATACTACGGTAGTTAGATTTATAAAGTAAGAATAACAAGCTTTGCATACTAGGGCTGAGTTAAAATGGTCAACTGATGGTTCAATGACCATTGGAGACATTTTGAAAACCCTTTAACCGAAAATTAACAGATATCTTGATGAATAAATAAATAGGCCAATAGTCCATCCACATGAGCTGCATCATACATGTATCTATCTACAAGGAAAGAGTACAGCAGGGGGTTTAAAGATAAAGACCAGTTATGGTCATGCGATTGCATTGTGAAAGAAAGGTTGTGGAATCGATCAGAAAAGGTTGATCATCTAGCATATAAGTATTGGTGTGTACTGCAAGGTTCTGGAATCATCAAAATAATAAGAAATTTGGCCCAGTCTTCGTGAGGTTACAAGCACTGTACACAGAAAGATGTATATGGGACTACGCACACGTGCGCGAAACGTGCGTTTATCTCCCACATAACAATAGAGAAACTAATTTACCTCATGTTCTTTCACATGATTGGTAATAGGAGCTTCCATTTCATTTTTTGAAATTGGGGCGTTTCCAATACTGGTATTGACCTTTAAGAGTCTTTAGACCAATCCTCCTTAAAGCCTTGAAGAGGTTCATCTGATTCACTGATTGGCTATGTAACTTGAAACTTAGTTCATTCTTTCAAACTAGACAGATGTTGATTTCATCAATCTTTCTAAGGTAGGCCTGCATGTATACATGTATGCTTATGTATGGATCAACACTACAGTGCAAACTAAAAGAGCACCCTCTAGTGCTGATAATGGGTACAGTTGTTTGTTTGAAGTCACCAGCTCTAGATGTAAAGCAATACCGGTATATGTTGCAATAATTTAAAGTGAAACGAATTGAATTGAATTTATTCACCACTTTCATAAAAACATACAAAGGCAAAGAATACAATAATTTCTTGCAAACATAAACCAATAAAATGGAAAATACACTAAAGGAAATTACAAAGTGGTTGGATCATCAAAAAAGTTACAAAAACTTAGAAGGTAGATGATCCTAAAAATGTACACACAAAACAAAAAAGGGACAAAGAAAATACAATAATAATACAATGTATCGTCATAGATGAATAGAGATATAAATATATCTAGTCTAATAGTGAATCCTTGAGTTGATCTTCTCTGTATTTATTAATCGTAAAAGACCACATCAACTGGTACCTTTGTATTCACTTAATTTGTTTTCATTCTGTAGTATCAATGAAACAAAACCATGGGAGCACATCTGGCTTTCAGACTTTGTTGATATTTTAGTAATTGATGGGATTATGATTGATTGATGGTACATACCTTATTAGTGATTGATATACCGGGTACAACATGTATTTTAAATGATTGTGAAAAATAGCACAGGAAATCATGTGCAAGGTAAATGTTTTCCAATTTATGCGACCTGTTAAAATGATTATGAAAGAGGGTTATTTGATTGATGATTTATAAATGTTGCAGATAAACCATAATCCATGTGATTTCCTGTAATGCACCCTAAGTTTAGCCTGTTGGTTATGGTTTGATTTGGTACAACTTACATTTTTCCATAGACTCAAGCCTTAGTTTTCTCAGGCTTAGTATTTGGTAGGTTCACAATCTCACTCCAAGTTTCTTTAAAATCAAGATCAAAGACTTATATCCCATAGCCTACTGGGTCCTCCATCCAGTAATCAGCAGGTTAATACATGTAGTTGTTAAACCATTCGAAAATGGTGTTCATAGCTTGAATAGCTTCATACAGACAAATATTTAGCTGGTCCAATAATTTGTTTATCAACAAAATACAGTCAGTGAGAACATTGATTTTTTTTCTCAATACTTGTTTGTTTCTTCACATGGGCGATTTCAGATTTTCTGTAGAAAAATTTCACGCTTTCAGAGAGGCAGATTTTAAATTGAATTAAACTGAGTTGAAATTTATTTCCATCATCATCACATTATATACAAGATAAATAAACATTGAGACAATTTATTTTTAAAAAAATTGGACACACCCTGGAAAAAGTAGAGGAAGTAACTAAGAAGCAAACATCTGGAATTCTATTAATGTGGCTGCACAGCTGCACCTGCATTTTTCAAATAGATTTTCATTAGAATTTGGATTGAAATTCACAATGTTCATATGCTATGCTAATTTCCTGTCCATGTGTTTCCTTAACCCTCCATTTCTCCACATCTTCCAGTTTCCTTCAGGCTGTTCAGCCAGCAGTTACTTGAAGATCGTCTTTGCAGAGAGTACTGATTTCTTTGGCAGGATAACCCTCTATAAGCTAGACATCCTGGGTACCCCCTCGTGACCTTAAAGGTAAAGACCAGTTTTTGAAACGCCCCCCTCTCAAAAAATGAAATGGAAGCTCTTATTACCAATCATGTGAAAGAATATGTTTCAACTAATACGTGATGATAAAAATTTTGCTTAGAAACCGCCTACTAATTGATATATTTGGTAAATTATTATATCTATTTGGACCTGATAGATATCGTGCACGTGTTGCGCACGTGTCACGTAGTCCAATATACGTCTTTCTGTGTAGTACAGTGCTTGTAACTTTACCAAGACTGGGCCAAATTCCTTATCATTTTGATGATTCCAGAACCTTGCAGTACACACCAATACTTATATGCTAGATGATCAACCATTTCTGACCGATTCCACAACGTTTCTTTCACAGTGCAATTTCGTGACCAGAACTCAAAGTTATCTTTAAACAAAAAATGGAACAGTGCTGAGGAAAGATGCGAGACAAAGATGGTGTCGGGTCGCAGGTTTATCCTCGGAAGGAGCAGTAGGAAATGCTGGAAGAAGATACCAGTGATAGATCATTCTTGAAAAGGACTAATGGAAAAGGCAGTTTCCAGATGCAGCTACATGCATTATCAGTTAACCTGGAAGGACCAGGAAATACTGGACCAAGGTGCAAGGGATAGAGCATTCTTGAGAGAGAAGTAAAGAAAAAGAGACAGTTTCCAGTTGCAGATACATACAGTATCTGTATCAAAGAAAAGAAGAAAAAAAAAAACAGGTAACACTGGACCAATACACTGACCATGCGATCTAGAAATTGCTGACCAAACTGAAGTTGTCTTTACAGCAAAGCAGAAAAAAAGGAAGAAAAAAAAGAAGAAACATATCTGGTAGAAGATGCCAGTGGTCAAACATTATTGAGAAAGAAGTAAAGAAAAAGACAGTGTCCAGTTGCAGCTGCATACAGTATCAATATTCCTTTGAAAATGCAGGAATACTGGACCAAGACGCTAGTGATTGGTCATTCTGGAGAAAGGATTAGATTAAAAAAGAGACAGTTTCCAGGTGCAGCTGCATGCAGTATCTGTATCAATGAAAAAAAAAGAAAAAACAGGAAACACTGGACCAATACACCATGCGATCTAGAAATGGCTGACTAAAGTGAAGTGGTGATTTGTTTGGTGTCTTTATTCAGGTTCAAAAGATTTGCTCTTTTCAAGTGCAATTGCAACTCGGGTATAATGTCTGAGTGGTTATTTTATGGAGATAAGATCCATGAAACATTTGAATGATTAAGTCAGCGAGCGGCGGGGTGCCATCCGCATACGTTCCCGAACAATCAGAAAATCGTGGGGCATAATGGGCATAATGGGCATGGGCAGATGGAGGTCATTTGTACCCCCCCCCCCCCCCCAATGAAAAGGGGGGGGGGCAGCCATATTTTGGATATATATTTAAATTTGTGTCTGTATTTATATTCTATTGGAAATGTAACATGCTTTTCTTTTAGTTAAGCACACTTCTGAGGGTCCTTCATGACTAAAGGGTTATGCCTTGAACTTGATGGCAAAGACTTCCATGAAATCAACTGAAGAACGGTTTCAATATCTTCATGCATTGTCTATAGATTTGTAATTACATTCAGATTACATAATGTGTCATCGTCATGTTTTCATTTGTCAAAAAGTGATTGGAATTATTTCTGGTTGATTTTTTTTCCCCTCGCCTTTGTGGTTGAATATTTCCAGGGTTTTTGCAATATCCTTTGAAAACATGACATATAAATAGAGTATAGATTTTTTTATCATTGAAAACGAGTTGTCTTTGATTTTTTTTTAATGTAGAAGGAGTTGAAGCATCTCAAATGTTCATGTTTTATCTTGTAAGCATTTCTTGATGTCACAGTTTCACGATTGGGAATCAAATTACAATCGTAACGCATAGACTAAACAGATATCTGATATGTCAAAATAAATACCAATGTTTGTGTACATATTTATGCTGCACTCATAGAAAAGATTGATAAACAACAAATTATTTATGATGAAGAGTACAGATAATTTAACTGGATATTTCCAGCGTGTTGTAGTCGGTTCTTCCGTGGAAGATTATATTACTTCTCGCGTAATCTGAACCCTGGAGTTTACAAAGAATTGTTCAAACAATGATGTTATTATTGTATGCCACAAGTGCCTCCTCTGTTTGAACCAATCTACTTATTTTTCTTGTATGGTGATTATTATTCTCAATGTTTTTTTTCTCAATTATTTTCAATGTTTCTCAAAGTTTACATGACATATTTCATATATAGGGTTGGGAAGTAAAAATTATGTCTAAATTTACAAGCAGGGAGGCAGTTATTTTGAATGTACAATACATGGCTTAATCCCGCCTGTTCAATACAGATCTACCCAAAGTTAAAGTACCATTTTGTGCAGAAAGATGTCATTTTGCAAGACAAAAATCCCACTCATAATATGCTGTCATAGTTACGAGGCACAACCAGATTATAAACAAATGAATATGTTTTTATAAACAATTAAAATATACATTTATGTTATCCTTGTTAAAAAAGGCTTTGATATACACTATTATACCAGTATATTGTATTGATTGTCTATCATTGTAATGTGTTCTCTTGTGAATGAAACAGTATACTTATGAAAGATAACTATATTTGATATAAAGCACAATTTTATTTCTAGAAAGTGTCACTTGAGTCCTCTATTTGTGTTCAGATTTTATAATGTGGTAAATAATTATTCTCTCTATCTTTCTCACTCTCTTTCTCTCTCAGTTTTGGGCCTTTCCCGTTCTCTCCTCATATTTCATTCTCTGTTTTATCTTGTATATTGCCATACTAAGTATGTAAACTACCAGAAACTTTTGCGCGCATTCGAGGATTTTGTGAGTGGTTCACTTCCGTGAACATTTCTTGTCACAGAGAAGTAAATCACAATTGATTCAATACTAAATTTTTGCAAATTTGTGCAAGTTTCTTCCTGTTCAAATGGCCGTCCTTCACGATTCACGAAAGATTCATGTCGCGAGATTTTCTGGTTTTACAATTGTCATTTTCTCTCCTTTTCTCTTAACTAAACTCTCTCTTCCCTCTCTATCTCCCCCCCCCCCACGTCCCCTTTTACGGCATTGACGGTTTTGATCCAAAGAGTGCCCCTCCTGATGGTAAGATAATACAAAAACAAGAAATTGTAATAAAATCAACCGTTAAACTTTTGCACAACTTGCAATAGACCGGTCTACTAACATAATCAGATTGATGGATGTTTCCTGGGGACCTGTTAAGGAGTTATCCCATTAATCTGTTATTGATGAATGAACTACAATACTCTGAATCATGCAGTCGTTATGGCCCGGCCTCCCCCCCCCCCCCCCCCCCCCCCACTCAGAGGTCGGAATGACCGCATGCGTGTTGCCAAAATGTCCGGTAAAGGGGGACTTTTCGTGCGACAAAGTCCGGCCCGAGAATTGTAAAAAAAGGGGTGTATTTGACTTTTCACCCGGAGATTTCTTTAAAAAGGGGGTGTTTTTCTTTTTTTCTCTCATCTCTTTGGACTCCTGAGAAATTATTCCGAATTTAGGGGGGAAAATTGAGCATTATTCCTGATTTAGGGGGGTCTCCAAGGCAGGAAAAGCCTGCGAAAAGCCCGCGAAAGGGGGGTTCGGAAATGTTGGCAGTCCTCAGATAGGGGGTGCTTTCAAAAAAAGGGTACGAGCATAATTATGCGTACCCTAAATAACACTGAGTGGGGGGGGGGGGGGGGCCGGGCGTTATGGTCTAGATAGCTAGCCTTGGGCACGGCTCCTTTGCCTTTAAAAAATGTTCGTGTAATTTGAATATGTTAGTAAACCGGTCTATTCAGGTTTGCTGAGCATGCAACTTAGATGTGGTGACATTCATGATCCGACAGGCACACATGTTCATCAAGGCACGCAATGGTGCCCTCTTTTGCTCTCGATATACCACGTGATATCATTCATAATCATGTAAAATGTGTCATCGCACCAGGGAGGTGTTCGCACAAAGTCATCTTCAGAATTGATATACGATAGGTAAAATGTAATAAAGTACGGGTATGCATGATTTGTGATAGTGTAATCAAAATTTATTGCAACAGACGAAAACAGATCAAGCATACATGTATCGGTATGAGATTGAGAGCCTGCATGAGAGAACAAAAAGAGATAATGGGCTAGATGACTGTATGACTATGCGAGCTTAAGAGAACAGAAAGAGATCATTAATGGGCTACATGACCATGAAAGCCTGAGAGAACAAAAAGAGATAAATGGGATACATGACTGTAAGAATGTGAGAGTCAGAGAACAGAAATAGATAATTTGATTAATGGGCTAGACTGTATGACTATGAGAGCCTGATCGGAACAGAAAGAGATAAAATGAGCCAACATTGTAGACTTGGAATCTAAATTTGGCAAGGTCACCTTCATGATTACTAAAAAGAATGGAATTTAATATCCTTTTATTTAAATACTCGATTGTGGTTATGTTTTTCTCATTAGTTCATACATGTATAACTCGTGATGTAGACCACGTGCAAGCTATTATGTTGAGATAAAATAAACGGTGAGGCACGTACGAACCGAGACATAATTATCATTCCGATCTGTAATTGAGATTAAATCTAAATTCAGAGCATCGAATTTTACATGCATATATTTGCTCAGGGAATGTATCTAGGTCTATAACCTTTACGAAACACGTCCAAGGTCATTTTCTTTTGATTTATTACTGATTGACAATCGTTATTTGAATTTGTGCAGACTCGAAACCATGTAGCGATTCTGTCCCCTCCTGAATAAAGAGAAAATCAGAGAGAGAGGGGGGGGGGGGGGGAGTATTCGCGGGGAAAATCTCCAAGAGGCATTACATTTTGGTGTAGGACGTAAATTTTAATATTTCTGTTTTTTGTCATTTTTACATTTGCACTCAATTATCTTTTTCATTTTGTAACCCTATGATTTTGATTTTTGTTATCCTTGTTATGCTTATTTCAAGAATCTATGCGATTCAAGAAACATTGGATTGTGAGTCAAAGAAATCACTCAACCACGACACCTCCACTGCATTTATTTAGAGCGTTTATTGCCTCACATTAATTTTGCCCCCTAGTTAATATCTAGTCAATCGTGATTCGTCATGACTTGTTCTCCGATTTCACACCGATGATGCCCCACCCCATGGACCGAACATCGCTATTACAATATTTGCCACTCCACCGGCCCATGATTATTATC